>OZ017786.1:8846329-8886442 GCA_963969325.1 Lycopodina hypogea | reverse complement strand
TATAGTGTGACCATTTGGAATTAACCCTCTAATACATGCACACCACAGGTATAAATAAACTAATTAAAATTGAACACAGGGCCAGTCCAGTTCCTATTAATAGAATAACACACGAAAAAAAGCTCTTTTTTTAAATATTAAATGGACAGATAGAGCCCAATAAATGGAACCAGCTACACTATATAAACTATTAGACACCAGTCATCAATCCTACCATAATGGAGCTAATATTGCCTGCCTGCCTGCCCCCCCCCCCCCCCCACCCACTCGTCCGTCCACCTGCCTGCCTGTTTGCCTGTCAAAGCTACTCCAACTGGTGTGAGCATCGTCCCTATATTTTCGGTCCAGGATGGGTGTCACTGGGGGGGCATTTCAGGCAGACTTAAAACATAGGCAATTCGGGGGGGGGGGAATCCCCTCCTCTAGGTAAAGGGTTATATTGCCATTTTTACTTAGTACTCTCATATCCACCCCACCTTACTTATAGTAGTCCACAAAGCACACAGAGTTCCCCTTGTGGTCCAGGAAGGTGCACTTTGGGTTCTTGTCCCACGCTACGTCGTCAATGCGGTAGGTTTTGTTGTTGTACCTGCAGAACCGATAACACTGAGATCACACACAGTCACATATAGACCATATGGTCCCATACAAATACATACCATGCATATTAGACACTACCGTCATTTCATGAATACAGATGATTTTGAATTCATATACTCTAGTACATCTTTCTTTCCCTTTCGGTCACACACTTTAGTTACAAAAAGGAAGAATTTTCTTACAATTTTCCCTAAATAAGTCGATTGATATTCTGGTTCAATGAAAGGAAATAGTGGTCTGGTGGATTACAGATGGATAATCAAATGACCTTCGCTGGCTCTTTTTCTTTTTCTTTTTTAACGGCTTTCATCTAACTGATAATTTCTAAACCCACAATCACATCATTGGCTTCATTCTGGTCCACCTTCCCGTTCAGTGTACTTATGGAAGCATAAAATATTGAAATACTCCTTGTGGGGGGAGTGGTACAGGAAGTGTGGACACAAATGAAGATTGGCAGCATTCGCACAATTCTGTGGCTCGACCCAATACAGAGTCAGTACATTAACACAACCCAACACTTTTGAACTACATCTAATATGCTCATGATGTCCAGTGCAATGGTTACTTGTCTAGTTTGCATATTTAAAAGTCCCCACAGTAACTTTGACTAAAGAACATACCATATAATATATGTGTATACAAGGTGTGTGTGTGTGGGTGTGTGTGTGTGTGGGTGTGTGTGTGTGTGTGTGTGTGTGTGTGTGTGTGTGTGTGTGTGTTCTATATATATAGAACTAACCTTGTCAGTACGACCACACCCACCAACAGTTTAGTAACTTCATCCTGAAAACTGTGTGAGTTGGCTGCATACAATTCATACCTACAACAATAAAACGGTATATAACTGTTTTAATTGCCGTAACAGACAATAAGGTAATTATGTTCAAAACGAACAATAATAAACCACGCCCAAATAACGTAAAGACATTGAATTATGTCTCATAAATATGCAGGAATGGTATTGATACTTCGTCAAATTCTAGAATACAGATAAAATATATACTTCAGCATTACATCACTCCAAGTGTCAGATTATGAACATGCTTCACCTCGTCCAGACATCATGTATGCATCTAGTAAAATGACAATAAAATGGTGGCCCGGTGTTTAGTGGGCACTTGGTTGTGGACGTACATGAAGTCCAGGGCAGTGTCTGTACGCAGCAGCCGATGGGACACATCAAACATGAGCAAGAGTCCTCCATCATGATGCTGGATGGCAGATATATAGCCTGGCCACAGCTCCATCCTGGGATATGTCACAGAGAGAGAGAAAGACAGACAGACAGACAGACAGATAGAGAACCAGACAGAAACAGACAGAGAGACAGACAGACAGAGAGAGAGAGACAGACAGGCACACAAACAGACAAACAGACAGACAGAAAAACAGACAGACAGACAGACAGACAGACAGACAGACAGACAAACAGAGAGAAACAGACAGGCAAACAGACAGACAGACAGACAGACCGACCGACCGACAGAGAGAGAGAGAGAGAGAGACAGACAGACAGACAGACAGACAGACAGACAGACAGACAGACAGACAGACAGACAGACAGACAGACAGACAGACAGACAGACAGAGGAGATGATAAAACTTGTGTGGGGAATAGGGAGAGAGTGATGCACAACTATTAGACACATAGAGACAGCACTAACACAACCAATAACATCAGAACATCTAGAGCCAGACCACAAAAGATCAGTATAATTAAATGATTGCAGTACAGTGCTCACACATGAGCACACACACTAAACCCACACAGGAATGGACTCTATTTCCATTCCTGCATATTTGGAAAGGAACATAAAGATCACAAAGCATGCATAGTGCAGTGTATTAGCATGTTATTGGGGACCTGGTTTACCCTCCAGTGGGATCTACAACAGACAACTCTAACCAACAGCTGATTGGTGGCTTACTTGTGCTGGGGGATGGCAATAGGACTGTTGGGGTCGTAGAAGTTGCGTCCCACCTCGACCAACTCCAGGGCCTTGAGCACGCGTCTGAAGATGACGTTGAAGAGCTGCATGCACTGGGGGTGCTGCACTGCACACACCAGGGTCACTGTGACAGTAATGGTCGCTCCATCTGTCCTCCTGGTGCTGCTGAGCACCAACTTGCTGTCTGTAATCTTCTTGGGCAAGTAGAGAATTGCTCCATCAAAAGCTCGTGTCTTTCCGAGTACCTCCAGATGCTCAGCCAGCAACCCATAGCGATGATTTTTGCTCTCGACATCAGGCCTGTGGGGAAACAGTTGATAGCAACAAATCTGTAGAAACCAATCCACAACGATGCAAAAATGACTCAAACCTATTACCAGGTCAGCATTTGTGTGAATTTGTTCGCCGCGTGGAATACTTATGACATGGACATATTTGTTTTAAACTTTTTAATGCCAGTTTTAAATACCTGAATAAAAATAGGTTTACTCTTGTTAACTTTGCCGATGGAAGTGAGAGGTTTGAATGCAAAGCAAACAATACCAACCAAAAGTGTAAGCAATTCAATTATGTAGACTTACATGTTCGCATTGGAAGCTATTCCCATTGACCTCATGCAAACTATGTTGAAAGAAGAATGATATCAACTGACCGTAGTTTTTTTTCTCAGAGTAGGAACTGCATAATATAAATAGGTGAGAATGAAATCTCTGGTGTCCCTGCTGCATATCTAGTGGAGGATTTATGGGACCACAATCCCAGCACACACTCTAACCCAAACTGTATAATGCATACATCACTGGAACTTTCTTTTATGTACCATAACCGATGAAGAGCAATCCTGTGCTCGAAACATTGCATACTTGCCCTATTTTAAAAAATATTTATCTTTGAAATATTCTGGTGATCAGTGTAGACACGAGCACATACAACTGAGATGTCAGGGACACCGAAAGTTCCATCATATAACCTACAACCAAGGCCTGCAGTACGAGGGGGAACCAACAAAGGGGGGGGGGGGGGGGGGGGATCCTCCCACACTTATGTGGTCCCCAAACCTAGCCCTGGTCTCAAGAAGATATAGAACAGTAAACTGATCTGGATGGAATGCCATTATAGATTTGTGCACATACAAATTAATGACGTGTGGAACAGTGATTGTCTGTACGTCACATAATGTGGAACACTGTGATAAAGTGCTCATTATTGCTAGTGTCTAAAATTGTCGTTGGACACAAACCTAGCTCCGTAGACACTGCATCCAGATGACCTCTACCCTAGATGTAACAGATCCCAAAATAAAGAAACACAAGATAACAATAAGTGTCCAGAGCCAACCATAAAGGAGAAGAGAATATCACCTATGAGTAAGAAGCTACCCCCACCAGAGCCAGTAAGCTACCACCCCACAGAGACTTCTCTGATTAAATTCAAAATTAAATTGTTCAAGAAGAGGGTACTCTAGCATACTGAAAGCACTGGAACAGGAAATGTCAAAGAAGAAGTTACCACCCCAACAGAGACTCCGTGAGGGAATCCCAAACCTGGTTGTAAGGCAGTTTGGCCAACTGGGGCAAACTGTATTATTTGAAGGAGTTGGTTTTTACTGGAGCAGTGGAGCCCACTTCTGATCACAGTGGATTCTGTAAGACTTCCTTGTGCATTTAACTATATCATAATCATACTTAAGATACACTGTGACTTTCACCTGGCTCATGCTTGCCAACTGGACTCTTTTGAGGCCAGATTTCAGATTTTCTTCTTTTTTTTTGGTCTCTTTTGAATCTGTCTGGTCTCAAAAGAAAAGTATTCCGAGGCCAGTCACTTCTGACCTCAATTTGACCTACCTTGAGTCCGCTGATCTAGACACTTGGATAGACTGTCTTTCAATTAATTATTTTATGTGCAATATCTGTGTGCTAACTGAGTTATTTCTTTGGTCGTTCATTTATTGGTGCATCCAATTATAATCATCTTAATTCATTTTCTGTACATAGCTACTAAAAAATAGTTTAAACTACCCTCAATGTTATAAATCTACTCGGTACGTACCACCAGCCACATTACCAGAGCTACCATAGCACTGTCCTCTACATAAATGGAATAATAACAATAACTGGGCAATATGATTACGGACTCTATCACACATGCAGTAGGACATATCCAAGCCTAACTTGGTGATGAATTCTGTCATTGTTTTTGCAATTACTTCACCTGTAACACTATCCTTGCATGCAAGAAATCCTTTAAAAAATCTTCTCTGAGTCAGTATTCTCCCATTGGCCTCTCGACGATTCCACCAAACCATTTTACCAACCCACTCAGGACAATCCTTTGTTGCATTCCCCTATCCTGGCATCAAACTACAGAGGTTTAGCACTACAACCGCCCCTTCTCCTCCATCACAAAATCTGTCCTCTCTGGTGTCTGTGCCCCACCATCTCAAAATGGGACCACCAAGACTTAAAATGAGCTACAATGATGGGCACAAGTATCATCCTCAATGGGAAAATAATTTTTCATGGCTGAGAAAGGCAACCAGTGACAATCACGATGCATTTTGCTAATGGTGCAGAAAAACACTGTATCCTAAGAAGCCTGTTCTTGTAAAGTATTCAATATTGAACATCACACTGGAAGGGGAAACGCTCAAAGCTCAACCTAGCAAGCGCTCAAAGCTCAACCAAGCCAGTGTTCACAAAAAAACAAAAACGCAAACGATTTCCAAAGAAGTCAAGCCGGTTGAAATATGTTTGGCAGTATGTACGGCATGCCATTCTGCTATTCTTACTGTCAACCACACTGGAGAAATTTGGGCAATCTGCTGTCAGTGCCACTTAACAAAGTGCACCACACCAGTCACACATGTGGCGTCACCTGCTCTCAAGGAAGAACGTGTGCAAGACATGAAGGGAAATGTGTTTGCTATCATGGCAGATCAATAAATTGGCTGCACAACTGAAAAGCACATGGTACTGGTTGTTTGATACTTCAGTGAGAAAAAAGAGAATGTGAGAACAGCCTTTTTGTCTCTCATTCTTGTTAAAGAAACTAAGGGTCAGGAAATATTTGATGCTGAAAAAGAAGGTTGCCTGGAAGAATACGGCCTTGAACTAAAGAACTACATTGGTTATGCTCCCGATGGCGTTCCCACCATGGTATTTGATTAGCTACCAAGCTGCCTCGGATTTCTGTTAACCAAAGTTACATCCTGGTTTTTGAAGAGTAAAATTCAAAGAGATGCATTCAAGGAACCGTTTGACATCATGGACTCCAATGATGAGAAACATGGCACTCCCCTGCCCTTACACAAGTTGTGCTGAACAAGATGGCTTTCCAGAGGGAAAGTGATCACCAATACACTCCAAAATGGTATGAATTATAAAGGGCTACTTCCAGTATATAGAGCAGGCAATGACAGTAGATGCACGCTACATGGGTTGAATCTGCAAGATGTTTGATGATTCAAATGTTCTACTCCTCACATTCACTAGCCCCATTGTCACTGAAATTGAGTAACTCAACGCAACTTTCCAAGCAACTTTCAATGTTCCTGAGAAACCGGGGTTGCATTCAAGGGGAAGGGCTGCGGGGGCGGGAGGAGGCACTTACCCCACCTCTTAAGATCTTGGGATATTATATTTTTGTATAGTATTGTTAAATATACTAGTGAATAACTCGCCCAACGGGCAGTTTTTCAGTCGGCTTCCAGCCTCCTGCGGTTACAAAGTTCTTCAGTTTGTATAATATTTTATATACGAGGACTTTCAGTAATTTTTATTCATTCCTTGCCCATTTTGAATTGAGAGGGACAGAGCTGTGGATGCACGTTTATAATTAGTGTCCTCCAGGCCATAATATTATGATGTCATCTATATATCTTCTGTATAGGAGTGGTCTTGGGAATTTGTCTGCAGTGACCTTCATGAGTTCCTTCTCTACTGCAGCCATGTAGATGTTTGATGAAGTGGGGGCTACTCTAATGCCCATAGCCACTCCCCGAACTTGCTGATACATTTTACTATTAAATTTGAAAATATTGTGATATTACTGATTGTAAATGTTTTTGCATGTCCATGTTTATGGGATTAACTTCTGCATGCTTCAGGTAAAAATTTATGACTGTTGTTACGCCTTCTTCTGTGGATATCACCTCATACAAGGATTTCACACCTAGAATGACTTGTAGAGTATCCTTTTGGATATTTGATATTTTCTAAAATGTTAACTAATTTACCTGTATTCTGTAGTAACGATGGTATGTATTTAAGTGAAGACTTGAGTATTTATCTATGAGTTTAGATATGCTTTCAGTTGGTTCATTGATTCCTGTAACTACTGGTATTATAGATGGTGGCGTTTTGTGTGTTTTAAGTGGAAAATATATTCTTTGTGTTCTAATTATATTTGGATCCTTGATTAATTTTTTACATAATGACCAGGTGATAAGTCTTTTGTGGAGCTTGGTATGATGAAAACAGTGGCATAATCTCCTGAGAGTTGTTTGTAGATGGCTTTGTTGGCTTGTTTCTCCTCTCTAAGTAGTCCGTGAGATCTTATAAAACTATCAGATTGCCTTTATCAGCTGTTCCAAATATATTGGATTTATCTTGATTTAAATGATGGACAGTGTGTCTTAAAGCGGATCAAATGTTTATGTGAATTTAACTGGTTGCACTGATCTTATTTTACTCCTAATTTTAGCCTACTCTTGGCCGATAGGCTTCCAAAATAGCTAGCTCTTTTATCTTATCGAAAAAATAGAGATTTTATCATATTTCCTGCATGATGCAACAAATTCCAGTATATTCAAGCCGTGGCTGAGGAGAAAATGGAGTTTGAAAGCGAACGAAAGGTTAGTGGTGACCTTGACAGTGAGCTTGCTGCTAGTTCATAATTCAATGGCTACACCGAAAATGCTAACTCTGTTTATTAGCAACTAGCCTGTGGATTTGTTTTGATTGTCACTGGACAATCAAAACTAAAAATTGTATGCACGTGCTTACCTATGTGGCTAATGTACTGCCAACCTCTTAGACGTAGAGACTTGAAACTTAACTTACATGCACACATCTTGACCAGAAGAGTATCTTGAGCAATATTAAAATCCAAGGGTGGTGGTGGTGGGGGGGGGGGGGGGTTCACTACACAAAGGAAAGGCAGATTAAGTGGGTTCAGTGAGCATCCCCCCCCAACCATAAAACTGGTCGGAATTACACTAAATGCAAATTGTCTTGATTAA
Organism: Lycopodina hypogea; assembly: GCA_963969325.1. Classification (NCBI taxonomy): domain Eukaryota; kingdom Metazoa; phylum Porifera; class Demospongiae; order Poecilosclerida; family Cladorhizidae; genus Lycopodina; species Lycopodina hypogea. The sequence goes on along the minus strand of OZ017786.1, from coordinate 8,878,648 downwards.
AATTGTCTTGATTAAAATTCCCTTTGAAAATAGTTGAAATGTGTAATCTGATCCATTCGTATTCAAAAGGACACTTCTACAGGAAGTCATTTTTACTAACCACACTAGTATGATCTCCCAAGAAGTGGACACAGGCAATGACTCACCTACAAATGGGGCAATGTCCCACTAACACAACACCTCACCTCACCTCCCCCCCCCCCCCCCCCCCCCCACATGTCATATATATATTTAACAGCAAAGAATTATAACCCAGGTGAGTTTAAAAAAAAACAAAAAACAAACACTAATTTCTAGAGGTGCACTCATAATATTTATTTTAGAATGCCCTTCATATAAAACACTAAGCAAACTGAACAAGTTTGTAACTACAGGAGACCGACTGGAACCCCTGACCTGAAACCCCTCACCTGGAACCCCTCACCTGGAACCCCTCACCTTGAACCCCTGACCTGGAACCCCTGACATGGCTTGGATTAGCTAAGGGGGACTTGGACTACAACCTGGCTTGGATAAGTTTGTGTGATGGATGCTATTGCCTGGTTTCAGGGATTGGCCATCATCTTACTTGGATATTGTGTTGCATTAGCTAGACTCCAACATACACTAGCTCACTCAAGTGTGCGGAGTCAGTAAGTGCAACTTCTGGATGCAAGAACAATATAATGTTTAAACCAACTTCCACTGAACCCAACTATCTCCTCAATGCAGTTCAAAGCTAAAAGAACTCATTCAGCAACTCTGAGTTGGGATTATACTATGACTACCACTGGCTAATTAAGAGAACACTAATTTACCCAATGCTCCACCAAACAACTATTTTGCACTCTGACCAACAACTGGTCCTAAATGGGCTACAATGTTCCAGAGACTCCCAATATATATACCATCTGTTATCATATACATACCACAGAATATTCACACTTACACAAAACTAATTAAGAACTACCGTACATGAATCAACTCTTTAAAAAAAATTTTTAAATAGTAACCAGAACAGGCTCCTTACTGGAATGAGACAGCATACTGGTAGACCCCTGAGCTCTGGCCTTGCAAGGTGAGGTAGTTGGCATTGAGCTGCACTCTGAGGAAGATATACAACAGCAATCATCATGACAACCTGTGAGAAATCTCCCCAGTTATACAGAAACACACCAACCACAGAACTTGCTTGTTGCTAAGGAGGGAGAGGAAACTATATGGTTGACTTGGACATGATCATAAATATGTGGAAACTAAGGCGATTTGAGGAGGTAGATCATCAATGAAATAATGAATAGTGTGTGTTTGATGCATTATATCTTGAATTGCATCCATGTGGAGAAAGAATTCTAATGCCCATAGCAACGGGTCAACCAATACCCAAGAGTGCATGTCATTGTGAGAAGTAGAGAAACTCCACACAATTATCAATTGCAATGGACTGTTCACATCCTAAGAAATATATGGACCACCTGCTCCTACTAAAAACATAAAACATTGCTTTTAACATGAATTGTAACTATCATCATTACCTAATACTTCAGTATGCCTCAGGCATAAGTATAGCAATATTTTATTAACCTACTAGCAGCATATACCCAGAGTTGCCCGGCCAATTTCAACATCAAACATTATAGTGAAAGTTGAGTATACAAACCATATATCAAATCTGTCGCTTCAAGGGTTTGTTTGGCCAAAGTACCATTTTTATCCTCTTTTGGGCCTGACATGAAAACAGAAGTGGGTGTGGTCATATAAATGTACTTGAAACATTCCTCAGATTATATTGATTTTAAATACATATGGGTTCATTGGTTTAACTCCCTAGGTTCAAGTGATTTTGTGAAATACCATTTTTGGCATTAATAGCCTTACACAGAGAAAGGAAGAGGTGTGGCCAGGTGGGACACAGCCCATGTTAGTCCCAGAGTGAAGTTGTATATTCATACCAAGTTTTAGATCTCTAACTCCAATGGTTTTCCTGGCAAAAATACCATTTTGGGGGGCTTTTTCTCGTTACCATGGTAACCATTTGGTGAAAAAAATTTTTGCCCACGTTTTAAGTTGGGTCAAAACCTATCATCATGCCAAGTTTCAGAGAAATCCACCCACCAGTTTGGCCGGAATGATGGTACAAACATACAGACAGACCGACCGACCGACAGACAGACCGACAGACAGACCGACAGACAGACAGACCGACCGACCAACAGACAGACAAATTTTTTTTTTTCCCAGACATGCCACCTGGCATAAAACCATCTCAGGGTGGGTCTCCTCCATCCCTAAAAATTTGGTCAAAATCTAACAGAGGGATTTTGAGAAACGGACAAACATAGTTACATAGTTACATAGTTAGGTCTTCTAATATATATATATATATATATATAGACTATTGTTGTTACCAAATCTGCCAATAATTTGTAATCATTTGTACCATATTGTTTTCGTTTGTTTTTAGTCTTTTTTCTTTTTCATTGCTTCAAAGTGATCTACATGTCAGGGCACATCCCACGTCTTCACTCCCACACCGAACTAATGGTCACACACATGCACACTGCACGCACGCACACACACCGTAAAATACCCTTTCTCTACCCCTTTCCTTGTATTCTCCCACCCACTCTTCCCCCCCCCCCCCCCCAAGACGACAGCCACACTAACACGCAGTACTGGTAGAGGTGAAGTTACCTCTTTCCGTTCATTCCTCTCTTGGTGGCCACTTCCTTCTCTGAGCTCTTTGTAGGAATTGGTCCACCCATAGACAGACCTTTCTGCTCCTCTGCAACAGCCGGCCCCTGAACTTCTTTGGGCTCTCCTATAAGCATCAAAGAGCTACATTTTCACCAACTACAAGCAGAACCGCTCAGATAACTCTGCATCACTTTGATTATAAAATGTTAAACTTGTACAGTACAACAGTTAGTATAATGTTGACGAAATTGAGATAAATTTGGAATGATGTACATGTGTATAAGTGAATATAAATATATAATATGATTGTGTGTATTAATTTTTGTATGTGGTCAATTCGATTAATATATCACTGGGAAAGTTAACATTATATACATATATACATATATATATGATGAATTAATCCAAACTTGGCACCCATGAGGTGGCCATTTTCGAATTCATTTATCTCGGTCACACCAAACAGAGTTGTGCATTGCTGACATATGGCTTCACTGAGCACCTGTATGACAACCAATCTTCAGTCCTGCAAGACTAACTATTGACTGCATCTCCTTCAAGTATTCTTCCCTCTTTGGGGACTTGCACAACAGCCTCCAGAAGTTGCTCATCATTCCAAATACCTCAGCCATCCATGGGGAACGTGCTCAGCAGCTTTAAAGCCACCTCATTAAAGACAATAACAAGAACAATGCTTGCACAAGGCATGGCCAGAAACTTGTGTGCACCCTTTCCTACACACCTGTGTCTCTTCCAGCGAAAGAAGCCACAGCACTATCATAGTCCTTACTAATCAATTTCCTGTGATCCAATCAATGGAACAAATGAAATAAACTTTTCAGCACAAAGTGAATCAGCTGTCAAGGACAATTTCCTATCATTCAAATCCACGGACTGAATGAGCGATTTTTCAGCAGAGCAGCAAGTGACTCGGCTATCAAGGAGATGATGCACACACTCATCAACTACTCATCTGCAGCACAGAGATTACTTTTCCAATCCAGACACATTCATAAAAAAATTGGAAAGAGTAGATTAGACTTTAAGCTCTTTTGGGCTTCTCTTCAGTCCATCTACTGATTGCTTCAAGTTGTTCAAGAAGGAAGATTATCTCCATTTAGTTTCTCAGCAAGTTAGCAATGTGAGATTATTAAAAATGACAGAAATCACTCCTACTCTTCAAAGTCTTGTACTGTGAAGGTGCTAGGTGCACGCAGACTGCCTGCATTTCCTATCTGCCCTCAAAAACACATGTACATGCATGCACACACGCACATACACAAACATTACGTGCAGCTGCTAAAAATTGATCCCTCCCCACAAGCCAAATTCTTGTATGAATCCTTGAACCATGGAAGAGTTCAACTAATTCAAACACAAACTCACTTATTGGGCTTCTCTTTTGGGAGACCGACTTTAGGTGGCCACCATTAGAGGGGGTAGGGTCTTTTTTTCCCTGTAAGGCTACATCTTCGCTGGCATCTTTACCGAGAGACAGAGCATGCAAACCTCTGCCTCTAGAAAGCACACCCTGCAACAACAAAAAACATTAAACAAACACACAAGCATGTTGTCACAACTCAAATAGTGAAACATACAATGGCACACCAACATGCAATAGCACATAAACAGAATTCAGCTGCTATTATCAATTCAGTTGTTCACTGTCACCAATTAATGACCATTTGACCAATTCCAATTAGTGTAACACCAATTCAGTCACTCCCATTCACAATGAAAACATTCAACAAGCACCAAGTATTAAGCACACTAGTATCAAGCATACAAATATCAAATACAGTCCAGCTGCCATTATTAATCTGTGCTGTTCCTTGTACAAACTCCAATTAATCAAATTAACCTGCAATTCTCACCTTTTGTGGTTGCTGTGGCAACTCCAAAGGTTGTTGTACTGCAGCTGCAGATAGAACAGGGACTGGTGGCCCAGGCCCAGGACCAACCTCTGAACTTGTCCCAGTCTTTGGTCTGGCTCCTCTGCCCAGAGGGAAGTCAGGCTGTGAAGGGGAAGGTACAGTAGAAGGTGTCCCCTGCAAAAACCACAACAGAGTTGAAGGTCAACACAATTAATTAAGAAATTCTTGAGCACATTGGACCCAAATCTTTGGCAAAATTGATAGTATACTAAAGGAAGGAATCGTTTTAAAATTAAAAAATTTATGACCTAAAATCATACCTAAAACAAGGAATGCTACTATAACATTATAAAATATATATTATGTATAAACATATAATTTATATGGTTAAGACAAATGAATGGCAAAGGAGTGTAGACTATCCTTGCTCAAACCAGAGTTATATCCTCACAGAATTGAAGCTTATCACCTTGAGGATATTCAGACATGTCTGATTGTGGAAATAATCACAACTTCAGGATCATGATTTTGAGACATTCATATTCATAAACCACATAATAGGTTTTATCACATGATCATGACAAACCTAAGAATAACCTTCATTCACGAGCTTTACACCATAACCATAGCCATAGCTGGTGCAATAGTTAGAGACAGTTGGCTATGGCAATTGCTATGGTTAGCCAAAGGGAGTTGTTGAAAGTGATATGGCCAAATTAATGGTTTAGGTTGGGCAATGGCTAGGGTTGGGGCCATGGCTAGGGTTGGAGCAGTGCCTAGGGTTGGGGCCACTGCAATTACGATTTCCAACCCAAGCTGCTATTTGCACAAACCACCTCCTACTCCTGCCCCAAATGTTCATGGTGGATGGGAAAATCCAGCAGTGATTTTAGTGGAATTGATTAAAAAGTTGTTTGGAGGTGCTAATTTCTTCACACAATACATGTGATGCACTACAGCAGTGGCTAGTGATAATACTTACAAGAGAACTGTCCACCACCAAATATAGTTGTAATATACTGGAATAATATCAATTCTCTATATTTGGGGTAGCATCATGGTTCAATATTGAATCAAAATTGATCAACATAAATTTTTGGGTTGTTTAGCTATTCATTTATTGTTTTTTTCCCCTATTTTTGCATCTCATAGGTTTCCATAAACTATGATTGAACATAAATTCAGAGCTGGTAGCCAGCAGTGCTGTATAGGAGTGCCAGCAGGGTTAGGGATAGAGAATTGACTAGGGTTAATTAATGTAATGGCCATTTTTCTTTTTCTTTTTTTCTCCTCCTTTACTCCCCCCCCCCTTTTCCCTCACTTTTCTTTTCTTTTTTCCCCCGTTTTTCTTCCTGGTCCTTCAAGTTATCCTCGGACCACCACTATGTCATATAGTTACACACATACTACCACTATTAAAGCTATATACTTCACGCATGAAACAGCTGGACAGTAACAATTTCGGGTGGCTGATACAACTGCTAGTCTTGGCTTACACTTCCAGTGGGACGCTTCTCCTCAGGAGCAGATGGTGGACCAAATTGTTTTTCACTTTGCTGTACAGCTTCTAACAGAAGCCGCCCTCTGCCAAGATGACCAGGACCCGGCATCTTTTACAAGATAGACAAAAAGATGGAAAAAATTGCAGCTTCTGGCCAAAAACAATTCGAACGTATTTTCCACGTGTAACCTCCGGTCTGCTACTAGCTTGGTAAAGGGTTATGTTAGCCTGTTTTCAAAGTTTTTGAGTTTGACTGGCACAGTTTAAATCTTAAATTAAATTGAAACTACCAGGAGACTGGTAAAAACTTAACTGTAAATTTCACTGATTCAGCAATTAGAAATTTGAATCAACAAATACAAATTTTGAATGTATCAGTCAATCACACATGCAATGTTGTATCATCTATACTATAGTTTGCAATTTGTCTGTTTGGATGTATGTAAGTCTATCTGTCTGTATGTATATTTGGTATCTCCTCCACCTAGATGCCTGAACCAAACATCTAACAATTTTCAGGGTTGCTCACAGAATGACCAGTCCCATTTTGAAGAGAATGTGGTTAGGGCTAGGGCAGAGATCCATTAAATAAACTTTCCTGTTCATGATAAGTTGTAATGTGTCATTTGATCCCATTCAAAAGAGAATTTTTAGATGAAGTTGTGTTTACAAATTACACACATTTGATTACAAAGGAAATTCAAATGGACACTGATTACTAGAGGAGCATCATAGTAGATGAAGCAATGTCTCCCATACCCCCCTCCCCTTATGTATGACAGTTACCTTTCTAGTCATATTAATATTCCATTATTTCAGCTTTCCTTTTCAGGAGACCCTCTGACTAGCTAGGGTCTTGCAAACCCCAAATTTTGCAGCTAGTCACCACAGACTCATTCCAGAAGAGCAATTGGCTTTAATTTAGTATGTTCCACTTAAGCCTCCAATGTTAACAAATTACACTAGCCATATTGTTTTTAGACAAACTTTCCTAAAGTGCCATTGGCTTTAATGTAGTTAGTTCCACTTAGCCTCTAATTCAACTCAATACACTTATTATCCATTTAGCTGTCCTGTTTTTAAGTAGGACCATGTGCACCGCATAAGGTTAGATGGTTTTAATAGGTTGTTTATTTGCGGTTTTGGTCTAGTGTGAGATAATCATAATTGTGAATTGAAAAATGTTTTATGTATAGTGTGTGGGAATAATTTGGGACTTGGAAAATGTTGTCTGATCACTTGGGTTATCTCATTTGTGTATTCAAATTCCACATTGACTTAATATTGGATTGAAATACCAATTATAATTACTTTAAGTCAGTTGTGATTAAATTGCATCAATTTTGAAACCTTTATTTTTCTGTTAAATTGCAACTCCGTAGCATGGTCGCCAAAGGGCGGTCACCACTTGTTCAATATGAATCCCCCTCCAAAAATGCCTGGAGTAACCACAATAGAGTGCAGCTAATTGAAACCAAAATTTTATTAGCCATACAGGATAATTGATTACATCCTAGATTTAGCCTTTAGATTTAAAAAAAATAATAATAATAAAACAAACAAAAAAATTACTCCCCCCCCCCCCCCCCTCAGCAGGGACATTTATTTCTATTTTTTTTAATTTTTTTTTTTAATTTTATTTATTTATTTATTTATTTATTTATTTATTTATTTATTTATTTATTTATTTATTTATTTATTTATTTATTTATTTATTTATTTATTTATTTATTTATTTATTTATTTATTTATTTATTTATTTATTTATTTATTTATTTATTTATTTATTTATTTATTTATTTATTTATTTATTTATTTATTTATTTATTTATTTATTTATTTATTTATTTATTTATTTATTTATTTATTTATTTATTTATTTTTATTTTTTTAACAAGCTTAAATTAATATACATCTAATTTTTTTATGGATCTAAATAAACTTTATTAATAATTTTTAACAAGTTCAAAAACACAGCACTGTTCATTAGCTTTCAGAAATTCTGATATAACCATGTGTCACTGTCCCTTGTTAATATTCCCTTCAGTTTTTCAGATATAAATAGTTTTAACACAAAGGTATTGGTAATACTGGGAGGGGGAGGGGCTTACTCCCTTGGATTTGCCAATCTAAAACTTGGCAGTGGGCATGTCATAATTCTATGAGAGCGACCTGGTCTGGGGCCACACCTCTTTATCTGGGAATGTCAGGCTACTATATTGCAAAAAAAAAAAAAAAAAAAAAAAAAAAAAAAAAGGGGGGGGGGGGGGGGGGGAGTTTCCTGGCCAAATCCTTGGATATTTATTGGGTCACATTTGACCAAACCTCTTCATGTGAGCATGTAATTAGCTATATCCATGTCAATATTGGGGTATACTATGCTAATGCCAGCTAGTTGTACCTATACACCTTCAAGAAAAGTTCAGGAAAAACAAACCTGAATTAAAAGATAGAAATACTTCTAGCTAATTGAATAAAAATTATAATTTGCTACACACATTAAAATATTTTTAAAGTAAGTTACAATTATATTATATGTAATTTGTCTTTTGCTTCTTCCTTTTGATTCCTTTTTGTAATTTAGTAATTTAAACCCAAGTATGGAAAATAGCTGTGTGTCTTTTTCACTTTCCTTCTCTTTTTTTTTTTCCTCTTTCTTTTCACTTTTCCTCTTTTTTTTTCTTTTTCTTTTTTTTTTTTCACTTCGCAGGAAGTGGGTGGGAGTGGCCAAGAGGACCAGTGGTAGTGCATTCAACTAGTGGGTAATGGTCGGTAGGTCACCATTTTTGCTATGGCTCTATGTTCTTCTGCAGATGTTGTCGCTGCTACTACTACAGCTATAGTGCATGGCAAGCGTAGTGGAGTAGTGGGCGAAGCTGGTGGGCTGGTAGAATACGTAGAAAACAGCTCTGACAATGAATTAGAGGACGGATATATAATTCCCAGGAAGAGATCTAGGATAAACCGAGAGAAGAAAGGTACCATGAGATCCTACTCTCCCTGATATATTATGGTTTTAAAAGGGACGCTCTTAAACAGAATGTGAAACAGATAAAAGATGGTCCATAATAGTGCAAGGGCAATATGCCACCTGTTCTGAACCATTTACCTTTTTGTATACCTTTCTCATAAGTTATAGCACTCTAATTTTAAGTACCAGTATTACACAATATTGGAATGATTGATGAAAGTGTCTGTGTGTGAAAGAGTATTTTTATCTTAGTGCTTTTTTTACAATAAAAAAAAAAAAAAAAAAAAAAAAAAAATTTTTTTAATTTTTTATCTTATTCCATGAACAAATAAAGAATACAGTTGAATGAGGATGATATTTATCTTCCTAAACTATGTTACTATGGTGTGCAAAAGATGTCCTGACATAACTTCATGTGACATAGTTGCTATGATGATCTGGTGCATGTGTTGCAGAGGATGCCAAAAGTCGCAGCTGCCCTTACCTGGACACTATAGACCGCTCCATCCTCGACTTTGACTTTGAGAAGCTCTGTTCAGTCTCTCTCTTGAACAATAATGTATATGCCTGCCTCATCTGTGGAAAGTACTTCCAAGGTACAGCTGACCTAGTGGTTGTCATGCATCGTGTGATACTATGGCAGCAGAGATAGACCATTTGGTATTGGTGGCATAAACAGGTGTATAAAGATATGCTTGTTGAAGTGCTTGCCTACAGAGTTGCTTGCAATGTATCCAGGCTGGCTTCCATCCAAGAGCTTGCACTGTGCTAGGGATGATGCTGGACTATTCTTAGGTTATATTAGGTGAAGTCAGGGATTATGGCTTGGCTTGGGCTAATGCTGTAGAGTTCTCTTAAGGACTGTGGCTTGAATCTAGTCTCTGGTTGATTGTAGGCTCTATTTCAAGGCTGGGGACTGCAGCTAGGTTTAATTAAGGGATGATCTTAGAGCTCGTAATAAAGCTTGAGCTAAAGCATTAGTAGAACTAGGGCTCTGTGTTGGTCTCTCCAGATGTGGTTATGTATAGGTCCATGCAGCTAGTGCTTGACTGGGCAAGTTGAGGATAAGGATATTGTGGGGTTAGGGCTAGTGTTAGAGATACGCAAAGTGTAGGGAATGAGCCTGATGATGGGGGGGGGAGGGGGAAGATGGCTAGGGCTATTGTGTGAGTGAGAGGGATGCAGTTATGGTGGCTGTGCTGTACCTGGTGATGGTGGGTTTATGTTTGAGACAATTGTATCTGCAAAGACATGAGCATGGTTGTCCTTTGATATTTCATTTCTGTCAGCCCAGACCCTGACAGTGACAATGGTAGCAAGCACAACACATGTGATGGTTGAGTGGGTCCTACATGTTCATGTAGAGGGTATGTGCATGTAGCAGCTGCCTCCCTATGTATGCAGGTCGTGGTCAACACTCCCACGCCTACACACACAGTGTTCAAATGGGACATCACGTGTGGCTCAACCTACACACGCTCAAGTTCTACTGCCTACCAGACAACTACAGGATCATCGACCCCTCCCTGGAGGACATCAAGGTCAGACACTGAGTGATGTTAACACTGGGAGTTAACAACCTCCATATTGATTACTAGGTTGTCATGGTGACATCAATGGCTTGCTAGTACTGCTATACTAGTGTTCCACGCAACAAGAAAGATGACATGAATTATTCATTGTTTGGTTGTTTATTAGAAAGAGAGCCTGCTAGTGCATTTTGTGTGTCAGTTTAGGTGACTTTGGTTAACTGCGTGTACCTCCTGTGCTATTGGAATGTGGAGATTATTTGCAGATGCATGCAACCAAAATAGAACTCTTTTTTTTAATCAGCACATTGGAGTGGTCACTTGGTTTGCTAGTTCCTACCTAATATTTCCAATGCCGATGACCAGCAAATGTCATGAGAGCAATATCCTGCTCTTTTGTTGATCTGTTTTTAATTATATAGTGAAGCCATTATTGTGACCAATCACGGCATCACTGAGTTTTTTTGTGTTTTTTTTTCATTTCCAGGTATTTTTTATTTTGTGTGGTACTTTGAATGACTTTCAACATGCAGTTTACAGACACCTGTGTCACAACAAAGTCCGCCAATGCATGACTAAAGTATTGGCTGCCAAATAACATATGAGCTAGCTTACTAAGCTCAGGTAGTATAATCTTTGTGACATCCTAACTTTTCTGTTTGATTCTTTAAGGAAATTATTCAATACTACAAACCATCCATGGAAAAATGATAATTCAAATGACATAACTTATATATAGATAGGAGCAGTATAGCCCGAGAAAGGTGCAAACAAACCAACAAACCAACAGAAGAGCCATTTATATAGAGATTACACAAGACCAAAATCAGTATTATTATTTGGGGCAGAATTTAGTTTGAATAGGTAAAGGTTAACACTGAAACAACCCCATTTTGAAATGGTGCTTAGAAAGCCACCCCAAAAAAAGTTCCGTAAGGAGCAGAGCTGAACTGCAGTATTTTGAACAAGCATTGAAGAAAGTCGGCAGCTATTCAGATTACTAAGTAAAGCTTGAGCCAATGTTAAGTTTGCATAAAAAAAACAAAAATAACAACAAATAATAATGCTAAAAACTAGAAAGAAAAAAATCAACCAAATAATTAAGCTTCTTCAGCCTAATATATTTACAATTACTGCCAAATTCATAATACTCCTGACTTGAGAATGCCCACAACCCAGAACTGTGATTGCAGCTGTCCTCTCTCCTTCATTCATAGAGGTTTGTTTAGCTCTGAGTGAGAGAGAGAGGGATAACAATGCAGCAGCTGCAATTATGGAACATAGTCATTCACAAAAGTGAAGAAAAGGTGGTGCCTCTTCTTCCCAATATTGTTCTATTTCACTGTCTGCTTAATGGGTCAGTTCAAAACTCTAAAATTCTTAACTTTGAGTTTTTTCTGTAATGCCACATTCATTTAGGATGGAGTTCCACTGTCACCAAGGCCACACCTCAGTGTGTCCAAGTGTTGTTGTTTGTTTATTTTTTGTTTTTTGTTGTTGTTTTTGGTCCCTTGGACAACATGTGCCTGAGTATTATATGATAAATAAATATTGCCAGCACAGCTTCGATATTCTGTTTTTAAACCAGTACCTTCATTATTGCAAGTGAAGCTGCACTGAACCTCTGTTGTATTAGAAAGTTCAAAAATTATTACCTTTCCTTCATATCGTTGCTGTTATAACCATCTACTCAGCAAAGTAACCTAAAAGATATTTTGTTGAACTGCCTTATATATACAGTGATGTCTCTCTGTCTGTCTGTCTGTCTGTCTGTCTGTCTGTCTGTCTGTCTGTCTGTCTGTCTGTCTGTCTGTCTGTCTGTCTGTCTGTCTGTCTGTCTGTCTGTCTGTCTGTCTGTCTGTCTGTCTGTCTGTCTGTCTGTCTGACTTTAACTCTGTCCCTGTGTAATGAAGTATGTGACTGGCTCTTGTTGTGTTTAGTTTGTGTTGTGTCCAGTGTTCAGCAAGGAAGCCATTGTATTGTTGGACCACTGCTCCAAGCCATCCCTTGCTCTGGATGGAACCAAGTACCTCCCGGGAATTGTTGGACTCAATAATATTAAGGTGTGTGTATTTATAGTAACAAAATGTGTGTCTAATTATAGTGCCAATATATATAAACTTAACGTAATAACATTAGTAAATGGAAGTACCTATATATCTCTAACTATATATCAACATGTACAACATTTTCCCAATTATTAAATTATGTTGTTTAATGTTATGGCACCTAGGAACTATATGTGGTGGTGTAACATCTAATTGTGTTGATAGTAATAAAATAATTAAATAATTTTCTTCGATTTTGAATACATGTATACACTGTAGTTTGTTGTTGTGGTTGTAGGCTAACGACTACATGAATGTGATTCTACATGCATTGGAGCATGTCCTTCCCTTCAGGGACTATTTCCTCAGGGAGGAGAACTACTCTCACATTGTTCCTCCCCCTGGAGACCAGACCTTCATTCTTGGTAACTATGGTGATGTATAATGGCAGAGATGTGTGATAGTATGAACCCTGTGTAGTGTAGAGACGTTATGTTGAGTGGATCCTCGACATTCCCAAAGTTTCCATTGCCACACTCTTACTTATTTTGGTTCAGTATATGCTCAGAAATTCATTATTGCAATCCTGTAAACCCTGTGGACTATAAATACACAATATGGTGGGAGCTATAGTCAATATGTGATGCATTATGAGGAACATTGGTATGTGTATATAATGTGGTGGGAACTTTTTCTGGTCAACCATGTGGTTCTGTGGGGAGTTGGTGTGCCTGTAGCTGAAGCCACAGAGCATGTAAGTACTGTAACACACACACACACGCACACACACACACACACACACACACACACACACACACACACACACCATGCAGACCATCCCATATACTGAGTTAGGGGCAGGTCCATTCCACTGAGCAAGTAGCTGCACCATTTATATTTATACTGCAGTAACATGTTTATCTTGGTGTAAAAATATTGGTGTTGGTAGAGAAGGGAGGGAGGAGCTGGATCTTTTGCTATAATCCCAGGTGACCTAGAAGATTGATATTTCACTAATTCAAAATTCCATTGTTGCTGATTTTTTTTTTTTTTTTGTTTGGTTATAGGAGGAATATGCCTGGGGTTCTTTGTTAAGCCTTGCCGGTGAATTGACCTCCATCCAAATATCTTTTTTGTTGTTGTTGTTTTCTTCTCTCGTTTTCCTTTATTTATATTTTTGCGAGTGTGGAGTGAGAGTTGTTTGGGGGGCGATCCCACTTGTGACTTTGAAGGATGTATGTTGGACGGTGTGATAGAATAGACATCTTAACTTGTACAATGTGTGTGGTTATCATCAATCAGTTACATGTTCCCATCTTCATGTCCCCACTAGAAGTTGTTCTTGAATATGTCTGACCTGCCTCACTCTGGACCAGTGTGGTGACAATACTGGTGTAGGTGCTTGAACTTTGTCTCAACATAACACTTCAACCTTCTGGGTATATGGCAATTATGGCAGAAACTTTGGTCTCCCCCCTACAATACTGCATTAGTTGAAGGAGTATAAACTTTGATGATTGGACTCTAAACTCTGGCCTGCTACAGCATCTTACTAATAGCATTCGCTAGCAACCCCCCCCCCCCCCCAACCATGGTTGGGTTTTCAGTCAGCCTCCGGTTTCCTGCAGTAGCAAACTTTACCTATAGAAGGGAAATGACATTCTGCCGGTGATATGGAGACCACATGCCAAATTTCATTCAACTTATTCATTAATCAGCCTCTTCTAGGGGAATTCCTGCTATGATGTCATCAAACCACACCCATCTTCACTCAATATGAATGAAACATTCGTGAGGATGTGCAGTGAGGTATTCTAATTAATCCCTGAAAGTTTCATGGGAATCCTTCCAGCAGTTTTGAAGGAGTTAGAGTCTGCACATACAGACAAATAATTCTGACAATTATGGTAAGATGCTTTCAATCTGTGTGTTGTTTTTATTGTCCTCCCACAGTGCAGAGGCTGGGAGAACTGTTTCGTAAGCTATGGAATCCACGCAACTTCAAAGCTCACGTGAGTCCTCATGAAATGCTGCAGGCCGTTGCCTCCACCAGCAAGAAATGCTTCAAAATCACAGAGCAAGGTTCATCATACAATACGTATTTAGTCTAGTTCCAGTATATAGGTCCTGCTGGCTCTATCTGTGGGTGGGTGGGGCTGGGACAGCATTTTATAATAAGTTTATTATATGTGGTGATTGATTATTCCAACCAACACTTACTTTACAAACAAGATAAGTAGAATGTTTAGAAACGTTAAAATTAGGAATGTTTGGTAAACCAGCAAGTAATACATTTTGTATCTTCTGCATGTGCTTAGCTAACAGAAGCAGTGGCTAGCTCAAACCAGCGGTTACAATTAGTTAGCTGTAGATGAGTGTAGTTTTCCTGTAGTTAACTTAAGCCCTGTCCACACTGCACAATATATCTGGTTTTACCTGTGTATGGAATGGGTTCCACGTGTCCACACTACACCCAGTTTCATCCCAATGGGCTTCACCTGAAACCTTCAAAAGGGTAGGCTTCAAGTGGCTCAGATTTATTGAATATACTTGTGGCTTTATTGCTGATGTCGCCATTACGAGTTTAGCTGCTAACAGCTCTCTTCCTCCTCTCTAGCCTCCCTTTGTGCGATGACATTGCAGAGGGAATGAAACAGAACAACGGATCACACCAGAAAATAAAATGCCCATTTCTATACATGGTAAAGGAAAACCAATTAATATGCCCAGCCAATTAGTTAGCCCATGCAGGTGATGTGGAGCAGGTTCAACACTATGCCAGTGTGGACGCAAGAAAACGTTTGGAACCGTGTTGTTGGAGACCCGTTTCTAGTGTGGACAGGGCTTTACTTTGCAAAAACAGAAAGTATGAGTGGATAGGTGATAATATTTATTTAACACTTCCTTTTCTTGTGCGTGTGACTGTCAGGTGACCCTATAGACTTTCTGTCGTGGCTGCTGAACACCCTCCATATGGCATTCAGGGGGAAGAAGAAGAGGAAAGGATCCAGTAAGAGAGGCATGGTGTAACTGCTCTGGCTTGCTTGATGTGTAGTGCCTGTGTTATTGTGCAGGTATTGTGCATGAGGTGTTCCAGGGCTGCATGAGGACCTTCACCAGGAAACTACTGCCAACTGTGGAGGTGGGTGGGCGTGCGTACATGTGCATGCATATGTAATGAAATATTTTGGTGTCCCCAGAAAGAGGAGGACAGATTGTTGCTGTTAGCAACTGACGAGTACCAGGAGAAGGTCAGCAATGCGCCATTCCTTTACTTGACCCTTGACCTTCCTTCAGCACCACTCTTTCAGGTAATTAGCATAGGATTCTAGTCTGTGGACCACATGAACTGATGACCCCTATTCCACACTTTACCATACTGACTAATATACACATGTGTGCACTCCATGGGAGATGTAAGTTGCAGGAATGTTGCCAGTGGGAATCACAGCAACACTCATGTATCCATGCCACACTTACTTTGCTGGGGTGTTACCAATCAATCACATGCTTGCAGAATTTAAGATACTATATTTCATGCTGTTGGTGCAAGTCGGATCATGCGTTTGCATCCAGGTCGACCCCTAGCATGCATGTACTCTGCGGACACCTTTCCTCCTTTACAAGTTAGGTTACCCTTTACCATGCTCAAGTAGAATGCATCTGATTCTCACCTCCACCCAATGCGGCCAGTGCCCTGCAAAAGTTATGTCTTCATTTTGCACTTAGTACACAATCCACCAAAGATGATCTTTGACCTAGCATGAGTGTTGTGATATCGACCCTTTACCTCACATAACCAGTGTGTGTGTTTCGTCTAGGATGATATAGAGCGAAATAGCATCCCCCAGATTCCTCTGTTTGACCTACTCACCAAGTTCGACGGCATGAAGGAGAAGGTGAGTATCCATTTTTTGGCTGTTGTGTTTGTTACTTGACGTATGGAATGATAGAATTGATGTGCATTTCTTGAGTTCTTGCCCTATTGCGTAGAGAAGCTGCAAAGATATGAGAGGGTGGCCATCATTTTGCTAATAGCAAAGGGTGTGCTGAGGGTGGTAGTAAACAACCATTGCCATTGCCTCCAGCTTACACTAGATAGGCAATTGACAATTGATACTAAATCTCTTGTTTATGGTTTTCCTTGGAGGCTTTTTCCCCTTCCTTTTTTTTAACAGATTTTTTTTCTTTCTGTGTCAATGAATAAAGGGGAAGTGAATAAAAGCATGTAACACAAATTTTACAAACATTTTTATTGTAGCTCATGCTTCATAGATCATCATTTTTCCTCCCAGGATTTTTAGTGGTTAAGTCTGTCAATAACTTCGGCTGGTATCCAGTAATAACAGTAGTAGAAGAAGTAGTAGTAGCAATAGTAGATGATATTGTGGCTAGTTTCTGTACCTGGCAACACCTGGTGCACTTATTGTACAGGATACCACCACAAGTATGTTCTCTTCCCCTCTTCAGTGGAGTAGTAGCTTGTGTGTGGCTGTTTAATTGCTCTGACTCACACTAATGGGATTATACATGGAGAGGACTGTTGACTAATATTAGCCAATAATGTTCTGTGATTCCAGGGCATTCATGCCATTACCTATTCCAGGTCATAGGTTTAGTGTGTGTGCAAACATATCTTCTTTGTAGGAGTACAAAACAAACCGTGAGACGTACATCAAGAGGTTTGAGATCACCAAACTGCCACCATACCTCATACTCTTCATAAAGGTACATGTTCCTCCACCTCTCTAGCCATGCCTTACTGAACTCTCTACATGAACTTGTGTGTTTGTCCATCAGAGGTTTACCAAGAACAACTTCTTTGTGGAGAAAAACCCCACCATTGTCAACTTCCCCATTAAGTAAGGAAAATGTGTGTACTTGTCATATGGTTTGTGTTCTCCAATTTATTCTGACAGTGTTACTTAAAGGTTGTTGAGAAATAGAAAAAGAGAAGTATTTATACATCGTCTTATCTAGATAAAGTTTGATGGTGCACTTTTAAAAAAAATGAATATTCATGAATGCAATGTTTGCACTTGATTAAATATTGTCAGCTGTACTATCGGCGGAAATGGAATGTTTCTAAACCTTAGATGCCATCTTTACAAAGTCACGGTAAAATACATCAGTGTCAGTGAGGCTTCAGGGAAGTGACAATGAAGATTGTCTAGTAAGATTATTATAGCAGATGTCAGACAAACCTTCCAGCAGCAAGGCAGTTGTATATGCTGAGTCATTCCCAAACCTGTGGTGTCTGCACAGTATATCCTGGTACATCCACCAACATCATGCTCTACCTCAGGATACACACACTTGATAGTTGCCAATTAATTTTCTTGAAGTGCAACAATTGATTTGTATTGTTAGCAAGTCAAGTATTCAAGTATATCTTTAAGTACTGACAAATGTGTTGGTATATTGTACATGTACTTAATAGTGTGTGTGTCTGTGTCTATGCAGGGATATAGACATGGCAGAATTTTTGTCCGGTGATGACGACGTCCAGGCTGCTCATAAGCACACAATGTATGACCTCATGGCCAACATCTGTCACGATGGACAACCTGGTAAGGTGTAGACTGAGACTTCTGGTTATGTGTAGTGGAGTAACATAAAATAATCTCTTGCAGGCAAAGGAACCTATAGGGTCCATGTGAGGCACAAGGTCAGAACTAATTACTACTTAATTAAACGCACAGTCGTGTATTTTAATATAATATTATGGAATAACTTATGGTCACTATTGTATGTCTAAGATTTTTACCATATTTATGTAAAGGCAATTAATATATTAGTTGTTATAGCAACAAGTATTCAAGTGCTGTGGCTGTCATCTAATCATAGTGAACTAAAACTTCCATGCAATTGATCTCAACACGTGTAGTCTTTCTTTAATGAAATTGATATAAATGATAAACATCAAATGGGTTACATTGGTCCTGATTTAGTCACCATCCAGTAACCTCAGTGTGAATTTGATACCTTTTATACAGTTCCCTCTGCTAATCTTGCCAAGTATATCTCTCTCTTGCCTACATGATCCTGTCGGCATCATTAGACATGACTTATCCCTTGCAAGCCAGACATTATGTGAATGTGGATGTACCCACATGACATGTTCGTGAATGATATAAAAGTAATTTTGTACGTTCTAGCTTTTATTTGTATCGGGATGGAAAAGACCCTGCCATGACTAAAGTGTCAATATTCATTATCTAAGCTTTGGTTCGTGTATCCCCACCCTACCTCCCTCCTTGCCTTTTATGGATATCATGTGATGCCCTCAGGGTGCAGGGCAGTGGTATGAGCTGCAGGACTTGCATGTGCAAGATCTCCTCCCACAGATGATCACTTTGGCAGAGGCTTACATTCAAGTAAGTGCTAATCCCACTCTATATATATATATATATATATATATAGTTTGCAAGCGTCTGTCTGTAAGTAACACTACTCCTGCCAAACAAAAATTCCAACCACCACAAAATTTTTACAGTCTATTTGGGGAACCACTGGGAGTGTATGAATTAAGTTTTGTCTTGTGGAATGCTCTGTGAGAAAAGAAAAATGGAATTCAAATTGTTTCTAAGAAGAAGAAAAAAGGCTAAAACCCCATGGCCAATCCATTACAGCACAGGTCTCCCAAGCTTAAATTAGGAGGTTTTGTATCCGACTTGGCTTTCTTCCCCTTTAATTTTTTCCCATTTCACTTATCCTTCCCCCCCCCCCCCCCCTTGTGCTTACAAAATAATACCCCCCTCTCTATTGGTAATTCATTGAGCAAACTGAAAATGCTTGTTAGTGCAGGAGACCGAAGGCTTATCAAAATATCGCCTAATTGGCAGGTTTTTCTCTAGTTATTCTATACATAGCTTTGTTATGTTGTATATGCTAATAGAAACACCACCTCTATAATTCATCTGTGTGAATGATTTTATTGTCTTATGTATTATTTTTATGTTTATTTGTGGTGTATTGTGTCTATTGTGCAGATCTGGGAATTGAGAACTACATGACCATGGTGTTCCTCTAGCAGCTGCTGGTGTACATGCACTCAATAATGATTGTATGTCTCATGTGATGTGTAGGCAACTATTGAAGTCATGGCATATGATTAGTATGAATGTTCGCATAACTTGACAATATTTTATTAGTGGCAGTACAGGAAACAATTATTCATCCTTTACAAATGGTGATGATCTAAAAATGCATATAACCAGGAATATCTTATAAGACTTTTTTTTTTTTAAATGCTGGTAGCAGCTTGGATGAAATGTGAATACTTGACACTGTTTGCAAGCTAAAGCTCACCCATAACCACACCCACAGGATTTCAATAATACTCTCTCTGTCACATGGAGACCATGTGCCAAATTTTAGCCTGATTGGTCAGTCCAGCAGAGCAAGAGTATGTGGTTTCCATGTGATTGAGTATCGTTACCATCCTATGGGTGCGTCCATGGGTTCATTTTGCAGATCAATTAAATATTACTTTGCTGGACCAATTAGGCTGTTTCCATTAATATGTAAACCACAGATAGACACACCCACAAGAAGGTGATCACACTCCCCGTCATTAAATTTCAGCCTGATTAGTCCAGCTGAGCAAGGTATGTGACCTATGTGACCAGAAATGTTATTACCCCCCCCCCCCCCCCCCCTTTGTGGGTGTGTGCCTTTGACACTAATTAAATCTTACTTCATATAAAGGCAACCCTGCCCACAGGCTGTACACTTCAATTCTTTGACAAATTTCTTCTTTTAAAAAAAAATTTTTTTTTTAATATTGGTTTTAACAGTAAGTGGAATTTTGAATATTGCACATTTAAAACCCTCCCACCATTATTACTCTGCACTGATGTGAAAGGTTGCAAGTTAGTCTTGAAATTTAACTTTGGTTGTTTTTGTGTAAGAAGCTCAGGCATAATTCAGTTTGTTGGGGGGAACATGACGCCAATGAGAACCCGCACACTTCAATTGTCCCTAAATTTAATTGCCAGCCAATTGAAACCTCTACAATGAAGCCATGGCACTATAATTATTAACCTTGCATAATATGTGCAAGTTAACATGCACAGAACAGTTGCTGCTTACAAAGACAAGGTCAAGTTCCTCTGTCTGCATCACACATTACAGGGCATAAACCACACCCATTCAAGGTCGAGTTACTCCTACAGGGTATAAAACCACACCCACTCTTGGTCATGTTACTCCTACAGGATATAAAAGCCCACCTACTCATACTCTTGTTTAGACATCAGATGCAAATTAAATGTCAGGTCACATCCTAACCAAAATACATGTACATGTACTCTTTCCCCCTCACACATCCAGGAACTTTTCATTTGAGATTAAATTGTATGCAGGAGTTGCGAGATCAAAATGAATGTCTCTGTATATGTACACCACCCACAATGTTCAGTGTTCTAAATGTGGTTCAGAGTTCAATCTTCTAGTTCTCCGAGGTCAGTCTTGGGTGCCAAGTAGTATCGCAGGTGTCCAATGTCTCCTATGCCATACTCCACCAGCAATGGCTGCCCATCCTTGATGGATAAGGTCACCATAGAAGATAAAGGAGTTGCCTTTGTGATTAGCCCTACGTAGCGGCTAGCAAAGGCCATGGTAACCGGCTCATTCAGATCCATAGCTACCTACAAATGGAGGGGAAAAGAGAAGGAAAAAAAAAATTAGGTTAGCTATATACGCTGCAGAAATGTGTTAAATAGAATCATGAGTTCCTACTACACAGGAAAGGCTAAAATGTGGTCCTTCCAGATAATACACTACAACCAACAATTCCTTTCAACTCCACAGGCAACACACTTGCAACATTGCTCCTTGCCACACACCTGAAGGTGCCACGATGCTCACCTCAGTGTCCTTGTCTGCAGCAGATGTAGGTCGTAGAAGTATTTTGGCCTGGCTGGTAGAGGAGTCTGCTGTGGTGGAGAACTGGATGCCCTCCTTGTTGCATGTTATGTTGACTGTGTCGTGGAACTGGGAGAGGTCGCGCACGATACGCTGGAGTTCTTGTGAGGGCAAGTGCACCACTGCACTGTAGGCTGTGTCCTAGCAACATAATCATCAATGAATATGGTAACATGGAAAGATTTTTTTCCTTCCCTTTATTAAACTGATAAGGAATTATATATTGACTTGTTAAAATGTGACGTTGATCCAGTTAGTGTCCCCCACTTTAGCCACACTTAATCCAGTGTGATATTTATGTTCCCATACCCACTCTATTCCACAAAATGGAACTATCCATCCAAAGATGAACTGTTTAGGAAAAACAGTCATTGATATGGGACTTGAACCAATTTGGGTCAGTTACTTCTCCTTCTGAATTACCCATGCAGCTATGGGACATTGGGTAGTGGGACATTCAGTGAACATTAGCAACACTGATTGGATTATTCATATGGCCTCATCTAATATTTCAGTGAAGTATCTTTAAGCCAGTTCCCAAGTCCGAGCCGCACCACCACCTGTGGTTCTATGTATGAGGAGTTTCAGGTAATAATACAACAACAGAGATGTTTACAAAAAGAAGCTACCCCTCAAACCCCCCCCCCCATCATTCTCTTGCTCACTCTCTCTTCTCTCACTCAGTCCATACCTCCAGGGCCAGGTGTTCTGCATCAATGTCCATCAACTTGAGCTCAAAGGAAGCAACCTTGTCCTTATCTAGCACACAGCAGAGGACAGAGGAACAGGAAGTTAACAATAGACCAGTATTGCTACGTCAGCATTTTAAAAGTGCATACACACATTCCCTCCCCTCCCATCCCCAAACAACTAGAGACGCCTTACATTAATTGGAGTTGTTACAGTCATCAGAGCTAGAGGGGTTCAGTTGCCAAAGATAAATAAACTATTGCAACAGGAAAAATGCATAATAAAAAAAAAAAGGGGGAGAAGGGGAGAATTAAAAAAAAGGTACAAAAAAAAAAAAAAAAAAAAAAAACAATTTTTTTTTTAATTAAGTGAAAGAAAAAATAATAATGTAACTCAACCCTTTACATGAATAGCAAACATTTCATACCAGCGTCCTCTATGACAATGCCAATAGTGTCGCTGTTGTCATGGCACTTCAATGTCACAGCATCTTCGTTACCACCACAACGGATAATCTTTAATAAACTAAGATAAATACATATGCATGCATGAAGTTAATAACACACCTCACAGTGATCTGGACTTATAACCACTCACTTTGCAAGGTTGACCCCAAGGACGATGTTCTTGTCGCAGCGATAAGGCTCAAATCCTTCGTGGCTGAGGTCCATACTTACTAAGCACACATTGGCTGTGTCCATGGCTTGAATACACAAGCCTACATATGCACGTACAAGTTCCCTTCAAATGAATTATATATATATATATACACACACACATCCTCATCTTGAACAGGTGTAAACAGAGGCCAGTAGGTAGAAAGATATGATTGACTCGCTACATAATAATAATGGTCTCTAGCCATGTAAATATGGACCCCTTACCAGCTATATGTCTGGTTGCAGTAGCTTTAGTGAAGGGGAAGATTCTGCTTCCCAGTTATATTGTAAGTGAATTTCATATATTTTTTTTATGACAACTCATGAAAACTTAATCCATTTGAAGCATGCATAAGTTAAACTTTTCCAGTGTTAACATTCCTGGTTGGTAAAGGGTCAATATTTTGGAGCCAAATACCACAAGGCACAAATAATTAGTGTTCAAATTTGGAAGTGGTAAAAATTAATCCAACTTATGCTGCACCTGGGCACTGTCTTATTCTACTCCCTTTTTTAACAGGTCAATCTGAGGTATTCTCTTCCCTCTCTCTTTTTTTCATTGGCTCCTTTCTCATTGAAATAAACATTATTTATTCTACATGATCTGGTACAAGTCCTCATACAGGTGAAACTATCCATTATATGGCACAGGCCGAAGAGTAGCGAGACTCAAGACTTTGGGGTATGTTACTAGTCCAATTATTAGCTCACCTGATGAAGAACACTCGATGTTAACTTCTGTGACGAGAGGACTGATAGCCTCCATTATCTTCTTCAACAAACTTCCCTGAGTTATTCTGCACTCAAACATGGTGATACTATTCAGAATATTGCCAAAATACAGAGAGTAGAGCTCCGAAAGAGTGAGTAGGATCCAAAAAGTGGGTGGAAACTGGTAGCGCAATTTTGCAGGTGGTGGTAAAACTAGCGCGCTTTTTACCCGCCAAAATTCCTGAAGTACTGTAAGTACCGTACCTATTGAGAGGCACACCATTCAGAAAATAGAACTTGACTCAGGTGGCAGGGGGCCTGTTGATCCTTACCTGCTGTTGAGGTTGTTGTGACAGAGCTATGGATTGTCAGCAGGTTGGATCGGTCAGGAAAACTATTGCGTTGAAACTCCGTGACCAGCCGAATAGTAAGGTTGAGTTCCCAGCTCCACTAAGAAGGGAAGATGGGGAGTTATGCAAGGGTGGAGATTTAGGTAAGGAGTCACTTTTTGGGATACTTATTGGTCCCACTCTGGAGTCCTGGTGGGTGGAGGAGGGGGTGCAACAGCTGCAGTAATGTAGCCCTCTTTTAAGGTCAATGTTGGACTCATAATTTATGGGGCATCTTAATCATGATGGTACTTTCTCATCAAAATAGTTCAATTCTGACATCAACTAGCAACACTGATGATTCTGGTTTTGCTTCATTGCAGTTCTATGACCTATGAAGGGTGTGAAAGCTAGCTTATTTCAATATTTTATTGAAATTTTTTTTAAAGTTAAGGCTATGCCTTTGAAGGTGGTACCTTCAGCTTTTTGTGTTTACTTCTCTCTTCCCCCCATCCCACCCCATCCCACCCCCCATTTACCCTCCCAAAGACATCTGGTATTTAATACTCTAGTACATCCACCATTACTCCAAGTAGATATGTATGTATGAATATATATATGTATATGTGTATCTATTTATACATTTTGCATTTATCTGAGTGTGTGTGACTCTGCGCAGATTCGGTCAGCTCTAGCTGCAGTGTAGCAACAGACACTGCAGGAGGGACAGTACCAGACTACACAGATTTCAAATGGGACTACCCAATACATCTGATTGGACGACCAATGAAGAACCCCATTCTGCACCTCTGTGAGATCTGCTCCCTTCCCATACGGATCTATGGACGGATGGTAAGCAGCGTTGGGGAGTGAGCGTGTATTCAAGCAGACTAATGTGTAAATGTATCTGAAAATTTTCTTCCATTCCCCTCCCTCCAAACTTTCCTGCAACACTTTTATAGTTAGAGACAGCTGCCAAAATGTAGCTTGATTGTTATTTTGTAGAAAGTGTCATTATTTATCATACTATAATTCACAATTTCTTTGTTCATTTTTTGTGTGTTTGTTTGTTTGTTAGTTAACTCCTCCCAGACGCTTGGGCATGCAGGTCACAAATTTCCAGGGGTTTATGGGTGTCACCCAAGGATGATTTTACATGGAGTTTGGTGAAGGTCAGAATAGAACCGTGCTTGTAGGGCTGGTTTCTTTCAAATCTCCTTTGGAGGGAGGGGGGGGGGGATTTCATGCATGAGTAACTCACCAAGCTGCATTATGAGTACTACAAGCCCCAAATTATGTAAACATGTTCTAAGTGAGGTCAGAAAGAACTGTGCCCAAACCCCTTTCTTTTTCCCCTTCCTTTTCTTCTTTTTGAGCCCTGCAGGCCCAACTATATGGGAGGAGACAGCAAACCAAGAAACAAACAAATCTTGAATTATAATAAAAATGTCTTAGTTGTTTTCGTTGGACGGGTAATTTGCTGCAAGCATACTCTAAGTGAGGTCAACAACACTCTGCCCATAACCCTTCCTTTTCTTCGTATTTTTTTGGTTGTTGAGCCCTGTAGGCCCAAGCGTCTGGGAAGAGGCAGTGAACAAGCAAGCAAATCTCAAATTTTAGTTGGATGTCTTTATGTTCATCTGTAGGGCGGGTACTTAGCTAGTGAATTAATTTCAAACTTCTGTATTATTCCAGATTTCCTCAAGTTAGTGTGTAATGAGGTGACAATGTGATGTGTTATTTCTTGCATTGTGTATAACATTACACACTTGATTGGACAGATTACAACAGCTAATCTGTAGGCCTGTTCACTATATATCTCCTATATATATAAAAGGAGATGTCAGTATGTCTGTCTGTCTGTATGTTTGTACCATCATTCTGGCCAAACCTGTGGATGGATTTCTCTGAAACTTGACACGATGATAGGTTTTGACCCAACTTAAAACATATGCAAAAAATTTTTGAAAATGATTACCATAGAAACGAGAAAAAGCCAAAAATGGTATTTTTGCCAGAAAAACCATTGTAGCTACAGATCTAAAACTTGGTATGCATATTCAACTTCACTCTGGGAGTAACATGGGCTGGTTCCCACCTGGCCACACCATGATAGGTTTTTATCCAACTTAAAACATGGGGAAAAAGATCAGGAAAATGGTTACCAAGGTAATGAGAAAAAAGCCAAAAATGGTATTTTTGCCACAAAAACCCTTGGAGCTATTGATCTAAAACTTGGTATGCATATACAACTTCACTCTGGGAGTAACGTGGGCTGGGTCCCACCTGGCCACACCTCTTCCTTTTCCTGTGTCAGGCAAAAAATGCCAAAAATGGTACATCAGCAAAAACACTTGAACCTAAGGAGTTAGACCATGAACCCATATATATATATTTGGAATCAATATAGTCTTGGGAATGTTTTAAGTACATGTATATGACCACACCCACTTCTGTGTCCATGTCAGGCCCCCAAAAAATACAAAAATGGTACTTGGCAATACAAACCCTGGAGCGACAATCATAGACCAATCAGGCAAAAAGTTAGAGTGTGGTCTACAATAGCTGAAAATGATTTATTTACTGCATATGGGTGTTGGTTGGCCATAGCCACACCCACTAGAAGTTGTTTTCACTATTGAAAGCTAATCCAACGACAAACTAGACTGAAATTTGGAATGAGGTTTCAAGCTACTGTATAAGCATTATAACCACGTTTTTGTGTGTTAATTGGTGTGGTCTGGTCATTGCCACACCCATAGGACTTCTCATTATGCCTACCAAAAACTCATTTGTGGACCAATCAGGCTGAAATTCGAGTGATTTCTATAATCGTTCATGTTATCATTGGCCAGGCAACACCGGGTATATGCTGCTAGTATATATATATATATGGTGAGGATTATTCATGTAATGCTGTGCTGATTTAAACATCTTTTTGAGTCATATTTTTAAGCCTGGCCTTTCTTGATCGAGTTTTGGTCAACCATTTTCATGTCTTGACTTTGAGATCTTCCATCCCAGAAACGCTGTCGCCATGCCTTCTGCCGGGACTGTGTGAAGAAGGGGGAAGGGGTGTGTCCCCGATGCAAGGAAGGTGACCAGACCTTTGAAGAGGCATCCATGGGCAATGTGTATGTCTGCACTCATGGAGGAGGAAGGTATACACCCATTGTTAAGAAGTGTGTATGTGAGGGAGGAGGGGGAAGTGGCACATTCGTTGTCATGGCATCATACAGAGGTGGTGTCACCCTGGGATCCCCCCCCCCCCCCCCCCCCCAAGAATTTGAAGATAATCTAGACATTGTATGGCTTAATGAATGACTAATGAATATAGTTAGCTGATTTTGTTTCTTTAAAATATCCAGTATTTTCTGGAAGTGCACTGATTCAATTTCGGCTTCTTTAACTGCAATTCTCAGTTAGTTTAGCCAGGTTAACATCACTGATCCTGTTTCTTAAGAGAGTCTTAATCAGCTTCATTTGACTTCCAGTATATCCTGTATGACACCCTGATTGTTAGGAGGTAGGGGTGGGCATCTATATAGTGGCATTAATTGGAGGTGGGTGGGAGGGTACACAGATAGCTAGGAACTTAAATAGTAAAGAATACATCATGTGTTGTTATACTCTTACTTTCAAATATGACCCAATACTATTGTGATCAGATAGGATTCAGATGGTGTATCAAGTCTCTCTGTATTGACTGGATGGCATGCATTGGGAATAGTGCCTGAGGGGGTAATACACTCGATTAACTGCTGTCATGTAAACTCAGGAGTGGATGTGTTGCTATTAGGTACAACAACAAGGGCTGTGGGCGGAGCTACCTCTCTCAGCGAGACCTGGATGCTCACATTATGTACCGACACAAAGAGAAGGTGTTAGGGACTGTCTCATTCGGACCGCCTTCGTTTCCTTCCCACCTCAACCCTCCTCCCCCTCCAACCTCCCTTCCTGCCGGCTTTACACTGCCGCCCTTCTTCCAGGCAGGAATGCTCCAGGTATTAGTCCAAACAAGTTTTCTCCTTGTGGTTACTAGCAAATATCAATTGGGAATATTTGATTCTATCTTGGTTGTTTATTTATTCATTGATATATAAAAAAAAAAAAAGTTCTCTTTTTTTTTTTTTTTTTTTTTTTTTTTTTTTTGCTTCAGTTTTCCCTTCTTTTTAAAAAAATAATTCATATTAATTAATTAAGATAACTAAGGGAGCCAACTTGAATGTAATACCGAGTTTCAGAGAACTCTTATTATCAACTCTTTATAAAGGTTGTAAGTATGTGCTGATTTGTGTGTACGTATGAATGCATATGTACTGAGGTGTATGGTCTTCGTTAAGTGGGTGTGGTTTCTCTAATTGGTTAGCAAGTGCTCCAGACCTGTGAGATGATGACACCTACTAACATGAACAAGAGCTGGGGTACCTCATAATGCCTGATGAAATGCATATCATAAATGGTACCATTATGTAATGCCTAATTCACAAGGCGAGGGTTCACATGTGCTTTGCTACAATACATCCTGGTTAACTTAGTGGTGGGCTCTCCAGTTGAACAGACAGTAGGCCACTACATACCTCATACTACAATTTCACCCAGTTGATTTGGAAACATTAGCTCCAATCCACAATAGTTAACCTTAACTCAGACTGGACCTCAGCCAAGTTAATTTGGTTTTTCAATAGAGAAGTAGTTAAGGTGACTCTATAGATTAGCAGGTTGGGCTATTCTGATTGCAATCACTTTTGTTATAGACTAGTAGAGAGAATAGCAAACACACACAGCTTAGGAACTATTATATGTACATTTTATCTCTGTAATTTGTTCTTGATTGCAGCATGGCTTACCTCCTCCTCCCCCTCCTCCTCCGAGGTTTGGCCCGATGCATCCTCCACCCAGCATGTAAGTCCTCACGCATGCTACTGCTTGTTTCATGTACCACACCCATGGGGAGGGGGGGAGGGGTGGATTCAAGGTGTGCATATACCACACTGGTTACACTCCCTCCAGCATTAGGACGGTGTGAAGACATGTTCCAAAGATCATTGGTCCACCTTACTTTATCAGACACACTGATAAGGATGAAGGTCCTATGGCCTGTCCGCATTACAAACCAGTTTGTACCTGTCTGGGGGGAGGGGGGGGGGGGGGTTGGGATATATGTTATACTAACATTTGTTACCAAACCACACCTATAATGACACCCATGTGCCTATAGGAAGGTAATAACACACATAGTCACATGGAGACCACATGCCAAATTTGAGCCTGATTGGTTCAGCAAAGCAGGAGCATGTGGTCTCATGTGACCGGAAGTGTGTTACTCTTTTATGGGTGTGGCTTTGTGCACGCTTTGGGCGTTCAATAAAATCATGTTTCACTTGATTGCTCTACTTGACCAATCCATCTGTCTCCATTAATATTTAATGGCTGTGGCTAGACACACTCACAGGAGGCTATTAATATTCCTATGGTCGCATGGAGACTTACCATGCTACAGCATGATTGGTTCTTGTCAGTAAAACAACTTGTGTGGGTGTGGCTGTGACAGTATCTCACCTATGGGAATGTAATGACACTCTTCCTAATCACATGGAGACAACATGCCAAATTTTAGCATGATTGGTTCTTGGCAGTGAGACCAACTTTAAATGGGTGTGGCTAATGGATAAACCACACCCACATAAAGATAGTAATACTCTCCCAGTCGCATGGAGACCACATGCCAAATTTCTGTCAGATTAATTCTGACAATCGAAATATCTTCCTGTGGGTGTGGGTATAGCAATGCCACACCCATTGCCACAACTATATTTCTTTATAATGCTCATTGGAAGCTTGGAATCTCTATGCTAAATTTCAGCATGATTTGTCCTTTAATTAGTTTTCACAGCCGAAATGACTTCTTGTGGGTGTGTCAATGACGAAATCATACCCATTGCCACACCAACATGCAGTTAATAGTTAATACTCACTCACTTATTTTGACATTTTGTGCCAAATTTCAGCCTGATTGGACTTTTTGTTTGCGTTTGTGAGCCCAAACAACTGTGGTGGATGTGGTTATAAGAAACCACACCAATTGCTGCACCCACATGTGGTTAATAATGCTGATCTAGGTACTTAGAAACCACATAGCAAATTTCAGCTTAATTTGTCCAGGCATGTGTGCGCGCGCACGCGCGCACACACACACACACACACACACACACACACACACACACACACACACACTCACACACACACACACGCACACACAGCTCCTATTTTATTAGTAGATATGTACATTTTACTAATTGAATGTAACAACCATTTACTTCATTCTAATTGGCGTGAGTGATCATGTGTAGTGGATAGTTCATAGTCCCTGTATGGTAAGGATCAATGTATTCCATTGCAGAGGAGGCACTGTGCTGCATTCCTCCCCGGCCATAATGCAGCCAAGTGTCCTCAGACCAGGTCCCCCTAGCTCCATGATGCCCGGAGGTTCCCTAGGGGGTCCCATGGTGTCTGGCCCCATGAGGCCCTCCACCCACGTCACTACTGTCCCCCTGCGACCCAGCTTGGTGTCATCCCAGATCCCTGGAGTTGGGGGACATGTCAGACAGATTTTTGCTCCTCCTTCATTTCCTCTGCCTCCTACCTCAATGTAAGCAAGAGAGAGGGAGAGAAAGCGCGCGTGTGTGTACGTGTTTCTGTCCATCCAGATGCGAGCTCACCCCAAGTTAGAGTTATTGTAGTAAAATTTGACTTCAATTCAATTTCCAATATTAAGGTGTCAGTGTGCTTCCTGTTGTTAATATGCACACTTGGATATCACTTGGCAATGAAACTTTGAACTTTGTTAATGCCTATTCTTTTTGCAGATGATTTCTAACTTTGTTGTCAGCTCTATCTTAGCTTAAGTTGGCTCTTTCTACATTCTTCTTGTGTTAAAAAAAAAAAAAAAAAAAAAAAAAAAAAAAAAATAATAATAATAATAATAATAATAATAATAATAATAATAATAATAATAATAAAAATAATAAAAAAAAAAAATAAAAAAAATAATAATAATAATAAAAATAAAAAAAAAGAAAAGAAATATATATATAATCAAAAGAATTTCATACAGGATTTTTTTTTTTTTTTTTTTTTTTTTTTTGGGGGGGGGGGGGTTAGGGGTGGAGGTTCGAGAATGGAGAGGAGGTATAATTGTCACACTTTAAAGTTGCTATGAAATTACTGAGCTGACCACGAGCACAACTAAATAATGTGCTCCTGATTGAAATGTATATTTGTTGGTGACAGTGGCCTGATTGAAGTCTAATGGATAAAATCACAAATTATTTTCCAAAAAATTGTTCCTTATAACTGCTAATATTTTGGAAGTTGAAAGTTCATTTTAGAGGGGCCATTATTCTGCATATCTCTATGATACACTAAAATCTGTAAAAGGCACCCCCTTTCCCCCCCCCCCCCCCCCAAAAAAAAACAACAAAAAAACAAAAACAAAAACAAACACTTTTCTAGGAGTCATTTGAAACCATGGTGTTATTGAATGCCTTTAGTATTCTCCTGTGAGAAAGTGGAAGGTTTGCCTTCTTAGCGTTACATAACTTACCAGACTAGTTTATCTACAATACCAGGAAATACAGTATGGCTTCATTCACCCCCCTAAGTTGCAATTTTAAAGAAGTCCTAAGAGTTGCTTTTGTCCTTCAAATTTGATAGATATCTTTGAATTGGATGGAATTTGTTGCATATTGTTTATCTGGTTATGATCATCAACTGTTGTAGTCAATTTCATGTTATTCTGTGTGAATGACTGGGAACTGTTAGCATTGTCTGCAAATGTCAGTGCATTCAAATCCCACCCCTCTCCCCACCCTAAATACCCTCTCTATGCATGGTCCAATTTGTGGTCTGATGTGTTCATTGCTGAGCTGCTATCCTAGCCTTACTCTTAACCAGGCTCAGAATCTTACGATGGTAGGCTCTGGGTTATAGGAGGATATCTCTGTGATAATTGCACCAAGTGCAGGCTAGAACCAATTCCACCATTTTCCTGTCATTGTGCTTGTGGTGTGAACTTTTTGATAAATACAGTGTCAAGTTTCTACCGTAATGGAGTTTAATAGATGTGGATCATGTGATTGTGTTCCTTGCATTCATCTGCAGTTTGTAATGTGTGTGTATGTGTGAATGCATGTGTGAATACAGGATTGCTGTGACCTCTGCACCACCTCCTCCTACTGGCGGGATGATCTGGACAAAACCGTCTTTCAACTAATTCCCATGACTATTGTGTTGTTAACACTTACACATCTGATGACATCATCTCTTAGACAAAACCTACTCTATTTGTTTGATTTGCATTCTTTCACCAGCAATGCTATACTGGATGTCTCAATTCTTCCT
>OZ017786.1:8809387-8846129 GCA_963969325.1 Lycopodina hypogea | reverse complement strand
AGAATATAAACATACCATGCCTGGGAAGGTCTTAGCTTCCTTTCTCATGGTACCTCTTTTGATCCAGTGGCTTCAAAATTGACCCAATTGGCTCCAATAGTAGATGGACATATACACAAATACAGTACCAAAAACCCAAGTCCATTGCATAGTTACAAAGGAGGAAGGAAAACAAATGGACTTTAAGCTTGGAAACCCACCTGCTTTTTCCATTTTCCACATCCTTTTATAGGCTTGATTGGAAATTTTATTTCTTTTTTTTTTCCAAACCAGAAGTATCACTTCTTCCAAAAAAAAAAAAAAAAAAATAAAAAAAAAAAATATATATATATATATATATAATGGTTATCATGGTAATGAGAAAAAGCTCAAAATGATAGGATTTTAGCCTATATTGGCCTGGCAACTCTGGGTATATGCTGTTAGTATATATATATATATATATATATTAGAAGACCTATGTAACTGTGTAACTAACTTTGTAACATGTTACTGGTTTCTCAAAATCTCTCTGTTAGATTTTGACCAAACTTTTAGGGATGGAGGAGACCCACCCTGAGATGGTTTTAAACCAGGTGGCATGTCTCAGAAAATACAGAATCTGTCTGTCTGTCTGTCTGTCTGTCTGTCTGTCTGTCTGTCTGTCTGTCTGTCTGTCTGTCTGTCTGTCTGTCTGTCTGTCTGTCTGTCTGTCTGTCTGTCTGTCTGTCTGTCTGTCTGTCTGTCTGTCTGTCTGTCTGTCTGTCTGTCTGTCTGTTGGTCTGTCTGTCTGTTGGTCTGTCTGTATGTTTGCACCATCATTCCAGCCAAACCGTAGGTGGATTTCTCTGAAACTCGGCATGATGATAGATTTTGACCCAACTTAAGACATGGGCAAAAATTTGGCAAAATGACCATGGTAATGAGAAAAAGTCCAAAAAAATGGTATTTTTGCCAGAAATACCATTGGAACTAGAGATCTAAAACTTGGTATGAATGTACAACTTTACTCTGGGAGTAACATGGGCTGTGTTCCACTTGGCCATACCTCTTTCTTTCTCTGTGTAAGGCTATTAATGCCAAAAATGGTATTTCAGCAAAATCACTTAAACCTACGGAGTTAAACCAATGAACCCATATATATTTAGAATCAATATAATCTGGAGAATGTTTTAAGTACATTTATATGACCATACCCACTTCTGTTTTCGTGTCAGGCCCAAAAGAGGGCAAAAATGGTACTTTGGCCAAACAACCCTTGGAGCAATAGATTTGATATATGGTTTGTATGCTCAACTTTGACTATAATGTTTGATGTTGAAATTGGCCAGGCAACGCTGAGTATATGCTGGTAGTATAGAGAGAGAGGGAGAGAGAGAGAGAATTGAATTTTGGAAATTTGCTATTTTCATGCTCTCGCAAGCTTACTCTTCTTATTGTGTTTAAACCAGAAGAGTGTTTTCTTAACAAGTCTGTGGATTGTTGTAGTATTACTACTATAACTGACAAGATTTGAAGGGGCTTGCTTGGCTGAATTTCAAGTAGTTGAGGCCAAAACATTCTCTAGGGTGGTTACCTCCATAGCAACCAGAATTCAATTAATTATCTCAATTATTTATTCAAGAACGTTAAGTGAGTTACTCCCTAAATAAGATAATTTCCTCTACCATTATCTATCAACTGTTTTTGAAAATATTTATTGTTTGGAATTTCATACTCTTCATTCACCATTTTCAAATACTAACATAGCAACCTTCATGGCAACAGAAAAATTCAAAAAAGATGCTCCTTCTAGTTTACCCATAACAGACCATAAAATTCCAAGGGAACTCTCTTCTCCTTGCCCTTTTTGCAGCAAGACTTTTATTAGTCTTAGCAAGTACATCAGCAAATGCAGAGAGAGAGAGAGATGGTAGAGACTATTCACCCTATTTAGCCAAAAAGACTCTTGATAAAAAGGCTAAGTCTGAGTTCCAAAGAAGTCAAGATGTCCTAAATATCACAGGTTATTTCTGAGGTTAGATACTCACCTTAGGAAAAATCCTTTCTGCAAATCAGTTAAGGATCATGAAAAACTCCTCACTGATGAACCACAATTCCAACCTCTATTTAATAACCATTCTGAAACCATTCCACTAACTTCTCTATTAATTGATAGTCATTCTCCAACTCATGCACCATCTACTGAACTGACAAATGGTCAACTTCAACTAGAGCCATTGTCTCACAATGGGCATTCTATCCATAATTTTCCAAAAGCACATCCACCATCACAATCTCTGATCTCCTGACCTTGTCAAACCACTACATACACACAAGGAGCAATCTCATCTGCTACACCTCCATACACACCTGCAGGCACTCTAACTCCATCTACTAGTGCTAGTCTTCATAATAGCAAATATCCCATTAAACTACCAGGGTCATAGGCTGGATGAAGACAAACACTTCTTTGTCTACCTCTTACCAGCAGTGCAGCTAGCCAGTTGGGTGGAGGCAAGTACAAAATACTAGCTGATGATATTTTTAATTTCTTCCGTAGTGGTTATGGTTGTCATCATAGACGGTAAGAAAAAAAATAGTAGTGAACCAATCAGGAAACAAAAACATGAGAGAGCCTTAAAAAGGATCAAACAGATTAAAACCAAGGCTTGGAGAGATTTCGGTGTGCTAAAAAGAATGGTGCTCTGGTGGATGATATGCAAGCTTTAGCAAATAAAATTTTTAATCTAGTGTGGCAGCGAGTAAGATGGCCAAGAAAATCTAGAGCAGAATCATTGTCTCAATCCATCAGACAAGAACGAAACCTCTGTCATAATTCTTTTTGGAAGTATGCAAAACATCTTTTTGATGATAGTATTACCAAAAGAATTAATCCAACTTTCACAGAGGATAAAGCTTTTCCATTCTTTAAATCGGTATACAGCTCTCACCCAATGTCTTTTCACCAAACATCACGGATGTCATCAGCTAAAGCTCCAGTATTTAACTTTGATGAGTCTCCTTTCTCCATTGAAGAGATCAGTGTTTACAATCAAACAATCTAATGTCTCTTCCAAAGGTGTCCTTTCTCGGTGCATGCTCTGTTTGACCTATACAATCTATGTTGGCAGACATCCACTGTTCCACAGGCATGGAAAACTGTGACTATTAGACTAATTGCCAAAGGATCTGCCAAGGATGACCCCTCATCACCATCGAACTTCAGGCCAATTGCACTAACATCATGCTTTGGGAAAATTTTCACTTCTATCTTGAAAAGTAGATGCTCTACTTATATGCTAGAAAATGAGTACCTCGACCTGTCCATCCAAAAGGCCTTCATGAGAGTAGCACCTGGCTGCACAGAACACCAGCTCAAGTTGGCTTCTATACTTACTGATGCGAAAAGAAAGCATAAATTCCTGACAGTTGCCTGGCTAGATCTGGCAAATGCATATGGCAGCGTCGATCATTCACTTATAAATTTCTCTCTGTGCCACTATCACGCTCCATTACATTTCTGTAATGTTGTGGCCTCTCTCTACTCAGGTCTGTCAGCTAGGGTATCCACAGATGCCTGGACTACACCTTCATTCCCTCTCAACATCAGAGTCTAACAAGGTGACCCTCTATCTGGGGTCATATTTAACACTGTTATCAATACCCTAATTGATACCCTGAATTTAAAGAAGAACTTTGGCTACTCTCTCTCACCATCTCATCAAGTGAACCTGCTACAATATGCTGATGACACTTGCATCATAGCCAGTAGCCCAGCTGCAGCTCAGTCACTGCTGGATTCTACTGGTGAATGGTTTTTGTGGGCAGACATGAAGGCTAAGGTCCCCAAGTGCCACTCCTTGCACATCAAGAGCTCCAGTGGAACTTTGATCGATCCACTTCCCACCTGCTCAAACGAACCAATTAAATACATTGCAAATTGCTCTGTCAACTTCCTTGGGCTACCAATTCAATTTCCCAAGGACTGTAACAGAGCTAAATCACAACTAAAGTCTCTTTTGCAGTTCATGTTTAAGGTTGTTGATGAGACCCCACTCACTAGGAAACAAAAGGTAAAGATCTACAGCTTGGGGATCTGTCCGAGGTTGAACTGGCTTCTCACTATCCATGAGTTTCCTTTGTCCTGGGTAAAGAGACAACTTGAGGTCACTGCCAATAGATACCTTAAGAGGTGGACAGGACTAATGAAATTAACAAGTTGTAATATATTTTACATCCCAAGATCTGAAGGTGGACTCCAACTCCCTTCCATTTTACAAAAAACTGGAAGTTTCTAAGCATTGTCAACTTCTCACCTCCAAAGACGCCATAGTCAGACACCTAGCTGAAAAGAATCTAGAAACTGGGTACTACTAACAATGGTTGAGGATCCATCCCAGAGTAGGAAGGCGCTTTTAAAGGCAGTGAAGAATAGAGTTTCTTATAGTGATGCCAACAGATACAGTCGAGCCCTTCCAGTCCAAGGTCTTCTTTTTGCCACCATCACCACACTTGGAACAGATCCAACTACAATATGGACAGATGCCATCAAATCTCTTCCTAATGAATGTTATAAATTTGTGCTAAATTCTGCCCACGACACTCTTCCCCATAACTCCAACCTCCATCTCTGGAAGAAGAAGACAAATCCATCGTGCCCATTGTGTGGATATCAAAGACAGACTCTACTCCTTGTATTAAAAACTGTAAACTGCCCTACACCATCGGAGGTACAATCAAAGACATGATGAAGTTTTAAAAGAAATTGCTTCCTTCATCACAGTCAACTTGAAAGTTTCAAAAAACATGATAGTAGATCTATCATCACAGAAGTACTCTAAACCAAGCCATCTTCCCTGCACAAACCTCAGACCAGATATTATCTGGTGGGATGAACACTCCAAAAGAACAGTGGTAGTTGAGCTTACCATCTGCTTCGACACTCTCTTTAAACAGGCTGCTGAAAGGAAAAGAAAAAAGTATTTCGACCTGTGTGAGAACCACCATCATGATGTTTCCCTCATCACCCTTGAGGTTGGCTCTAGAGGAGTGATCCATTTGCAAAGTTTTCTCCAGATGCAGAAGCATCTAGATTGCTCTTAGAACTCTACTTGTTAGGATTTCCAATACAGCTAACCAGGAATCGTTTAAGATATGGTGTACCAGAAATAGAGAGATAACATAGAAACTCTAACTTTGTCACCTCCTTCCCAGATAAGCATTTGCTCTAATTAGTAGACTGCCTTTAATCATTTATTTAACTAACTTATTGTTTTTCTTAAATTTATTTATTTACTTCATTATTTACTTATTATTATTATTATTATTATTATTATTATTATTATTATTATTATTATTATTATTATTATTATTATTATTATTATCATTATTATCATTATTATCATTTAATTTTTAAATTTTTAATTGATTAATTTATTAATCTTATAAACATTTACTTTTATTATGTATACTGTCTTAGTAATTTATTGTATTCATTGTATTCATTCACTTCCTCTTTATGGTGGCTTGACTAGGTATCTTTGCCCAGTGTGCAGTGATTTTGTATGTCACTTTGACACTATGCCTCATGTCAGCCCCTCATTGATTTTTTGTAATGTCACGCAAAACCAATAAAGGTTTTTAATATATGAGAGAGAGAGAGAAAAATCATTCATGTAATATTCAGATACAATAGGTAATAGACACAATAGGCAATAGAGTCCTCAAACACAAGGGAACACAGATAAATATTTCAATTTATATAGTGAGCTTGGCAAGACTAATAGATCCTAAAGTGACTGAATTAGGTAATTGATGACCTGGTGCTACACCAGACCATCTGTTTATGTGCCATGAATATCTGTTGAGAACAGGTAATAGACACTTTAGCATCCTGTAATAGGATGGAAGTGCTTAAATGAATTCGGTCATGAGGAAGAATGTCTATAATTGCTTCTTTGGCACTTGGGGGGATGTGACCAAGAGAGCCAATTTCTACAGTATGGTAAGTTGTATTCCATTTTCTATCCTTCAGTTCATCGATAAGGTAGTTATAATTTTTTTTACTTTGTTTTCTAACTCTGGCATTTTGGAGGGCAGATATATAATCGGATGGGACTGTGAGTTGAGTATTTGAATTTCTCTGGTACTAAGTACTATGACAATATCTGGTCTGGATGAGGTGGATAAGATCTCAGGGGGGATTGTGGAAGGGGGGTTGTCCTCTTCCCTCCAGTGATCTAGATCAGCGTAGGTCTTGACATCATGTGGCAGATTATCTTTAAGATTGATGAAGATCGACTTTAATACTGAGTTATGGTGCCAAGTGAACTGATCTTGCTGTACTGCTATAGGGCATCAATTGAGGATATGAGTGGTGGTTGGTCAGGTTGAGGAACAGAGATAACATTTGGAGGGACATTGGATATTCCACCTGCATAGATTTGCAGGATGAGGCAAGGAATCAGAGCCTGCCCTTAGCAAGAATGATAATTGCCCATGAGGTAGTCCAGATTGTAGTATCTTCTTCCAAGAATGACACTCGCTTTCCAGTATAGTAATTTCTTTAAATTTGCTCTGTACTTTGAGGTCGGATAGGTGTTCATCGCATCTTTCTTTTATCCTTTTATCATCTTATTACTCAGACTTTTCTTGGTGTGGTTAGAATCTGAGAGATGGGGAAATCAAAGTAGTCCTTGAAAAGGGTAGATATTTAAAAATTTTGTTGAATATAGTTGGAAACTAATAGTTCATGTAGTTGGTTTACAAGAGGGTCTGGGGATTTCATGATTACTGTGAGGTAAGTGATTTTTGCTTTTAGTTTTATGGTACTGAGTTGGGAATTTTCATGACCTATGGATGGTACAGCAGCACCTGAGTAGCATTTCTTGGTAGGTTTAACCATATTTTCATCTTCCTTGTTGCTAGTGCCTCTAAATTTTGTATTCTAGTAGTGCTGGTTTGATTCACTGCCAAGAAATAGTGGAATAATTGTACCAGGTAATGATGGTATATCCATACTTTGAACTCCCCTTGGATGTGTTGAGTGTCAATTTTTTTTTTCCATAGCTGTTTTGAACTTGCTTAAGATAGAATCATTACACAAGGTAGTGGTTGATTTTGGAGTACAAGCAATGTATTTGCCCAGAAACTTGGTGCCTGCCTTGGAAATTGGGGTTGTCTTACCACTAACAAGAGTGACTGAGAATTTTTTGTCTTGTTTGAGACCTTTCAATGATAGAGTGTAACATTTGTCAGCCCTAATTGCTAGATCCAAATCAGTTGCACAAAGATCAATTCTAGATAGGGCATTCCTGCGTTCTTCTTTGTCAGAGCTAATTAGAGGTAGGTCATCTGCAAAACCCTTGATTTTATGTTCAGAGGATTTGACCATCTTTCTTGAATTGGCACGTTGGTGACAAACTGGAATGAAATCTGGAGGGGGTGAATCAATGCTGTAGTACACTTTGGATGAATTTCCATTTCGCAGTGAAAAGATTTAAGTGTTCAGATGTGCCATTTGGATATAGCAGCTCAGCATCTCCTTTTGAGTTATATTCAGCACCACTGATTTGTACCAGCCTTTAGGTTCCTCTGAATGATCTTCTTCCCATATCACTTGAATGGTTGCACCACAATGTGGAAGGTCTTGGCTTTTGGGGATTGGGATATTGATGTTGGAAAGATGCACTCTTGGCATCATGTTGACTGCAACTTTATTAATATTAGTTTAATATGTGTATAATCGTTATCTTTGATGTCTTTGATGTTTCTTTGATGTATAACTGTGAATGCAATTCTCTACATATGTTTGTTCAGCGATATTTACCACATCCCTGATATTGTTAATAATGTTATGTTATTCTTAGATTATATGGAACTATATTTAGAACTTCACTATTTTGTATAAATATGTTTCACAGTTCTTGTTCAATTAGTGTTTAGTGTTTTTCTGTTGCTATTTGCTTGCCTGTTGTTGTCTTGCAGTTATCCAATAAAAATTTAAGCTATAGTCATTATCTACTGGAAAATTTTCCAACAATTGAAATAGAAACCAGGGCAGTCTATTTTTTTCTATCATCTTTATTACTGGAGTGAGAGCCATTAGGAAGATGATGGGAGACATAGTGTCTCCTTGGAAGACTCCATGAGTGATTGAGAAAACTGAAGTAACCCAAGAGGATGAATGGACAAAGCCAGTGAGACTGTCATAAAGGTTAGTGATGTACTTGATGATATTGTCAGGTACCTTCATGTGGAACATGATGTCTTTCACAAAAGTGGGAAATTGACCCAAATACATTCTTAAAATCAATGAAAGTGATAGTTAGTGGTAAATCATTGCTTCAACATTTTATTGTGAGCCCTCACTGCGTCAAAATAGCCTTTTACCCCTGTTGAAGAATTGATATCACTCCTCAATTTATTCTTTTTTTTCAGCTAGAGTTTTTCAGTATTTAACTATGCTACACTCACGGTGGTTACTATGGTAATAATATGTTTAAATTATGCCATAGTGTTGCAAATTACTTATAAGTATGGAGGAAAAGCTATCCCTGCCTCAGTTGTTCCTATAACATCCTGGTTCATAGCTTCACTCACTGGAGCCAGAGCTTGTCTTATTTCCTGGTTTATTACATTCCAATCAGGTTTAGGTTTAGTACTTGACCTAGGCTGGCAGGTAGCATAATTTTGTGGTTGTATAGTAGGAGATAAAGTAGTGACATCACTTGATAAAAATTTCCAGTTAGGTATAGCCTTAGGACTGGGCTGGTGAATAGAATAAATTTGTAGTTGGATAGTAGGAGATAGAGTATTGGCACCATTTGCTAGTTCCAAGGGGGTTGTTAGCAGTGCCATTCCTTTTTATTTATTTATATATATATGTATATATATATACATATATATATACATATATATATACATATACATATATATATACATATATATATATATATATATATGAACCTCTTGGGAAACTGCAGTGTTCATAACTTTGAAATGTTCATAACTCTGAAATAGTGATATCTTAATGATGTGCTTCCTACTAATTATGATTTACTAGCAGCATATACCTGCCGTTGCCCGACCAATATAGGCTAAAATCCTACCATTTATGGCTTTTTGTCATTACCATGGTAACCATTTTATGAAATTTTTAGCCCATGTTTTAAGTAGGATCAAAACCTATCATCATGCCAAGTTTCAGAGAAATTTACCTACTGGTTTGGCCGGAATGATGGTACAAACATACAGACAGACAGACAGACAGATAGACAGACAGACAGACAGACAGACAGACAGACAGACAGACAGACAGACAGACAGACAGACAGACAGACAGACAGACAGAGAGACAAATTCTGTTGATTCCCAGACATGCCACCTGGCATAAAATCATCTCAGGGTGGGTCTCCTCCATCCCTAAAAGTTTGGTCAAAATCTAACAGAGGGATTTTGAGAAACGGATGAACTACCTTTTTTGGCTTTCTCTAATTACCATGGCAACCATTTTGCAAAAAATTTTACCCATGTTTTAAGTTGGGTCAAAACCTATCATCATGCTGAGTTTCAGAGAAATCCACCTACTGGTTTGGCCGGAATAATGGTACAAACATACAGACAGACCAACAGACAGACAGACAGACAGGAGACAGACAAATTTTTTTTCCCAGACATGCCACCTAGCTTAAAACCATCTCAGGGTGGGTCTCCTCCATCCCTAAAAGTTTGGTCAAAATCTAACAGAGGAATTTTGAGAAACGGACGTATATAGTTACATACATACATACATACATACATACATACATACATACATACATACATACATACATACATACATACATACATACAAACATTGGTCTTCTAATATATATATATATAGAGTTTACACTAATGTAAATCAATATTGTGGTGACCACTTACCTTAATTACTGTAACTTAATGTAAACATGCTTATCTGCACATATTCTGCTACTATTTAGCTGTTTCAACACTTCTTCCAGCCATGAAGTTCAAAATGTGTTTTAAGTATTACCAACTTTATTTTTTCCTTACTTTCTCTTGCTCACAACCCAGAATTGTATTTACTGCAGCTGTTATCCCTTCCTATACACCTTATTGGGGCTATTTTCCTCAGAAAGGAACCTAGAGCATTGTAGCAGCTGCAATTCTGGTGAAGGGTATCTTAACCAAATGAAAACAGATATACTTTTCTTGTACTTTTTTTTTCTCCCAGTTTGGTGTTTGTAACTCTGAGGTTCTACCTAAACAACCGAGAGGCAAGCCACGAGATCAACATCACACAGTCGACAACAACAGACTCCAGTTTCAGGCTGCCCTGATGTACCTCTGGGGTCAAGCTTGACCTCATGGTGACATTCCATCAACACCTGGAAAACTTAACTGCCAAGACATTGGCCTGCGTCACCCTAATATGTCGCTTATCTGGTACTACCTGGGGCACCTTGACCAGGACTCTGCGCACCTCCACCCAGGCACTGGTCTTCTCTGCCGCCGAATACTGTTCCCCAGTCTGGTGCAGGAGCTCCCACACCAAGAAGCTGGACACGATACTCAACACTGCCTTATGGACAGTCTCCGGTTTCCTGCATGCCATTTTGGTCAACCAACTCCTGATTCTTGCTGGCATCGCACCACCAATGCTGCGTGGTGAAGCAGCTGTCCTCGCTCTGTCCCAAAAAGCCACCAATGACGAGGACCACCTTCTCCACAATTCCGCCACAGATATCCCACCACATGCCCGTCTGAAGTCATGACGCCCATTTGCGGAGCATGCCCACCAGCTCCTGCATTCAACACCAGATGATGTCTCCAAACGACTCTGGCTCAAGTGCCGCTGGAAAGAGGAATGGCAGGCAGCTGATCAATCCAGGCTGCATAGAGTGGACGAGCCGGAAGAGCTACCGGGTATAGACCTTCCACACCAGCAGTAGATAATGCTCAACCGTCTCAGGACAGGTGTCGGCCACTTTGCTGCGACCATGAAAGGATGGGGATTCAGGGACTCGGCTGCCTGTGACTGCGGTCACCCTGAACAGACAGTTGACCACATCATTGAGTCATGTACGAAACATTGACCATCCAGCGGCGAAGCTGGTTTAGCTACCCTTGATGATCAAACGCTGGCATGGATTTCCTCAACCAAGCTTGTGATATGATAATAGAATGCTGATAGCAAACAAAAGAAGAAGAAGTAGTGAATCCAGGAAAAATCAGCAAAAGTACAATGATAAATTAGTTCCAATTTCTTCCCAATTTAAATGACCATGAGTCTTGGGAATTACTTTTTTAAAGTAGTACCTCAGGATATAGCTGACTCCAGGAGATGAGAAAAATAGCAGCACCTGTCAGGGGTTTCAAAAGGTGGGAGCTCAAGGGACTTTACCCACCCCTCTTCCCATTTAACAAAGGGTGCAGATTCCCCTAACTTTATACTGAATACTCAAGCTTGGCTATTTAATTTTTGGTTTATCAGAAACATTGCTAAATGTTCTAGAAGCAAAAGATACCTTAGTTTAAGAGGCAATGTCTGAAGCAAATCTGTCTAAATCTTTCTATAGCCGGACATAGAGGACATGAATAATTCAACAGTTTCTATGATGGAGGGGTCAAAGAAGTTCAGACTTTGAATACTAGTGCATCAGAGCTTCCCTGTTATAGAAAATCTCCTATGAGGCTTGACAGTGGCAGTCATCAACATTTATATGGACATTGAATAGATTGATATCAGCATCAGTACTTCGCAGCATTTGATTTAATTATGAAAGAGTGTAAAGATTATTTACTAAGAGAGATTTTCAATCAACCGTGTTGGTTTTTAATGCTTATTAATCAATGAAGCTAATGGCAAAGATTATAAAGTAGACTTTAGTGTGGTGAAAATTTCATGTCACAGTAAATATTTTGACCATGATGCTATACACAAACAGCTTACTCTCCTCCAGTATATAATAAATGTATTATTCCAACAATTAAAGTTGTGACCAGTGTGCATACACTTCCCTCTAGTCAGTGCCCTTTCCACCCTATGACAACCGTTACTGCGATGATCAAGATAGTGGCTAATTATTCAGAATTTATTGTTTATAGTTCCTTATCCATTAACCATATTTTTGCAATACATTAAATTAATAGTGAAATGATAATTATTATATGTATAAGAAGTTATTAAGCTGAAGAAATAATGTATTGTGCTATGGCATCATGTCATGTTTCATCCAATTGGGATTGTATGTGTAATGTTGGAATTGTCCTGGGATGAGCTTGT
This sequence comes from Lycopodina hypogea, assembly GCA_963969325.1. Taxonomy (NCBI): domain Eukaryota; kingdom Metazoa; phylum Porifera; class Demospongiae; order Poecilosclerida; family Cladorhizidae; genus Lycopodina; species Lycopodina hypogea. The sequence continues at coordinate 8,833,879 of OZ017786.1, read as the reverse complement.
GAAGTGTTGCTACCTCCACTCCTACATCCTCAAAAATGTCACATATGTGTGTACATATATAGGCAGTAAGAGAAACTGCTGAGGAGTTGCATTGGGCAATAGGTGTTTCGCTCAATGAGCAATCTTCCCACACTGCCTTTTACGCCATAGCCCCCAAGTAATTTAAACATCCCCAGGTCACACCCTAAATCCTATTCTCAACCTAACTTTCATGATAGTGAAGACAGTAGTAACATATCATATAGCAATATTACATTATACAATATATATATATATATATAGAGAGAGAGAGAGAGAGAGAGAAAGAGAGAGAGAGAGTGAGAGAGTGAGAGAGAGAGGCTTTAAATATCACTAAGTAACTAGGATGTACTAAAATAATCTGCAAGGCATCTCTTATTCCATCTTTGGTTGTAGTTATGTTATTTGTTGGCTGTTGTAATACTATGGCACTCTCCTATGTTTGCCACTCTTCCATAAATGGATCACCGAAAGTTTCACACATTGTGCAAGGTGACACATGCAGCCACTGTGTTAACTGCAAGTCCAAACTTGCAGTCCAATCTCTTAGACAAGCACCTTCACCTCATTTTTAACCTCCAAATGCATTTTCTACCACCATCCTCGCTCTACTTTGCTTGCAATTAAACTGCTTTTGTGCCCTAGTATTGGTTATGCTTTCAGAATATTGCATCATAAGCCATGGCAGAAAGGATAGGCCGGATCACCAAGAATTGTCAAAGGTACCTAAGATCACAAATGCATGTTGGACAGTGGCCGGGGGGGGGGGGGGGGGGGGTGGGAGAAAATGGAGCTCAGAGTAAAGAGTTTAAATTAATAAATATTTATATGAGTGACGGTCAATTGCAGCACACACTACATTACAATATAACATACGTCCACTCCCCAGATGTTCTTCCTCTAGTTGGGCAATACAGTTCCACTCTTTCCCTTTTGGTATGGAGTTCACAAAAATATGTGCATCATGCACTTTACCTGGCCAGCCTATGTATACATACATAAACAAACCACAGAAATCTACCATGGCTTGTATAATTATAGATTAGTATCCCTTATGATTGTAATAATTGGATGCACTCTCATCTGGACGTAAAATCGGTGTATGTGAGCCGTCAATAGCCCCAGTCAGCTGGTGGAAAATGCCAGTATGTCTCAAAACCTTCCACTACTTCTTTCAACTTTTCACCCTTAGGTATGCAAACATATTGGGGAAGCAGGCGAGTGGCTATTGCATTGCATGTTTCAATAATAATTTCACTCACAGTCGACTTTCCAATCCCAAACATTTGTGATAATATCCTATATTTTACATTTTTAGCCAGCCTCTAAATTGTCACTGCAACTCGAACTTCAACCAAGATTGCTGCTCGCAGATTAATGTCCTAGTGCATACAGTGAAACAATGATAACAGTGGTAGATTTAATATTTTCACGCCTTACTTGTTTTTGTATGAATGGCTGTTGTTTATTACAGAGGTATAAAAATGTATGTTTTGTCATTCTGAAGTTTGACTTACACCACAGGACATCTTCATTCCTCAGTACTCCCACCACTGCCCTGAACAAGGAACACATCACACACTAGGAGAAGCAATCCTTCTAGCACAAAGAGAGACTGTTACCATTCTGTAATATCCCAGGGTAAAAAAATTAATTAAATGCTTATTGTGGTAAACCATACCACTCCAGTATAATGATTAAACCACTCAAGGATGATGCTTTATGACGTCATTGATTATGCATTCATTACCAGTATATTGTATGTATATAAAACATTACAATTGTCTTCGTCTTTGTTCTTCCACGTGTTCGTGCACTTCACACTTCTGCAATACTTGTTGTCGTCTTGCAATGAAAGGTTCTGTTAACTTTTATAAGTGAGTATTAAGCATATGCATTTATTAACTGGCAATCAATAAGCCAGTATTAAGATATCACATAAGATCATAAGATACTACACTTATATTGCTAAGAAGTGGATTTTAAATACCAATGGTAGGTAATAGACAAGAATGACTAACCTTAAAGTTGATTGCATATGAAGCTCAAAAGCTCTCCTGGCTCTCCTAGCCCTCAGGTAAAAACATCTTCTCCTTGCAGCTCTCTGTTTCTGCTTAAAGCATGGGTACAACATCAGGCAAAGTATCACAGTGTTCAAAATAGCAGATGGCAGAACCATGATTGAAGGAACAAGATTTGATGCTGACAGCAGACACCGAGTTATCTTCTCGCCAGTTCCCCCACCCGAAGGCTTAATTTTTTGTGCAGTGCCAATGGGCCTTTAAAGTAGGTCATGCTTTGTAGGAGAAAATGTCATATAGGAGGCCATGTGTTGGTGGAGTGCATGTTTTCAGGATGTTATATCTTACATTATATTGGGTTTGATTGGAAGACATTTCTTACTTGGTGAAATGTTTCATTTGAGGGTATGCGTTATGGGATGGTAGGTTATGTCCTATTGGAAGGCATGTCCAGCATGAGGATAGGTTTTGTAGGATGGCATGTTGTGCAGGAGGACATTTGTCTTATAGGAGGACACCTTTTAGTTGAGGATAGGCTCTACTGGAGGGTTTGTCTTGTAGGAAACCATGTATTACATGAGGGCATGTATTGCAGGTGGACATCTCCAGCAGTATGAGTTACATGTATTATTGAGATATACGATTTGAAGTAGGATATGTCCTACTGAGGCATGTCCAACAGGAGGATAGGTTTTGTAGGATGGCATGTTATGCAGGAGGACATGTATTACTGGAAGACATGTGGTAGTGGTGCTCATGTCTTTCATGAGAATGTGTGTTAGGGGAAGACATGTCTAGTAGGTGGGTATGTCTTACTAATCTATGCAGAGGCTGCAACCATTTAAGCTGATGGCAGTTTAGCCAACTGGTGTTAATTTTTTCTCAAGAATTTTTTTATGCTCTGAGATGTGCTTTCCAAGGATGTATTGGTTGAAATCTTCTTCTAGGTATTGCAGGTTTATTTTTGTGATTTGCTTGGTAGACCTTTCCTTTGATAAGTCAAACATCTTAATATATGCTTGAAAAACAGTTTCAGAGAAATTTACCTACTGGTTTGGCCGGAATGATGGTACAAACATACAGACAGACAGACAGACAGACAGACAGACAGACAGACAGACAGACAGACAGACAGACAGACAGACAGACAGACAGACAGACAGACAGACAGACAGACAGACAGACAGACAGACAGACAGACAGACAGACAGACAGACAGACAGACAGACAGACAGACAGACAGACAGACAGACAGACAGACACACCCTTGGAGTGACAGAGTTAATACATGGTATGAATATACAAATTGACTTTGGGAGTAACATGGGCGTAATTCCTCCTGGCTGCACCTCTTTTCCCATTGGTGTGCAAAGTGAAAGTGGCAAAAATAAAAATTTTGGATAACATTGGGACCAAAGGAGTTAAATCTAGGACACATTTGATATATATTTTGGTTCGTAAGTATGGGTGTCTAGGCATCATAGCTAAACACTTGGACTAAAAAGGCTGAAATTTGGCATGTACTCTCCCAGAACTTGGGTGAGCATTATTAAACACATATGGGCATGATAATGGTTGAGGTTTAGCCATAACCACACCCACAGGAAGTTATTTTGTTTGAAAAAAGTTAATCAGAGACCAATCAAGCAGAAATTTGGGTGTGGTCTCCAAGTACCAGGGAAAGCATTACTAGCCAGATATGGGTGTGGTCTGCTCTTAGCCACGCACACTGGAAGTTGTTTTTAGCTATTAAAAGTTAATCAAACGACCAACCAGACTGAAATTTAGAATGAGATACCCAAACAAATAAGTGAGAATTACTAATCACATGTGCATATGTCAATGGGTGTAGTTTTGTCATTACCACACCCATAGGACATAATTATACCTGTTAAAAACTCATATATGGACTAATCAGACAGAAATTGGGCATATGGAGTCCAAATAATCGGTGAGCATTATTAACTGCATGTGGGTGCGGCAATGTGTGTGATTTGGTATTAGCCACATCCGCAGGAAGTTGCTTTGGCTTCCAAAAGCTAATTAAAGGGCCAACCAGGCAGAAATTTGAGTGGCATCTATGATGTTTCATGTTGACCTTGGCCAGACAACGCCGGGTATATGCTGCTAGTGTATATATGTATACTAGCAGCATATACCTGGCGTTGCCCGGCCAAGGTCAACATGAAACATTGGAGAAGACTCCCAAATATTTGCCTGGTTTGTCCTTTAATTAGGTTTTGACAGCTAAAACTACTTCTTGTAGGTGTGATTAATAAAAAAAAACCCACACAAAATACCACACCCACATGTGGTTAATAATGCTATCTTGGTTACTTGGACTCCATATGCCATCTTTTTGCTCGATTGGATTCTGATTAACTATTTCAGACTAAATAATTTTATGTAGGTGTGGCTATGACAGAACCCACCCATTCCAATGCCCACATATATTTAGTAATGCTAACTTGGATTTTTAGAGAGCACATGCCAAATTTCGGCTGATTTTGGTACCAGTGTTTGGCTGTAATGCCTAGACACGTGTGAACCAAAATATATTTATTAAAATGGGTTTGTGGATCTAACTCCTTAGGTTCAATCTTTATTCAGGAGTTTATTATTTTTGACACTGTTTCTTATTACACACCAATGGGAATTGGTGTAGCATGGAGAGATCCTGCCCATGTTACTCCCGAAGTCAATTTGTGTATGCAAACCATGTTTTAAGTCTGTCACTTAAGGGTTTGTATGAAGTACCGTTTTGGCTTTTTTTGGCCTGACGTGAACATAGAAATGGGTGTGGTCATATACATGCATTTTAAACATCCCCCTAGAATATATTGATTCCAAATATATATGGTTCTTGGTCGAACTCTCTAAGTTCAAGTATTTTTACTGAAATACCATTTATGACATTTTTAACTTTACACAGGAAAGGAGGAGGTGTGGCCAGGTGGAACCCAGCCCATGTTACTCCCAGAGCCAAGTTGTGTATACGTACCAAATTTTTTAGATCTGTAGCTCCTAGATTTTTTTCTGGCAAAAATACCATTTTTGGCTTTCTCTCATTATCATTGTAACTATTTCCCAGAATTTTTAGCCCATGTTTTATATTGGGTCAAAAACTATTATCATACAAAGTTTCAGAAAAATCCATCCTCGGGTTTGGCCAGAATGGTGTTACAAACAGACAGACAGACAGACAGACAGACAGACAGACAGACAGACAGACAGACAGACAGACAGACAGACAGACACACAGACAGACAGACAGACTGACTGACAGACAGGCAGACAGGCAGACAGACTGCCTACCTGCCTGTCTGTTTGTTTGCCTGTTATTACCATCATTCTGGCCAAACCCATGGGTAGATTTCTACGAAACTTGGCATGATAATAGGTTTTGACCCAACTTAAAATCTGCACTCAAAATTCTAGAAAATGGTTACCATGGTAATGATAAAAAGTCAAAAATGTTATTTTTGCAAGAAAAACCCTTGGACCTACAGATCAAAAAGTTGGTATGCATATACAATTTCACTCTGGGAGTTACCTGGGCTGAGTCCCACCTGGTCACACCTCTCCCTTTTCCTGTGTGAGGCTAAAATGCCAAAAATGGTATATCAGCCAAAACACTTAAATCTAAGGAGTTAGACCATGAAGCCATATATATTTGGATAAATATAATCTGAGGAAAGTTTTAAGTACATGTATATGACTACACTCATTTCTGTGTTCATGTCAGGCCCAAAAAAGCCTAAAATAGTACTTTGGCCATAAAACCCTTGGAGCCACAAAATTAAAACATGGTATGCATACACAAATTGACTTTAGTTGTCACATGGGCAGAATCCCTCATTGCTACACCACTTCCCATTGGTGTGTTAAGACAAAAAGTGCCACAAAATAAAGTGCTTCTGAATAAAGATTGGTCATAAGTAGCTAGATCCACAAACCCATTTTAGTATATATATTTTGGTCTGTAGGTATGTATGTACATTTGTATGTATGTGTGTAGGCATCACAGCTGAAAACTTGAACTAAAACGGCCAAAATTTGGCATGTGCTCTTTAAGAATCTGAGTTAGCATTACTAAACCAATGTGGGCATGGCAATAGGTGTGGTTCTGCAATAGCCACACCCACAGGAAGTTATTTAGACTGAAAAAAGTTAATCAGAAAATAATCAGGTAAAGATATGCTGTGTGGTCTTCAAGTACCAGGGACAACCTTATGAATCACATATGGGTGTGGATTGGCCATAGCCACACACACTGGAAGTTGTTTTGGCTATTAAAAGCTAATCGAAGGACCTACTGGACTGAAATTTTGAATGAGGTTTCCAAGCAACTGGGTGAGGTTTACTAATCACATGTGTGTATCAATGAGTGTGGTCTGGTTATTGCCACACCCAGAGGACGTCATTATGCTTGCCAAATACTAATTTATGGACCAATCACGCTGAAATTTGCTACATGAAGTCCAAGTAACTGGGTGAGCATTATTAACCACATGAGGGTGTGAAAATATGTGTAGTTTTTATTAGCCACACACACAGATAGTTGTTCTAGCTGCTAAAAGCTAATTATAGGACCAACCAGGCTGAAATTCGATAGGCTTCTCTAATGTTTCATATTGAAATTGGCAGGGCAATGCTGGATATATGCTGTTAATATATATATATATATATATATCAGAGAGTATGGTAGTATTCTCTGAGTAGAAATGACACCAAAAAAATGGCAGCCTCATTGACAAATACACCACGAAAGCTCCACTTTCTCTGCTATGGCTCAAACCTAGGCTACAAAACTCACCTGCAGTCCATATAAGCTGCAACACAAACTACCTGGATAGTTTCTGTCCTCCAAATCAATAGCTAAAGTAGCGAGTGTAGACTCGTCAAAATCACCAAATGTTCTTCAACTTTCATCTTATAATTTATTTTCTTAACTTTCAGGGCTAGAGCCTAGCTGGCTACAGCAAATCATGCAATACTTTTGCTAACAGCTTGCTATTTCTTCGGACTATGTCCACAACCTATTCATTTCCTTTGCCATGCTAAGAAACTAATGAGTATATCTCAGGCTAATAACTGCAGTATTAAGTTGATGCTGCCATTTTGACACTGCCAATTCTACGTGCACAATAAAAAACCGGTTTGTGTGTGAGGCTATGAATACTATTACCAGAGCTACACTTCCAAATCTTGAATGTAAGTCAAATTCAGTAGCTAAATTTGTTACAGCTAGCCATAGAATTGTTATAGCTAACTAACTGTTACTTCCTGATAATTAATTAAGAGTAATTGAGTACTCTACTGGGTGAATGCACTCTCTCTAGAGAGATGCAGGTAGAGTTGTCACTTGTGGATGTCAATCAGATGTATACTAGATGCCAATCCAGTACTGTAGCCAGCTATCTGACAGTGTGCAAAAACAAAAGAAACAATTAAAAAATATATATATTTCTTTGAAATAGAGTGGTAAGTAGGGATGATGTGTCAGCAAAAAGTGCAGAAACAAGAATTCTTTGACAGCATGTGTTACTAAATTGCCTACTTTACTGATTCCACATTCTCACATAATCTATAAGATGTGATGCTGAAAGAATGCCATCTCTTCAATTAGTTTGTAGCCAGCTCATGTAGAATGATTATTCTAAGTTCACAGGAATTTTACAACACAGACTTTCACACTATCGTGTACAATTCTAAGTTCACAGGAATCAGTGAGGTAGGGAATTTTGTAATACACACTGCCACAGAATTATTGTTTCTGCACTTTTTGCTGACACATCTCTACTTACCGTTTTTATTTCAAAGAAATACTTTTATTTTCGCTTGTATATATATACATTATATCTCCTATCCCCTATATATATTTAGGAGATGTCTGTCTGTCTGTCTGTCTGTCTGTCTGTCTGTCTGTCTGTCTGTCTGTCTGTCTGTCTGTCTGTCTCTCTGTCTCTCTGTCTGTCTGTCTGTCTGTCTGTCTGTCTGTCTGTCTGTCTGTCTGTCTGTCTGTCTGTCTGTCTGTCTGTCTGTCTGTCCGTCTGTCCGTCTGTCCGTCCGTCCATCCGTCCATCCGTATTTTCATCTGACCGTCTTTCTGTCTGTCTGTCTGTGTCATCATTCCGGCCAAATCTGTGGATGGATTTCTCTGAAACTTGGCATGATGATAGACTTTGACCCTAATTAAAATATGGGCTAAAAATTTCAGAAAATGGTTACATTGGTAATGAGAAAAAGGCAAAAGTGGTATTTTTGCTAGATAAACCCTTGGAGCTACAGAACTAAAACTTGGTATGCATATTCAACTTCACTCTGGGAGTAACATGGGCTGGGTCCCACTTTGGCCGCACCTCTTCCTTTCCCAGTGTAAGGCAACAAAATGACAAAAATGGTATTTAAGCAAACAAAAACACCTTGGGAGTTAGACCCATGAACCCATATATATTTGGAATTGATATAATCTGTGGAAAGTTTAAGTACATGTATAAGACCACACCCTTTACTATTTTATGTCAGGTTTCCAAACCTTGGAAGAACAAGACTTAATATATGGTATGCATACACAACTCGATGTTTGGAGTGACATGGGCAGAATCCCTCCTGGCAACATTTCTTTCCATTGGTGTGTAAAGTGAAAAATCCTCAAAAAAGGATATTCTAAATAACGCTTGGACCAAATGAGTTTGATCTACGAACACACTTTAATATATATTTTGCTTCATGTGCGTAGGCATCACAGTGAAACACTGGGACTAAAAAGGCTGAAATTCGGTATGTACTCTCCAAAAACTTGGGTGAACATTATTATAAAAGATATGGGCATGATAATGGTTGTAGTTTGTCATTGTCACATACACAGACTATTTATGGACAAATCAGGCTGAGATTGGGCATATGGGGTCCAAGTATCCAGGTGAGCATTATTAACTATGATTAGGTGTGGCAATGTGTGTGGTTTAGTATTAGCCACACCCACAGGAAGTAGTTATGGCTGCCAAAAGCTAATTAAGGGGCCAACCATGCTGAAATTTGAGTGGCTTCTATAATGTTTCATGTTGAACTTGGCTCTGGCAATGCCGGGTATATACTGCTATATATATATAAATAAATTTTTTGGAAACCCCACATGGCTCCCCACTTTATAAAACATTAAGAAAGTTGAACAAATTGGCAGATAACGATATATATGAAATAAAAATTATAAAAGGATATGGTAATAATATTTAGTTAATAAAAATTTCCAAAAAATGTAGGATGAATTTCCCTCTAGCAATTCAATATTATAATAGAAATAAGTAATAATATCCTGTGAGTTTCTCTCAATTCCAAGGCTGAACTCTTAATTGAACATAATGGATTATTATAGAGAATTCCATAACTGCCAATATAATTTAAAGCAAAAAGGCTTCTGTACAATTATAGAGACAACAAACACTCCACAGAGAAGCCAAATTTTTCAATGAAAGTTCTTTAAAATTGAATAGTTATATATTAAAATTCATGGTTGATAGGTATTTACTTCTTTTTTTAAATAGGATAGCAATTCAAACTGACTAATTCAAGTTTCAGTTAAAATATTTGATAAATGTATATACCATTATATCGTCCTACCTCCAGTCTCATTGCTGTTTTGGTATGGATATCCTTCAGAAGAGTAGCACTGCTTCCATTGCTATTTTTTTTCCTTCTCTCTTCTCCAATATCAGCAGCTCTCCCGCCAGTAATTTTTTCCTGCAGAGTCTTCCGTTCCCCTCTCGGTCTATAGAATCTGGCCTTCTTTTTCATTCCAGCCATGTCCTGCAGAAAGGAATTGAAGGCAGCATATTCTATTCTTCTCAAGATTTAATCAGGAATTTGTTTTATCTTGGAAATCTCCTCAGCCTGTTCTGGAATTATCAAGATGCTTCTGAACATTGCATTGATGTAGTTTTCCACTTTTATGAAAGTCTATGCTCTGTAATATGCAAATTTTCAGTTAAAATAGAAAATAAAATTGAGTGTTCATTTCACAACAATCTTTCTTAGAGTCCTCTTTGTCTCAATGCAGAACTTGTCTCAATGCAGAACTTACATGTCTCAATGCAGAACTTACATGCCTCAACAACTCCCTGGGGTTAGATTTCCTGTAATATGCCTTATAATAAAAAAAAAAGTTTTAAATAAGAGTTAGTTAAAGAATGGATTCCAAGCATATATATTTATAATCTCATTCCAGTTTATGTTGTCCACCAGATAACGCCCCATTAATTACAATTCAAATATAGTTGGCACGTGGTTAAAACCCCACTCCCACCTCACCTACCTAGCATTCACCACAAGCTGACGAAGTTTCCTGTCATTGAAGCCTTCTTTGCTGCTCCAGCGTGCTCCTTCGCCATCCCAACTGCCCTACCCTACTGCTATGGCTGAATCTGTCGACGTAAAGGTGAATCTAGATGGTTTACTAATTTGTCCAGGTAGCGCATTTTCTTTTGAGAACTTTTGTATAAGCTTTGCCATGGCGAAATTCTCCCTGATGTACCCAACCCCATCCTGCACTCCAATCAAAACGTTTTAACTTTTGGGATTGGGTCAGTTCTGTCTTAAATAACAGCAGTTTCTCCCTTTGCAATCTAAATTAGTTTGGTACATTAAAAGTTAACATTTTAAAATAATTAGATGAAGAGAGCTGTATATGTATTATACTCAGTAAAAAGTTGAAAAAATTATCATATTTGTAAGGAACTAGTGCTTATACCTGGCATTTCCTTGGCCAATGCCAATATAAAATGTAATTGACTCTATTGAAAACACTATTCCTAGAACTAGTGGCTTCTCTCAAGTAACAGCATCTGATATGTAGGATGCTATCCTTTGCTCCTTAAACATTTGTAGATTGGTTCATGTTTTAGAAGCTTTTGTAATGCTGAAAGATTGATTTCCGACAATATGAGGAGAGCCCTGCATTACCTGTTGATTTTCAGTAAAGGTCAAAATATTTCAGACGCATAGCCTAATGTTGAACAATCAGATTCATTAATTTGCATAATATTTGCAATGTGTTCTTTTTAATTAAATATTTGTGGTATTTCCCATCCAATTTTGAATATAGATCAATTATGAATGAACAAGCCTCATCTTTCTAAAAGTACTACTGAAATCAGAAATATCTGTCAACATGATATTCAATCTATACATATTTTTTTTGAAATACACCATTTTGGTGTTCAATAGGAAAGGGAAGGTAATCAATTTATGGGGGAACGAAAATGAGCAGTGAGTTGCATTCTTGAGCAAGCAGGAAATATCAAGCTTCATTTTTCTGTGTGGTATTTCATTCTTTTAGTGATAAAGCTTCCATTCAAAAACAAGTTTTCATATTGAAATTACACCAATTTCCCTTCTGGGGTTGAATTTCAGAATATTACTTTGCAAGATTATCGATATTCAGTGTTATAGTGCATATTGTGATTTGTTGTCTGATTGGTAAAGTATCATCTATCAGTGTAATTTAAGACAATAGTACTAATATGAATGTATGTTGTTGATAGAACTTATATTCTTTTCTCACAACCTCTTTAGCCTGTTCCTAAACCTAACGTTCTGCCTGGATCAGAATATATACATCTAGAAGTAACTGCAGCAGTACGTTTGGCTTTTATGGTTGTGTTTGTGGTGTAGTGATCATATTGCTTCCTCTCTGCAGAGATATCCTGTTGTTGTCTTCAAAATTAAGAAAACAACTAAGTTGAAGAAACTAATGCAAATTTACTGCAATAGACGAGGTGTTCAAATGAATACCATTAGGTTCGTGTATGACTGGGTCGCCATCTGTCCTGAAAAAACACCATCTCAGGTAATAAAGTGTATGTGTGCTCATTTAAAGAACAATGTGGTATAATTTCAAATGTATCTGTTTAAAAAATTCTATAGCTTGAAATGAAAGAAGGTGATACCATCATGGCGTTGCTATAACAAACTGCTGGACATTAGTATCATGTTTATTCAAAAACACACCCAGATGATCACATTATGGCATTCAATATTAGCACACACACTAATCCTATATTCATTCCATCAAGAAATTATTATTATTTATCCAGTGTTTAAATTTTAAACGAATAGCATTCTATAGTGAATTTGTATACTCCTGGGATGAGTTTGCATGAATCTTCTTGCTCCATACCTTCATAGCTCATCCAAAATCTTCCTTCAGTTTCAAGATGTAGTGTGCATAATATCTAAGAATTGCACAATGCATTTTTTCCAATGGTAACATGGTAGAGGATTTCCCTTATAATGACCTTTGCTGATGTAGGATTCAACTACAGCAGAGAAGTATACACAAAGAAATCCTAATGAAACATACATCGTGAAAATGACTGAAAATTAAATAGTGCTTAATGTTGAATGTAATATTGTATCTCAAATACTCTGATAAATTTAATCATTATATCCAGATTCTTCCAGTCAAACTGAAAATCGTTCTTGCTTCCTTGCGTTTGTTATAATTCAAGTGGTGTTAAATTAGAGGTTAGAATGACTATGCTGCCAGACTAAATCTCTCAAAGTGATTATATGTAAATTTGTGCTCTGGCTTGTACAACAGTAAACTGTCATATAGGAGAATAGCTGCTACAATGGCCAGAAGTATTGAATCAAGAGAAACATTAACTCATTCCCACAAGATCTTTGGACTGAGTGGAGCTCAGATATGATCAGCTAATTTTGGCCAGTGGGAATGAGTTAATGTTTCTCTTGATGTCATATGAGATGAATAATGAGATTTTATATTTATATAATGCTTTTGCTGATACTTATTCTTTGATTGTTCCCCAAGATAGTGACACATATATTACAGACAGATGCTTCTACAAAGGGTATCTCAGGCATTTTGACTGCAATCCGGGACAACAAGGAGTTGCCGGTTGGATTCTAATCCAGGAAGCTCAATGCAGCCAAGCAGAACTACACAGTGACTGAGCTTGATTGTTTGGTTGTGGTGGCTGCAATTTTACAAAATGAAGTTTATCTTATTGGAAGACACTTCGTAGTACAGACGAATGTTAGAGCCCTGACGCTTGCAGAGTTTGCTAAGTACCTCAATCCTAGGTTAACCAGGTGATGTTTATGACTCCAGCGATTTACTTTTACACTGAGGTGTAGACCTGGTAAAAAGAATATTAATGCTTATACCCTTCCCAGACAGGCATGGATTGACAGTGGAGGACCACTGCATTCTATGGGGAGGGGGAAATATAAGGACCATCCTCCTACTAAGGAGAAGCATATAGACTACAAGATTTCCCTAAGATGCATTTAAGTACTATAGTTTAAAACCCATCTAACTTAGAGGTGTCTAAAAATCTACTTTGGTCCCATTTGAAAGTCCATCAAATTGGGTGAAGATCCTGCAAAAACATTCAACCCTAACCCCCAACCCCCCCCCCCCTACTCCAACCCCCCCACCCACAAGTATCTAAGGCAATTATAATTGGCCCAATTTAGTAAAACAAAGTGTTTGATGACAGTAACCCGATCCCAAATGGAAGACTACCAATTATAGTGAGGCTTCTCCCAAATTTGTGGGATGATTACATATCCCAAAGAGAGAGCTAAGGTTACAACAGAATTTAAAAAGACCAAAGATGCCTCAACTGAGGTCCGTGTGAAGAATGAAAGCCCACCTAGTTTTCTGGTGCACCTCATAAATCTGTGGAAGGTGTATTCAAACAAACATATATTACATGTCACAATTGAAGAAGTATGTGTTGTCAATTACCTGAAATTATCCTGATTGTAGTCTTGATGTGGTAATTTGTATAAATTGTTATCAATGTTCAGTTGTTTATTGCTGCAAACTATGTTTGTACTGTTGATATACCATGTATTCATTTGTGGTGTTGTTTGGCTGTTGCAAGGCTACTCTCATTTTTCGTCTGTTCAACATTTGTTGTAGACATAATCATCAGCGAGTGTTCATCTGGTGGACATGTCTTGTAAGTGTGATTGATTGATGTTCCTCTTCTATTTCATTCTGGTGCCTCAGTATTTGTCTGCTAGAAATATCTTTTAGAGGTGATTGAAGAACTAGGGGGTCTCATGGATTAGTCTGAGAATCTGCCTATTGGATATTGTTGGAAGCCTAAATGTGTGTTCTTGTGACATGTCACTTGACCTCTCTCTTTTAGTTTGTTTGGCCTTGGCATGTGAGAACCATATTTATATGACCACTCACTTTTCTGTATTCCAAAACGCCAAAATGCTACCTTGTCCACATAAAAGTATGGAGCTCTGAGAGTAAATATTCGGCATGCAGGTACAACTTCACTCTGCAAATAATATGAGCATGTTCCTATTTGGCCAAACATCTTCCTCCTTATGTGTGTGGCTAAATATGTCAACAAATTTCCTTGTATTGAATTTGATTCTTTTAGAAGGGAAAGTGAGAAATTGGTGTTTCAATGTAATGTATTGGCAGGCTGCAAATATAGGGGTTTGAAAATATGATACTTCATTGCAAAGGTAAAACTTCGGTGCACAGATCAGGAAGGTAGTAATATTGGCTTCGAATTATTTTGGTATGTATCAAGAAATATTCCATTAGCAAATGCGTATTAATGCATAATTCTGCCATCTCCAATCGTTCCTAGTTTCAGTTTCAAGGAAGAATTTGTTGTATATTTTTTATAAACTCTATTATTGAGGCACCACAATTAATCAGGAAAGCTCTTAACTTTTGAACCATCTTATGATATATGGTTATTTATTGAGCTTTCTACAATGTGGAGGGTGGAGAGGGTTGAACTGGATATCAACACAAGAAACCTTCAGTGGCTGAATGAAATGATACAGGGGCGGATCCAGGGGTAGTTCGTTGAGTTGCTACGAACTACCCCTTTTCACCTGAGTTTTGGTAAAGGGTCTTTTTCCAGCTTTCTAGAGGCAATAACTAACGAGATGAAAACTAGCTGTGGAGCAAACTCCATGGATACCGGTTTCCCTCTGTCGGGTCAACACTCCTTCCCCAGTCATCCCCTCCCTCAGTCATCCCCTCCCTCAGTCATCCCCAGCGCCAAATAGGACTACATTCCACAAAGTACTGTCAATTTTTCACTGTTGCTTTCATTTTGTTCTGGTTTTTTAAATTTTTTTATGGGATGCTTTCCATGATGAGAAGGAGTGAACTGCTGCTTCTGCTGGTTGTATGCTTGAAGAGCTAAAGTTTCTTGAATTCCTAATAAGATGGAAATCGTTCATGAGTTTGAGAAAGGAAATTCTCCAAGGGGCATTGTTAAACATAGTTGGGATTGCAGTGAATTATCTGAATGTCCTAGGCATCTCACTGCTGTGGCTGGAATCTCAAGGCACCAATCCAGAAAATATAGGAAATGTCCAGGAAATCATTCAGGAGTCAACTCCTTTTGATTGTCTACTTAATTGAAATCATAAGGAGCACCAGCCTAATATAGAGCCCAGAATTTCAAGTGTGTGAGTACAGCTCTACTGCTGCTGATGTAGGTAACATATATTTACTGATTGATTAAAATAGTATCAACCCGTTTAATTTACTGAATAATATAGAGAAAAGTGGAGAAAAGCTGAGGTCACTTCTATGGCATATTTGAATATGGAGTATTTTGTAAAGTAGGTTTTACTTGGTCCCACTGGTGATGATGTTAATATATAAAAGATAAGCCTATTATTTTGAATTCACCTTTCCATCTCTGGACATCTAAATCCAAGGTGTTAAAAAATGCAAGAAGATCTGATGGAAAATTAGAACATTTAAAGTTGCTATTAGTTGGTATTGCTAATATGTTTATTAAAAGTTGGGATGAGTTTTAAGTAAAATATAGTGATTAAATGTTCAATATATTGTACAGATCTTCCACCAGCACAATTATTTAGCATTGAATGAATATGGATTATGAAAAAATAAATGTCAGATATTTCAAAGGAAGGTAGAGTGAATTCTACATGAAACATTGCCAACTTGTGATGAAGATCGTTTAACTAAATAGGATGTTGTTTAATATAGCTCATACACTTCTTGTTACTATTGAACATCAGAAACAAACCATTAGGTATGGATTCATGAGTTCACTTGTTTGCAATTCAACATCCTTGAAGAATAGCATTAATATCCTAAGATCGGCATGAATTCAAATTTTTTTAGATACTCCAATTTATATTTCATTTGTGCTACCAAAAATAATAATATAGATTGTCAAGTGAATGTTACTTGATTTTGCAAAGAAGCTGGAACAGCTCCAGAAGTTTATAGTTTTTCCCTCTTTTAACTGGGAGTATGTAAAGGATGTGGTTTCTGAAATGGGAGTGGTTCGGCTTAATAAGTAAAAACAACAACTACCTTTTCTGAAATCCTGGTCCGCCCCTGTGATAGAATGGATTTTCAAAGGGGAATCACAATTATGGAAAGACACTGGGGTGTGTGGCAATAGACACGTTGATCCTCGTGAAGTGACTTCAATCTAATGTTTATAATGGCTTATTCATAACATGTATAGCACCAAAGAAGTATAACTTATAATGAATGGGCTTTAAAAGAACAATAAATACTTCAGGTGTATTTATACTACAGAAATACCATGCCTCAAGGCATTTTTTCAGGTAACCTTTGACCTTTCAGTTTCCATTGTCATGTGGATGTAGTCAAAAATCAAACATTCGACACCACCTCCAACCCAAAGGAAGAACCGATAAGTTTACCTTATTGATTCAATTAACTAAAGCATATGAATCTTTTAGCTACTTCTTTTCAATCAGCACAGAGTGGTACTTGGTTGTCTTCTTTCTACTCCCATAGGGGTCTATGGATCCAACCTATTAAATATTTGTGAATATCTGTGTCTCCGTTTGTCTGTTACATATTGATGCCTGAACCACTTGACAGATTTGCATAAAATTTGGCCTTTGAGCACAGCTTGGCCCGGGAATGAACATGGGCTAAAAATTTCGGGAAATTGTTACCAAGTTAACAAAATAGCCAATATGGTATATGTCCAGAAAAACTCTTGGAGCTACAGATCTAAAACTTGTTATGCATATACAACTTACACTCTGGGAATAACATGGATTGGCTTCCACTTGGCTATAACTGTTCCATTCACTAAGAAAGGGCAAAAATAGGAGACAAATGTGGCATCTCAGCTACAAAAAAAAAGTAGGGTGTTAACAGCCGAAATCCAGCATGCACTCTCCAAGAACCTGTGTAAGCATTATAAACTCATGTGGGCAAGGTAATGGGTGTGGTTTTATTATAGCCGTATGCAGAGGAAGTTATTTTAATAGAAAAAGATGATCATAAACTAATAAGGCAAAAATTTTGCGTATGGTCTCCAAGTACCAGGGAAAGCATTATTAACCAGATATGGATATGGTGTGGTCATACCTATACCTACAGGAATTTTTTTTTGTTGACTATTTAAAGCCAGTTAAACAACTAAGCAGACTGAAATTAGGAATGAAGCTTCAGAGCAACTGGGTGAATATTACTACTCAGTAGTTTGTATATCAATGGGAGTGGTTTGGTCATTGCCACACCCATAGGACATATTATGCCTGTTAAAATCTCATTTATGGACTATCAAACTGCAATTGGGCATATGGAGTCCAAGTACTGGATGAGCATCATTAAGCACATGTGGGTGTGGCAGTATGTGTAGCTTGTTTTTAGCCACACATATAGGAAGTAATATTGGCTGCCAAAGGTTAATTAAAGGGCCAACCAGGCAGAAATTTGAGTTGCTCATATAAGTTTTCATGTTGACATTGGCTTGGCAATGTCAGGTATATGATGTAAGTTTTATCATGACTTAACTTTATCTTGGTGTTCTCCAAAGCCATGTTCTAGAATTATTCAGGTGCTTCTGAACATTGCCCTGATGTATTTTCCACTTTTATGAAAGTTTATGCTCTGTAGTATGCCAATTTTCAGTTATTATTAGAAAAAAAATTGAGTGTTTATTTCACAACCATCATTCTCAGAGTCCTGTTCTCCTCCATGCAGCACTTATATGCTGCTACAACTCCCTAGGGGTAAATTTCCAGTAATACCCCCAAAGTGAAAAAAGAGTCAATTAAAGGAAGGATTTTAAGCATATTAATTTATAATCTTATTCGCTAATGTTCACCTCAAGGTGATGCCCCTATTATTTGCAATTCAAAATAGTTGGTACCTGATTGAAACCCTCACCACCTCCTCCCCCAAGGATGTGGCGAGGTGTCTTTTCATTGAAGCCTCCACTGCTGCCTTACCCTACTGTAAGAAGTTGACTTAGGTGTAGGTATGTGTCCAGTGGGATGTGCATTCCAAGTTTCAGGATTCAATGTTTTCTCAGACCTTGAGACAGATAGGAATATTGGTGTTAAAATGGAAAGAACCACACATTTTTATATACATAGATGTGTAGATCTAATGCTATGTCTAAAGATGGTGTTGGGACAATTTCTAGCTTCTGAGGTTGTTTTAAACCATGGCAGTGACGCACTTGTGGTATTTCCCATGCCAACAGTGAATACAGATTAATAATGAATGACCAAGCCTCATCTTTCTGAAAGTACTACTAAATTCAGAAAAATCTGTCAACAAGATATTAAATTGATATATATATATTTGGGAAACACACCCTTTGGGTGTTCAATAGGTAAGGAAAGTAATGTCTTTGTGAGACAATGAAAATAAGCAGTGGGTTGCATTCTTGAATAAGCATAGAATATCGAGCTTCACTTCACTGTGTGATATTTCATTGTTTTATTGATAATGCTTCTATTCAGAAAGAAGTTTTTATATTGTAATTAGACCAATTTCCATTGCAGAATTGAATTTCAGGATATTACTTTGCAAGGGTTTCAATATTCAGTGTTACAGTGCATAGTGTGATCTGTTATATGAATGGTAAAGTATCACCGACCAGTGTAATTTAAGAAAATAGTACTAATAAGAATGTATGTTGTTGATAGAAATTACATACCTTTGTTATAACCTTTTAAGTCTGCAGGGTCATCCTATTGTCACCTTAGAAATTAAGCAAACAACTCGGTTGAAGAAACTATTGCAAGTTTACTGCAATAGACAAGGTCTCCAAATGGGCAGTGTTTGGTTCATGCATGGCTGGAACATTGTCCATCCTGAAAAAATACCAGCTCAGGTAAATGTATGTGCGTTCATTTAAATAAAAATGTGATATGATTTCATATGTATCTAATTATAAAATTCTACAGCTTGAAATGGAAGATGGCGCTACCGTCATAGCAATAATAAAATAAACTGGGGTAGTGTAGTACCATGTTTCTTCAAAAACACACCCACATGATTACAATGTAACATTTATCATTACCATACACCCATGTCCTATATTGATTCCATCAAGAAAATATTATGTTTATGCAGTTAGTTTAATTTTAATCCAATAGCAATCTACAGTGAATTTCGTATACTCCTGGGACCAGTTCCAATGAATCTTCTTGCTCCACACCTTTATGGCTTTCCACAATCTTCTTCTTTAAAGATAGTTTCCCTTTTTTCAGTTTCAAGATGTGGATATATCATCTGAACATTATGCCATGCATTTCGTTCACATAGTAACATGGTTGAGAATTTCACTTACATAATGACCTTTGCCGACATAGGACTCAGCTGCAGAGGAAAAGTATATACAAAGAAAGTGTAGTGAAACATAAATCATGAAAATGACTGGAAATGTAAATAGTTGTTAATATTGAGAATCTGATATTGTATGTCAAATAGTCCAATCAATTAAATTATTATGTTCAGGTTCTGGCTTCTGCTTTCTTGTGTTTGTTATAATTCAGGTGGTGCTAAATGAAAAGTTAGAAAGACAATGTTGTCAGACAAAATCTCTCAAAGTGATAATATATAAGTTTGTGTTTTTGTCTTGTACAACAGTAAGCTACAATCAAGGAGAATAGCTGCTACAACTGCCAGAAGAACTACATCAAGGGAATCATGAACTCATTCCCTCAAGCTGTTTGGACAGAGTGAAGTTGACATATGGCAAGCCAATTTTGACTAGTTGAAATAATAATATGCAAACCTTTCCTAGCAGTGAGCGGCTTGACCAATAACCCCCGCACCTTGATCAACTCTTGTGTCCTAATTACACTCTGTAGGTTCCTCTCAATCATGATTACCATAGGAACATACATACTAGGAGGAGACCCCTAAGATGCTATTCTTGTAGAAGATACATCAACACAGCTCTCTCTCTTGTGTATGCTGAAACCAGTTTCACCGATCTTTGGAGTAGGTGTCAATGGTCCACACTGAAGGGGTTCATGCAAACAGGTGTTCCGTCAAGCTACCTGAAGGGTAGTCTTCATGTTATTATAACTTATACTTCTACTATAGTTATCGAGCCTTCAAAGAGGCCTACAACAGATAGTGTCACTGTGATGCCTTAGATATCTTGCTCTTTTGAAAACAGATCATTGCATATAAGACTTTTATTCCATATTATATTTAAGCGGAAAAAATTAAAAGGTGCTATGTTCAAATATTTCCATTCAATGATGGATTTAGGAAGATTAGGTGGGAAAAGGGGGGATGGTGTAGGATTTCATGGTGAGCCACGAAACATATCAAATAATGAATTCAGAAACTTCAACAACTCTATTGTGGAGGCAAAAATCCTTACATTAACTGTGCCAGGAGTATATTTTCATCTATTATTAAACATAGATACAAACTGTCATCAAACTTTGACACAGTCCCTCAACTAGCGGCCTTGTCCTTGTGTCTCCAAATTATTACAGATCTATACAAAAGGTTTATTAATGGCCTTGGCCATGATTAAACATATTTTGGCTTCACTGCTCCCAGACTGAAAATGCTGCTGCTACTTGTTATTTAGTATCTGAGGATGTCCCAATCAACACCTGTTCATGCATACTTCTTAGCCTGTGATGCATGAAACTTTGAAATGATATCTGTGTTAATTACTGAGATGTGTACAGCAGGCAACAGCCCATTGGTGTACTTGTTCACTAGATATAATATTCCTTTTAACATTTTACTTTGTATTATACTTTGCAATAGTCCATGGGACATCTAGTGCAGTCCATCAGTTTTCGATAATTTAATAAAATTGGGTTGACCAGTAGAGCAAGCTCTAGTTATATATTTTCACATGTAATTAGGCTAAGGTGTTCATAATTTATTTGGTTACCTTGATACATATATATATATTAATCAATCTATCTTCTAATCAATCTATCTTCTAATCTATCTATCTATCTATCTATCTATCTATCTATCTATCTATCTATCTATCTATCTATCTATCTATCTATCTATCTATCTATCTATCCATCTGCTGTCTGTCTGTCTGTCTGTCTGTCTGTCTGGCTGTCTGTCTATCTGTCTGTCTGTCTGTCTGTCTGTCTGTCTGTCTGTCTGTCTGTCTGTGATTCACGCTTGAAAGATTAAAGTTACACCTACGAACCTATATATATATATATATATGTATGGAATAATGTACAACAAAAGTAATGACAATCCAGGATTTATTAGGAGGAACATTTTAGGAAGAAAGAAAAAAATGCCAAAAGAGCTCATTGATCAAAGAGTCACAGACATAATATTAATATGAAAATTATTCCTTCCAGTAACACATATCTTACATCAATTCATGTATCTGTGCAATACAGTCTATTCATACTCCAGTACTTCTACAAGGCATGTCCACCCATAAGACATGTCATCATGCGATACATGACTCACAATAAGACATACCCTTCAGTAAAACCTATTCTCATCTGTGGTGTCCTCATGACCACCCACAAGACATTTCCTCCTACAAAGCATGACCCCCATTAAGACATATGCTCTCATGTTCACCCATAAGACATGTCCTCCTAAAGACAATTTTTGGACCAGAGCCCACCAAAATGAAGGCATAGCCATAATGCAGCCTCACAATTGCGTGCTAGTATTATTAAATTTCTGAGTTAAAGAAAAGTAACATATTTAGAAGAATGTAGTACATCAGTGAGATATTTTAATGCATTTGCTAAGGCTTACTGGTAAAGTCAGTGAGTCAACCTCCAATCTTGGAGGCCTTTTGTATATAGCTGTTATGAAGTAAAGTAAAAAATTGTCGATGCAATGTAATGTAGTTGGCAGGCTACAAATTTAGGTGTCTGGAAATATAATACTTCAGCACACAGATGGATAATGTTATGAAATTGGCATTTTAAATTATTTTGGCACCTATGAATGAATATTCCACTAGCAAATACTTAGTAATATATAACCCTGTCCATTCCCCAACTCTCCTTGTATAAGTTTCAATGAAGAATTTGTTACAAACAATTTATAAACTATTTTGTTGAGATCCCATATTTATCTGGACTGCCCTTAACTCTCAAACTATCTTTTGATTATATGATACTATATTGAGCTTGCTATCATGTGGAAGGTGGAGAGTGTCAAAGTGAATATTTTCACAAGCAACCTTCAGTGGCTGAATGAAATAATCGAATGGTTGGTTAAACTAGTATCAGCAGTTGTGGGAAATCGCTGGACTCTGGCAGCAATGGTGGTGTAAGCCCCTGTGAATTGACTACAATCTGATAATTATTATTGGTGATTGCATCAAAACAACTTTCTGCATTCTTGACCTCACACAAAATATCTAAGATCAAAAAAAAATTTTATAACACAGTTTTTCAACAAATCCTTAGCATTGTACACTGCTATATTATCTGGAATTGCAGTAATCAATTTGGAAACAAACAAAATATATCCTACGATACTTCATGAAATGTGTGTCTGTGTGCCTTAAGTTAGTGTACAAAGTTTTTCCTCCGGATACACCTTGACCAATTGCCTTGAAATCTTCAGGGTTAACTAACTGGCCCACACACTTTTTTTAGGGGTGGGCCAGGGGATCCATATTATAACTTTGTAGGTAACCACTAAGTTATAACATGGAGTTGTAATCTAACCTTATAAAAATGGATATATGAAGATGGACTTGTCAAACCACACTGTAATCTGATCACACCTGTGCACATGCTGGACAGACACACAAACACACACACACACATACACCCACTCACCCTCCCCCCCCCCCACACACACACATGGGCAGATAAAAAAAGGTATATATAAAATAACTATAATACAAAATAATAGTAATAATGTTAACAATAAAAATGAATAAAAAGTTCTTCATGAAGGTAATGGAATATTGTAGAGACTGCCATACTTGCATTAATTATGACTTCAAGAAAATGGCATGTTAACAATCATAGGGGCAATAAACATAAAGAGAAGCCAAATTGGTCCATAACAGTTCTTCCAAAAAATTGACTGAAATAAATTCCATCAGGCACATTAGAATCATATAAAATTTTTGGTGATTATTTTTATACCTTTCTTCATGACAAAAATAGGCTTTGTTTCACAGTAATTGATGTACTGTTAAATATACATCCTGTGTGGTCAAATTTTGAATTAGCCACTTATTATGTCAGAGTAGGATCCTGTTACAGCAATGACCTGCATGGATAGTGCATTATCTCTCAATTCTGAGACAACTTTTGTTTTCTCAGCCAATCCTGCTCATTTTCCCCAGTTGAGGAACATAGATAAACTCTAGAAGGTGAGGAATCTGAAAAAATAATTGAACTGTTCTAGTTTGAGCTTCAAACTATCAAATCATGAGTAGGGTCACTTGCTGCTAGCACATAAGGAGATGATAACTCACTAGAGGAAATCTAGGAAAAACATGGTGACCCACTAGATGGAGAAAATCTGAGAAACACAGTTTGTAGTATAAAAATAAACTGTGTGGCTGGTTAATTTTTTTTTTGTATGTAGTGTCAGTGTGGGCACTTAAAAAAATCAATATCACCAGGGTGTGTCTTTGCTGTCATAAGGTAGGTGCCATCTCCAGGAAAATGATGGATAGTGTAATGGGGCACATAGATTTCATCACTGACCATGAGAGTTTACAGGCTGTGAGACATAAACTTAAAGTTTACACAAACAGTTTATTTCAGTTATAGGCAACACAAAGGTGAACTACCAGATTGTGTAAATGTGCCCCTTTACTGAACCCTGATAATAATACAATGACAAGCTGCTTACCCAATTCCTCTGAGCCCCCCTTAGTATACCCTACATTGGATGGCTTCTAGGTAAATATATAAATATATAAATATATAAACACCACTTGCTCTATTAGTATAAGACGCATCAGTGATCAAATTAATATCTAACAGTCCTCCATGAAGTGCTTGTATGATGGAGGAATATGAAAGAAGTCTCTCAACTGTATAAGATGGTGCCACAACAGTGTACCTCAGGAACAAAATTTTGATCAATGAAAATTGATATAGAGAAAAGACATTTAATTTAACAACAAAATTGAACCCATATAACAAACACAGGATAGTAATAACACTCCTGGCC
>OZ017786.1:8779138-8809187 GCA_963969325.1 Lycopodina hypogea | reverse complement strand
CACACCTTTATGGCTCTCCACAATCTTCTTCTTTAAAGATAGTTTCCCTTCTTTCAATTTCAAGATGTGGATATATCATCTGAACATTATGCCATGCATTTCGTTCACATAGTAACATAGTTGAGAATTCCCCTTACATAATGACCCTTGCCGACATAGGACTCAGCTGCAGGGGAAAAGTATATACAAAGAAAGTGTAGTGAAACTTAAATCATGAAAATGACTGGAAATGTAAATAGTTGTTTATGTTGAGAATCTGATATTGTATGTCAAATAATCCAATCAATTTAATTATTATGTCCAGGTTCTGGCTTTTGCTTTCTTGTGTTTGTTATAATTCAGGTGGTGCTAAATGAAAAGTTAGAAAGACAATGTTGTCAGACAAAATCTCTCAAAGTGATAATATATAAGTTTGTGTTTTTGTCTTGTACAACAGTAAGCTACAATCAAGGAGAATAGCTGCTACAACTGCCAGAAGAACTACATCAAGGGAATCATGAACTCATTCCCTCGAGATGTTTGGACAAAGTGAAGTTGAGATATGGCCAGCCAATTTTGACTAGTTGAAATAATAATATGCAAACCTTTCCTAGCAGTGAGCGGCTTGACCAATAACCCCCCCGTGCCTTGACCAACTCTTGTGTCCTAATTACACTGTGTAGGTTCCTCTCAATCATGATTACCATAGGAACGTACATACTAGGAGGAGACCCCAAAGATGCTTTTCTTGTAGAAGATACATCAACACAGCTCTCTCGCTTGTGTATGCTGAAACCAGTTTCACCGATCTTTGGAGTAGGTGTCAATGGTCCACACTGAAGGGGTTCATGCAAACAGGTGTTCTGTCAAGCCACCTGAAGGGTAGTCTTCATGTTATTATAACTTATACTTGTACTATAGTTATCGAGCCTTCAATGAGGCCTAAAACAGATAGTGAAACTGTGATGCCTTAGATATCTTGCTCTTTTGAAAACAGATCATTGCATATAAGACTTTTATTCCATATTATATTTAAGCGGAAAAAAATAAAAGGTGCTATGTTCAAATATTTCCATTCAATGATGGATTTAGGAAGATTAGGTGGGAAAAGGGGGAATGGTGTAGGATTTCATGGTGAGCCACGAAACATATCAAATAATAAATTCAGAAGCTTCAACAACTCTATTGTGGAGGCAAAAATCCTTACATTAACTGTGCCAGGAGTATATTTTCATCTATTATTAAACATAGATACAAACTGTCATCAAACTTTGACACAGTCCCTCAACTAGCGGCCTTGTTCTTGTGTCTCCAAATTATTACAGATCTATACAAAAGGTTTATTAATGGCCTTGGCCATGATTAAACACATTTTGGCTTCACTGCTCCCAGACTGAAAATGCTGCTGCTACTTGTTATTTAGTATCTGAGGATGTCCCAATCAACACCTGTTCATGCATACTTCTTAGCCTGTGATGCATGAAACTTTGAAATGATATCTGTGTTAATTACTGAGATGTGTACAGCAGGGAACAGCCCATTGGTGTACTTGTTCACTAGATATAATATTCCTCTTAACATTTTACTTTATATTATACTTTGCAATAGTCCATGGGCCATCTAGTGTAGTCCATCAGTTTTCGATAATTTAATGAAATTGGGTTGACCAGTAGAGCAAGCTCTTCTTATTTATTTTCACATGTAATTAGGCTAGGGTGTTTGTAATTTATTTGGTTACCTTGATACATATATATATATTAATCAATCTATCTTCTAATCTATCTATCTCTCTATCTCTATCTATTTATCTATCTATCTATCTATCTATCTATCTATCTATCTATCTATCTATCTATCCATCTATCTATCTATCTATCTATCCATCTCTCTGTCTGTCTGTCTGTCTGTCTGTCTGTCTGTCTGTCTGTCTGTCTGTCTGTCTGTCTGTCTGTCTGTCTGTCTGTCTGTCTGTCTGTCTGTGATTCACGCTTGAAAGATCAAAGTTACACCTACGAACCTATATATATAAATATATATATGGAATCATGTACAACAAAAGAAATGACAATCCAGGATTTACTAGGAGGAACATTTTAGGAAGAAAGAAAAAATGCCAAAAGAGCTCATTGCTCAAAGAGTCACAGACATAATATTAATATGAAAATTATTCCTTCCAGTAACACATATCTTACATCAATTCATGTATCTGTGCAATACAGTCCATTCATATTCCAGTACTTCTACAAGGCATGTCCACCCATAAGACATGCCATCATGTGATACATGACTCACAATAAGACATACCCTTCAGTAAAACCTATTCTCATCTGTGGTGTCCTCATGACCACCCACAAGACATTTCCTCCTACAATGCATGACCCCCATTAAGACATATGCTCTCATGTTCCCCATAAGACATGTCCTTCCTAAAGACAATTTTTGGACCAGAGCCCACCAAAATGAAGGCCTAACCATAATTCGGCTTCACAATTGCATGCTAGTATTATTAAATTTCTGAGTTAAAGAAAAGTAACATATTTAGAAGAATGTAGTGCATCAGTGAGATATTTTAATGCATTTGCTAAGGCTTACTGGTAAAGTCAGTGAGTCAACCTCCAATCTTGGAGGCCTTTTGTATATAGCTGTTATGAAGAAAAGTGAAAAATTGTCGATGCAATGTAATGTAGTTGGCAGGCTACAAATTTAGGTGTCTGGAAATATAATACTTCAACACACAGATGAATAATGTTATGAAATTGGCATTTTAATTATTTTGGCACCTATGAACGAATATTCCACTAGCAAATACTTAGTAATATATAACCCTGTCCATTCCCCAACTCTCCCTGTATAAGTTTCAATGAAGAATTTGTTACAAACAATTTATAAACTATTTTGTTGAGATCCCATATTTATCTGGACTGTCCTTAACTCTCAAACTATCTTTTGATTATATGATACTATATTGAGCTTGCTATCATGTGGAAGGTGGAGAGTGTCAAAGTAAATATTATCACAAGCAACCTTCAGTGGCTGAATGAAATAATTGAATGGTTGGTTAAACTAGTATCAGCAGTTGTGGGAAATCGCTGGACTCTGGCAGCAATGGTGGTGTAAGCCCTTGTGAATTGACTACAATCTGATAATTATTATTGGTGATTGCATCAAAACAACTTTCTGCATTCTTGACCTCACACAAAATATCTAAGATTAAAAAAATGTTATAACTATTTTTCAACAAATCGTTAGCATTGTACACTGCTATATTATCTGGAATTGCAGTAATCATTTTGGAAACAAACAAAATATATCCTACAATACTTCATGAAATGTGTGTCTGTGTGCCTTAAGTTAGTGTACCAAATTTTCCTCCCGATACACCTTGACCAATTGCCTTGAAATCTTCAGGGTAAACTAACTAGCCCACACACTTTTTTTAGGGGTGGGCCAGGGGATCCATATTATAACTTTGTAGGTAACCACTAAGTTATAATATGGAGTTGTAATCTAACCTTATAAAAATGGATATATGAAGATGGACTTGTCAAACCACACTGTAATCTGATCACACCTATGCATATGCTGGACAGACACACAAGCACACACACACACACCCACTCACCCCCCCCCCCCTCCCCCACACACACACACACATGGGCAGATAAAAAAAAAAAAGATATATATAAAATAACTATAATACAAAATAATAGTAATAATGTTAACAATAAAAATGAATAAAAATTTTTTAAAAAATTTAAAAAAATGAAGGAAGAGTCCCTTCTAGAAATAATATACTATAGTAGAAATAGTCAATAAACATGCAGCAAATTCCATTTGTTTTCAGTTTTCCCTCAATCCCAAAGCCGAGCTCTTCATGAAGGTAATGGAATATTGTAGAGACTGCCATACTTGCATTAATTATGACTTCAAGAAAATGGCATGTTAACAATCATAGGGGCAACAAACACTAAAGAGAAGCCAAATTGGTCCATAACAGTTCTTCCAAAAAATTGACTGAAATAAATTCCATCAGGCACATTAGAATCATATAAAATTTTTGGTGATTTTTTTTATACCTTTCTTCATGACAAAAATAGGCTTTGTTTCACAGTAATTGATGTACTGTTAAATATACATCCTGTGTGGTCAAATTTTGAATTAGCCACTTATTATGTCAGAGTAGGATCCTGTTACAGCAATGACCTGCATGGATAGTGCATTATCTGTCAGTTCTGAGACAATTTTTGTTTTCTCAGCCAATCCTGCTCATTTTCCCCAGTTGAGGAACATAGATAAACTCTAGAAGGTGAGCAATCTGAAAAAATAGTTGAACTGTTCTAGTTTGAGCCTCAAACTATCAAATCATGAGTAGGGTCACTTGCTGCTAGCACATAAGGAGATGATAACTCACTAGAGGAAATCTAGGAAAAACATGGTGACCCACTAGATGGAGAAAATCTGAGAAACACAGTTTGTAGTATAAAAATAAGCTGTGTGGCTGGTTAACTTTTTTTTGTATGTAGTGTCAGTGTAGGCACTTCAAAAAATCAATATCACCAGGGTGTGTCTTTGCTGTCATAAGGTAGGTGCCATCTCCAGGAAAATGATGGATAGTGTAAAGGGGCACATAGATTTCATCACTGACCATGAGAGTTTACAGGCTGTGAGACATAAACTTAAAGTTTACACAAACAGTTTATTTCAGTTATAGGCAACACAAAGGTGAACTACCAGATTGTGTAAATGTGCCCCTTTACTGAACCCTGATAATAATACAATGACAAGCTGCTTACCCAATTCCTCTGAGCCCCCCTTAGTATACCCTACATTGGATGGCTTCTAGGTAAATATATAAATATATAAACACCACTTGCTCTATTAGTATAAGACGCATCAGTGATCAAATTCATATCTAACAGTCCTCCATGAAGTGCTTGTATGATGGAGGAATATGAAAGAAGTCTCTCAACTGTATAAGATGATGCCATAACAGTGTACCTCAGGAACAAAATTTTGATCAATGAAAGTTGATATAGAGAAAAGACATTTAATTTAACAACAAAATTGAACCCATAAAACAAACACAGAATAGTAATAACACTTCTGGCCCTGTACAGACCACATGCTCCTGCTCTGCTGTATTAATAAAGCTTCATTTTGGTTTTCAATGTGATATATATATATATGTATATATATATATATATATACATATATTTATGTGTACATGTGTAGGATAACTTCCAAATGGCAATTAAGATTAGGTTGAAAATTAGCAGATATCATATTCAGATAAGTAAAAATAACCATGGCTCTCCCATTTCTCCATACCCCTTTGTTCAAGTGGAGAAACTAAAAGAAGCCCAAAAAGGCACTTCCACATCTGCCATTTCATTTTTATGGAAGGGCATGCCAGTCCTCATCTACCATTCCAAAGAGACTGTTAATTATTTTAACATTCCCACCAAGTTAGGGAAATGATGTTTCATGAAATCCTACTGCTGCAAGGGACTGCTGCTTTGGGAGAGCAGCTGAAGGTACAGAATTCTCTGCACCCCCCACCCTACCCCCCCCCCCCCCCCCTCCTCCTCTACTTACCACTATCCCTGTACATCAAAATCAAGATATTGTTCAACCAAAATAAATGCTACCAAAAATTTCACATAAAGGTCAGTGTTAGAATAAAGTAAAAATAGTGTTTGCAAAAAGAGGTCAGTGCTAAAAGAGCCACTGCCATAGTATAATAAGTGAAATTATTCCTACAAAGAATTTAAACCAATCTTAATGGTGTGTGGTAATGATGTCACACAGCTATTCCCCCAACATCTATCTTGATTTATTTTGATAGAATATACTCAATGACACTTATTATTTCTCCATATTTCTGGGTTTTTCCCTTTTGTCCTGCAATTAGTACCTCTCTCCCTAAATTTTCTTCTTTCTTTCTTTTTCTTTATGTAGCAGTTGAATTGTTTAGCATGTTACCTTAGAAAAATCACTGACGTTTTTGTTAGTTTTTTCTAACAAATCATGCAATGTTAAAATGCATTTGGTGGACCATGAGCAGCCATTTTTTTGGCTTCTTTTAGCTTCTTCACTTGAACAGACCTGCAGTTCTCTAAATACCAGTAGTTACATACAAATAGAAAGATTGAGAGATAGACAAAAATATAGAATTTTAAACTGATAACCACCCCACACCCATCCCAAGTCCTCATGCCAAATTTCATCCCAATCTGATCAGCAGTTCTCTTAATCCCAGTGGTTTCAAACAAATAGAAAAAATACAAACTTAAAATACAGTAATTTAAAATGTAATTGTTTAATAACCTTCCCACACCCACCCATTAGTGCTCATGCCTCATTTTATCCCAATTGGCCAAGCAGCTCTCTCTACCCCAGTGGTTATACACCAATAGAAAAAGATAGATGGAGAAACAAAAATATATCAATTCAAAATTGAATTATGTAAAAATTATCTGGAATAGATTGACAAAAAATATGCCAATTCAATATCTTAATATGTGATAACCATCCCACATCCAAGTGCTCATTGGTTTTCTCAACTCCAGTGGTTATGCACAAATTGTGGAGGATAGATGGATAGATAAAAATACAGCAACTCAAAAATTCTATTTATGTGTAAAAACCATACACTACCATCCCCAAATGTTCAAGACAAATTTCATCGAAATGGGCCAAGCTCTTCTCTCTATCCCAGTGGTTATGCAAAAATAAAAAAAGATAGATAGATAAATAGATAGATAGATAGATAGATAGATAGATAGATAGATAGATAGATAGATAGATAGATAGATAGATAGATAGATAGATAGATAGATAGATAGATAGATAGATAGATAGATAGATAGATAGATAGACTAAAAACATGGGAATTAAAATATAATTAGCATGTAATAACCATTTCACACCCTCCCCAAGTGCTCATGCCAAATTCCACCCTTATTGGCCCAGCAGTTCTTTAGATCCCAGTGGTTATAGAAAAGAAAGATAGATAGACTGAAAATACGCCAATTCAAATTTAATTATGTATTAACCATCGAACACACCCTAAGTGCTCATGCCAGACATACATTCAGACATATATTCAGACAGACAGACAGACAGACAGACAGACAGACAGACAGACAGACAGACAGACAGACAGACAGACAGACAGACAGACAGACAGACAGACAGACAGACAGACAGACAGACAGACAGACAGACAGACAGACAGACAGACAGACAGACAGACAGACAGACAGACAGACAGACAGCAAAGCTTATATATATATGTATGTTGATATATACTGCATGTATAGCTATATACAAAATTATGCAGAAATTAATGAAATGGTGACAATTATTGCCACCCTTCCTTCTGCCCTCACTTCATACAAATTATTCCTGCTCATGTATAGTTTTAAAGTCAAAACGAAGTCGCTTTTGTGCAATGTAGAGCGTGTTTCTGATCACCATGGCGACGGTCAATGGCCCCACCCCTCCAGGGACAGGTGTGATGATAGAAGCCTTTTGAGCAACCGGTTCAAAGTCTACATCTCCCACTAGTTTTGCCTTCCCATTTGCAGTCTTGATCCTGTTTATACCTGCATAAACATCCAGCAATGTTATGAAACTCACTCTTGTTGTATTACCTATGTACCTATGTGGCTCACAGCCTGCTAAGCATTTGGACCTAAAAGCCTGAAACTTGGCATATGTAAAGCTCGACCTGGTGGGTAATATGGGCTATGTTAGAACATCAGGAGGGGGGGGGGGGGGGGGGGGGGGGATTGGTCTCTGAGGGCATCAGGGCTCCAATAAACCCAGCATTTTTACAAGCCAACCAAGTAAACTTCCTTCACGTATGAGTTACTACAAAGCTGCGTTACCAACCACAATATGTAATCTGATCATACACAAAAATAATACCTCAAGTGGGTTGTGGGTGCAAAGGGAATTAAAGTCCATTCACGATCTCATTTGGGCCCTCCGGAAGTCAGTGGTTAATTACAGAAGTGATGTAGTGCATGTTCAGCATATTAAATTTACCAAAAGTGGTTTAAAGTATGTGGAGGTATAAAAGTGGTTCTACTGAGACTACCAAAGCTTCGTTTTAATTTATAGACAAGCTATGCTATGGCAGTGATATATGCTGCACAACTATGGGCATGCAAGTGCCAAATAAATATCATTCATAATCAGAGCTTATAATTTTCATCTTTCTGAGGTGATTTACAGGTGGAGTACTGCAGAGGAAGCAGTTTCTCAAGTTGTCGTGTGTGGCCCACTGGATAAGACCGTGTACATATTATGAGGTACTAAGAGACTGAAATTTACACACCTAATCAATCATATCTTTCACTGTCGCCTTCACATAATCTGTCACAGATGGTTTGAAATATTATTCAATGTGCACATGTGTTTTAATTTGGAGACACTTCTTAAGGAGTGCTCATAGCACCATAAGATTCTAAGGAAGAAGGTCAGGTGTTATGCACAGTGGCTCTGCCAAGACCAGGGTGAACGAGGCTAAATCACCTTCGAACCAGTGTTGGGTGCTTCCGCCCATCTGCGCACAAATGAAAAATATCTCCTTCAGCGATCTCTGAGTGTGGCATGGAGGATCAAACTTCAGATCATATAACACAAAGAAGCCAACAATCACCACCAAGTGGTGTCCATAGTCTGCAGGTCCTGGATGATGCCACCATCAAATGGCTCTCTACCTCATGTCCCAATTTCTAGCCTGGATGGTTGTGGACTCGAGGAGGATAACTTCACACTTTAACCAACTTTTAACTAACTAACCAACTTCTTAAAACAATTAATAATTATGATCAACATACAAGACATTGGCTATGAAATTATATGGACCTGAACTGGAGTTGTCAATGAATTGAGTGAGAAGAGCTAATTAATTGTGCACTATTCAAAAACTGATTTGTGGACATGCACGACTTCATTAACATGCTAATGAGTTAGTTCAGTGTGAGTTGACATTGCTTAACACGCAACCACCATATATGGAGCCTTCATCAGAGTGAGAGACATCTCAACACCTCATGAGCATACAGAGTGAAGCACACACAACCTCCTCTAGCTTACTCACTGTCAGAGTGGGTGTAGATATATAGCTACATGCAAACATATAATGGCATACATATACACACATATAGCATACCTATGTCTATGACTGCTGCTCCTTCCTTCACCATATCAGCAGTGATCAAACCAGGAATACCTGTTTGAGTGTGTGTGTATGTGTGTGTGTGTGTGTGTGTGTATGTGTGTGTGTGTGTGTGTGTGTATGTATGTGTGTGCGTGTGTGTGCGTTCTGATATTATTACTATATAAAGTACAATCATCAGATATCAACATACTGTACACCACACACTGCTATGTCTAAAGGAATTAATGCCTCCATTCCATTGTGGATCTTGGTGGCATTGGATGTTGCTAAGCAACTAGAAAGTGCTCACTAATCTACCAATAGATACAAGGGGAATGCCTTGGTAACCAACAGATGTAATAAATTCCATAATCACTTCATAATTACTTCATTTTTACTAAATCTATGATACTTAATTACTACAAACCATCAAAATCAAAATATCCAATTTTTTGGGTGTAAAAATTTATTTTAATTAACTTTAGCTATAATTCGTAAGATTTATTATATTTTTTTAAAAAAGCAATAAAAGCTAAATCCCTCACATTTAAAACCTCTCATACCATATCACTTCTACCTTCTTCATCTTCAGGGGGTGTAGGGGAAGGCCATAGAGACAACTAACAGACAATGGAGGCAGACCACAGTTCAGTCCAACAAGAACCTGACACAAACCAGAGCATATAGAGCTGTTAGATCCCATGAAAACTAAAATTTATTTCATTGGGTTGGCTATCAGGAGCAAGTGTGCAGAGAACATCTTGAAGACGTAGGTCCACAGGGAAGGCATCCGAGGGAAAAGTATTTCATATGAAAAATTACTAGTGCAATTATTTCATCTAAAATACTCTGTACAGAAATAAAGGATTTCTCTTTTTCAGGATTCAGCTAGAAAACTAATATGCAAGTGTGTCATTGATACTGCACGAGACATACACATCAAGAGGGGCGGGAGGGGAGGGAGAAAGATTTGCGGGATAGTGTGCAGCAGCGCTCACTTCCATGCAGCAACTGTCTGAAGTTGAAATACACAGCCGCTACATTTGAACTTTGAGTACCTGTAAAAGTCTTCTCACACAATTCCCCCCTCCCCCCTCCCTCCACCATCCAACCAGCAAGGACAAAACTGTTTGATAAGCAAAAAAAAGTGATGATTATACTTAATTATATTGCTATTATATATATTTTTTTTATTAGCTTTGGGAAAACGTGGCTATGTACCTACTCATTTGTGTGTATATATGATGTGTGAACGTTGTGTGATGATAGTATATTTATCAATTATATATACACATAGATGTGAACTGAGTGATTCCAGATCAATTTATTGCTCAACTTCATATTAATACATCTTGTAGATGTGGCTTACCACAAGCCACAATGATGATGTCGGCTTGGTTGGCGTTGTGGACTAACTCGTCATGGGGTGTGTATCTGTGAGTCTGCAACACTGTGGCATCACCAGTGCCATCACTGTGCAGCAACGTGTTGAGAGTGAAGCCTGTGCGGGAGGGGGGAGGGGGGAGAGGATCACACACACACACACTCAATGCACACACACACACTCAATGCACACACACACACTCAATGCACACACACACAACTGTTACTAACTTTAGCTTAAAAAAATTATAAATATTGAAAAAAGTATGCCATGTTCATCTTTTAGCTGACACTGGATGCAACCAGTTCAAATAAAGTCTGTCTCTTCACAAAAAAAAATTCAAGTGGACAGTACTATCTTCATGCAATGTTCTTAGACATTAACTTCTTTTGAAGCATGTATAACTAAATTCTGTGCAAAGGCAGCACCTGGGTGTCTGGGTCATACCAATGTTTTTGGAGCGGTTCGCAATACAAACGGTTTTCCCATAGGTGGGAATATTGCAGCGAGATATGATCTCCAGCACTCCCAAGGGAGTGGCAGGCAGCAGGGCAGATCCAGGATCTCCCGAGCAGTACCGCCCAATATTCAGAATGTGGAAGCCATCCACATCCTTGGCAGGGTCCACAGCCTGCATCACTGTCTTCTCATCTATATGGCCCGGCAAGGGAAGCTGGACCAGGATTCCATCTACTTCAGGATCGTGGTTAAGTTGGTCTATCATTGCAAGTAGTTTGGACTGGGATAGATCAGCACCCTCCAGCATGGTGGTGGCTTTGAGCCCGCACTTCTCTGCAGCCTTGGACTTGTTGGAGACGTATGCTTTGGAGGCGGCATCACTGCCCACCAAGATGGCTACTAGATGTGGGGGTCTGTGTGTACATGCGCATGTGTAAGTGTATGCA
Organism: Lycopodina hypogea; assembly: GCA_963969325.1. NCBI lineage: Eukaryota > Metazoa > Porifera > Demospongiae > Poecilosclerida > Cladorhizidae > Lycopodina > Lycopodina hypogea. The sequence continues at coordinate 8,797,747 of OZ017786.1, read as the reverse complement.
TGTGTAAGTGTATGCATGTGTGTATGTACTTATCTATGAAAGTCACTGTGTTGTGAGCAAACGTACTACACATTCAATTCAACACACAGACAAGAATAGGTCAAAAGTGACTGAGTAGAGAGCACAATAGGATCATGTGTTGAAATAGACACATTATTGTGTATGTATGTGGTCAGAATAACCAACACCTGACTAACCTTTCCCCTTGCTCCACTAATGTTTTGACCTGTGCAGCAATCTCACTGTGCACAGTGCTGGCGATTTTCACACCGTCAATTAGGCGAGCCTTCAGGCCTTCCTTCTGCACCAGGAACTCAGAGTTGAGCTGGTGAGCATAGCCACGTCTTGGGAGAGCAGAAACAGGAGAGACAGATGATCGAGCCAAGTAGGTCCTCTGAGACACAATGCAGAAAAATTCAAACTCACATAATCATGTTTCAAGGGAGAGGAAGTGATGGTTTCTACAGTCTTACCGAATGCACACATGAATGCATATATACCCACTCATCCATTCATACCCACCTATACAAACCCCCACCCACCCACCCACATGAAGCACACACACAGCAGACATTATTAACTTTTTTATAGCATCAGACAGGAGGTTGGCCTTGATCATTTACTTCTCGAGATGCCAGCAGCTCATGTGTAGGGAAGGCAACTTGTTTGGTTTGTACTGATGCCAAATACTAATGGCCCAGAACATAACTCCACATGCTGTCAAGGTAAGAATATATAATCATGGCTGAAGTTGCAGAAGAATCTCTCTCTTATTACCTGTGCTCAATCAGTCAAACACCTAGTCACTAACCACATGAACTACACACTATATCACTCCAGTACTTCACAAGGGCAGCTTATTCATATGGGAGCACCAGTATATTAAGCACATATACACTGTGTATTATTTGGAGTTGCAGTACACATTATCCCAAAATCCCCCAACTCCCCCACCCCCCCCCCCACCCCCCCCTCATCCCTCAAATCATTTCATACAACCTAATGATGTGGTCATGTCCCACAGGCATTTCTACCCATTATTTGCTTCTTTCTGTTCAAATAGATCAGTTCAGCTAACTACTGACTAACAGAGAGACCAAAGGGTGCAGCTTGAAGAGTTCACCATTATCTTAATACACTAATTTGCTAACGCTAACGCAGAAACAGAACTAGGCAATCATATAAGGTTCATAATTAAGAGGGGGCAGTTGTACATCAAGATGGCGGTCAATACACATGGTACCAGCCTACCAATCCAAAAAAGCACAGTCCACAGAAGACAACCAAAACTATGAAAACACATGGTGGGGTACTATATTATTTTTATTTTTGTTTTTGCATTGGATATAAATTGATGATTAGAAACAAGTTTTTGTCTGGATCAGTAGCAGTAAACAACACAAGTGTAAATGTATAGTAAGCAATCTGCTTATGAAAATACAATGTTACAAACATGTAGACATCAGCTCAAAAGCCATGCAACACAAAGCTATGAAACACACGCATAGTTAAGATCCTTAGGTATGTGCATCCATTAATTCCCATACTTAGTGCAGTGTTTGACACAGATTATAATGTTACAAGCATGTAGACATCAGCTCAAAAGCTATGAAACACACATAATTAGATCCTTAAGGTATGTGCATCCATTAATTCCCATACTTAGCGCAGCGGTTGACACAGATTACGGGGAGTTCCCTAGTGAAGGTCTTCACTCCACTCAAGAGTTTTAAGTTTAAATCAATTCACTATATACACTATTTGCTCAACCATACCTCAGCAAGGAGTAAAGTAGACCGCCAGCCACACGCTGCCCTCATTAAAGCCATTCCAAAGTGGGAGACACTGAATTTACTACACTTTTCCAACTATTGGTCCCGAGGGAGCGGAAGTGTAAAACAAAGGGGAAAAAAAATAATAATAAGGGGGGGAAAAAAAAAAAGAAAAAAAAAAAAAAAGAGAAAAAGAACTGCATTCCAGGGGATCTCCCACGCCCACTTAATTTTCTCCCACACGTGCAACTTCCAAATTTTTTTATAGTTCAGAGGTGAAGTTAGAATGTTTTCTTCTTTTTTTTCCACGTGGTTAATAGTAAATTTGCAATGGAGGGAGGTGATGTCGTCCCTTCGGAGCTTCTGCCTCACATTTACACCTATCTGCTCCACACCAACTTCCACAAGGCTGCTAAAGTACTCCAGAAGAAGTGCACAGGGGTGAGCTAGAGGAAGGGATGGGTGGAGAGGGTTTTAAAGACTCCATCTGATAAAATAACTTGGAGCAACTACGTGCACTATCGTTTGATAGTATGTATCTGAGCCGTTATGCCACTGAATGCCAGTGGCGGATCCAGGTGGGGGAGGGGGCTAGTAAATCTCAGAAAACAAAATCAGGCAAAAATTTTACTACTGCCAAAGGTTTTGTCACTACTATAAACCAGACAAAGCCAACTTCACTGGAGTAGTTGCAGGGCTAGGCATAACTGGTGAGGTAAAATACAGCCTTCTCAAGGAATGCAAACCTCAGGAATCACTTCAAATTAGAGATAGTAGCCTCCAATAGCCTGACCCTTTACCAAATGCTATGATCCAGTGTAGCATTTAGTGAATGTTGGAGTTGCTTGCAGTGGAAGATTTGAAGGGGAAAATAAAAATTCTATGCTAATCTTGCAAAAAAAAAAAGAAGCAAAATATAGCCAGCTAGGAGTTAGCTATGCTCCATAGAAATATAGTTTATAGCTTATGTATGGCTAGCCCCACCCCTACCCCAAATTTTATGCCCCCTCCTTTGCCATTTTCTGAATCCATCACTGCATTATGCTACCTTCTTCCTGCTTTTTTCCCCTAAGTACTTTGCTTTAAGGTCACAAGCCATTGTGTTTTATTAGTAAAAACAGAATTACTACCGCAATTGAATATAGCAGACCTTTTTGGATGTACTCGTCCACTGGTATTAAGCAAATGCAACTGAACTGGTCAAGTCCTGGCCTTATTTTTTGTTCTTAAAGTATTTCTATTAATGTGCACCAACTGGGGCAGAGGGGTCCAGTCATGATGTATCTGTGAACGTCTTGAGATTATATCAGACATAACCCTGTGAATTATATGTACTTATTGTTTCTACAAAATTTATTCCTTTTTTCATACATGCACAACAGTCGTTGGCAGTGCAAGAAGGACCAGGGTTGGTGCAGTTCTACAGTTATTACCTGAACCGGTTAGTGACAACACTCTTGTCCAGGCTATACATAGTTTTAACCATGTTACAATTATTTATGGTAAATCTCCATCCAGTATAAATGAAATATATAAAAATCAGGAGGTATTCTGATAGTGTAGTGTGAAAAACATGTTTACTTTAGTGGTTAACAATGCCTAGTAACCTGTAGGTTTAAATTCATATTAAAAATGGCTCAATTGGGCCAGTGAAGTAAGCTTACAATAATTATTTGGTGCTGACTTTCTACCATATATGGTGAAATGTAATTATCACGAAATGTCGTTATTAAGAGCCATTCCTCGTTACTATAATGTGCATGTCGTAGTACCTCCAACATGTGGTAGGGTATGTTGTTAATGTGTGTGTGTATGACGGTCTCCACTGCAGGCATGCTGGGAGAAGGACTGAGGTGACTGGTCCCAAAGTGAGGGATGAAGAGGAGGAGGAAGATGGAGCGCCTCCCAGGAAGAAGAGAAAGAAAGACAAGGGTGCGAAAGAGGACGGTATTCATGGTGATGTAGGAGGGGGTGCATGTGAAGAGGGTGTGATGGTGAAGGAAGAGAAATCAAAGAATGGATTAAAAAAGATGAAGAAGAAAAAGAAGAAGAGTGAACCTACTGCCAACACTTTTGAGGTGACTTCTGCACTGACAAATGGAGACACTAATGGCCATTCTCTCTCCTCTTCCATTATGCTCACACCACCTCTGCATGAGGAAAAGACTGTTGCTGGTGAGGAAGGAACTATTACAAGGAAAACTTTATCGCCCAAATCGAAGCCCTATATATCCCACCTTGTATTACAACATGTTTCAAAAGATTCTTCATCTTCAGACTCCGACCATTCTGACCAGTCCAACTCAGGGGTGATGACTGCAAGGAAAGCGTGCAACTCGACTGGAACTAACCAGGCAGACAACCATGATAATACCACACCCCTTGATGTTCCTGAAGCCCAGGAAGTTCCTGGGAGCCCACTTGTTGCTCAAAACAGGAAGGTCAGGTAGTGATATGCATATGTGTACACTAGCAGAGGAACCCAGCATTGCCTGGGTAAAGATATTTAATTTACATAAATTACCAACACCTAGTCCAACAGCTGTGAAGCATGTCATTCTGGTTAGAAATTAAGATGATTACAGATTAAAGAATAATGGCAATGAAAAATTTGCCTACTTTTTTTTTTCTTTTTTCTTTCTGTTCATGCTTAAATCTTCCTTCATGTTGAAGAAGTGAAGTGATATTTATCAAATAATATATGCAGTTTCATGATCACCCTCATAAAAAAAATTTTGGGTGTTAGAAAGACTATTCATGCTTACTGTGAATAGGCAAAGTAGCCCCAATTCTTGGGGGAGGAGCTTGGTAGTGTGGTGTTGCCTCTATAATTGAGATACCTGAAGTAATCAAGGGTGAATAGACCAACTATAGTCTAACTTAATGTTCAAAGTATGCACTTCTGCATATGTGGCTATTGCAACATGATAGTTATCTCCCTCCCTCCACCTCTCTCTCCCCCATCCCTCTTTATCCCTCCCACTCATTTTGTAATGTCCTCCCTTTGTTCCTCTTTCCCCTATAGAGAAAGAGGTCAGGTACCAAAGTGAGCACATCCTTTAGACGTGTGGCTGAAGACACAGAGGTAGATCCACGCTTGCAGGACAATTCTTTTGAGGCCAAGGTAATCCACACTGTCCAGATGCGATGCTTATGTGCTGTAGGTCAGCTAAATTTACTCCATTCTAACTTGCATTAAGAACTACCTAACAATATATAGATTCAGATGTGTTCAAGGTTTTTAGAACTTTAAAGTATTTTTCCATGCATAGCTTTTAAGTGTTTTGTGTCCATGGTCACAAGTTATATACATGTTGTAGTCTCGGTCCCGAGGTTCCTGGGGAGAGAAGGCCAACATGGATCTCAAGTTCACTAAAGGTGAGTATGGGTGCTAGCACTCTCTCAGTTGTCGAACTTTTAGTTCATTAATTTGAATGTCTTATTTTTATTTTAGGGAAATCCTTTCGACATGAAAAGACCAAGAAAAAGCGAGGCTCGTACAAAGGAGGCGCCATAGACACGTCTGTGTGCAGCTTCAAGTTTGACAGTGACTAGTTGTTTGGCTGGTGTGTGTTTGCTATGTGTTGCTTTTCATGGACTTATGACTTAATTCTCCCAAGAATATCTATGAAGTTTTGTCAGTGTACTCTCAATATTTTGGTAATTGTGTTCACACAATCAATATTCTATATCCTGCATATAATTTGTTGTAATGCACAAGCTTAAAATGAGTTGTGGCTGAAAGGACTTAAAAGTGAATATCAGATATAAAAATATATGATATTAGGTTGGTGATGTTTTCCACAAATAAACCCTAACGAAAAGAAAATAAAAACACTCTGAAACTGCTGGAGTTCCACAAACCACCAAGGAGCTCACTTACAGGCACTTAACTTGTAATACAACCACCCCTATGAAAACTAAAGTGCTTTGGGAATTGATTGCTAAAACAGCTTCTTAATTTAGATTGTTTATCCACAGCTGAAGTTCATTTATCAAAACTACAAGTTTTTTTCTTAAAAAAAGAATATATGTATATATCCAAAAAGGGAAAAAAAAATGATTCATTTATGTTTATTGCTAAGCCTACTTCAATAGAAAAAAGTGGTATCCAAGATGCAATAACAGAAATATGTGATAATTTTTTTCTTAATTTGATTGTAATTTTTATCAAACCTTTCTATCCAAGAAAAGAAGGTGAATTCGAAAGCACTCATCACCTCTATTCAGACCCATCCCTCAGACCCGCCCACATCAATGAGTGCAGTATTTTTTGTGGAGAAGTACCAGCTGCCAGCATGTCAACCCGCAGTAAGCGGGTAGCACCACCAACTACCAAAGAGTCTCCAGCCAAAGCAACCAAACATAATGCCACGGACCATAGGAACGGCTCCACACCAGTCAAGCCCAAAGAAAAAGGTGTCGGTTAACTAATAATGGAGACATCTTGCACGCGTGGGGGACCACATTTCCAGGAAAAATGTCTATGTAACTTTCTGCATCATTTTTTAAAAGAAAAGCTAGATTTATATTATCTTACAGAAGTTTGCGAAACAAAAAAAAAGTAATTTATGCTTGCCATTTTGTATGTTGTAGTTTGTGTTAACATTTATTTGTATCTGTTTTAATAATAGCATTGTAGAATCTGTTGCTAGTGTCAACTATTTTTGTCTCCTTATGTTGTGTAGTTGCTGTAGAGCCTTATGGATCTAGTCGGCCTTCTGTGAAGACATTACTGGGTTCACTTGAATATGGACCAGCACCTGAGTCACCTGCTGTGGCTGAGGCATGGCTAGATGATCATGGGCGGAGTTTTGGCCACTTCATAGGCAATCAGTGGGTCAAGCCTGAGGATAGAAAAACCTATGATTCCGTTAACCCTGCAACCGGCAAACACCTAGCTACCACACTGCAAGGTAAGAGATGGTAAGGGTTTGTTTGGAAATTACAAGCAAACAGTCTTCAAGTACATTCTGGCTGACTTATTGTGCAGAAGAAACTAGTTTTAACTGCAAGCACTGTTGATGTGCTTCCATTTACATTGATTTGCAACCAAGGTGACCCCAAATCAGTTTTCTCCACTTGCCAGTTTATGCTATGATTGAGCATTATAGGGGCATGCAGAGGTGATGACCCTTTCCAGTTATGTTTTTCTGCCACTCAGTGATGCATATGTACACACAAGCCACACCCATATTTGTAGTTATAAATAATGATGTAAACATTAATAGTGGGAGTAGCTAGGAAGGTGTGGCTTGTTTTAGTACCTGTAATAGAAATACTTGGAATTTGTTTGCTGTTACTTTTGAAATGATACATCAACGGACACATGTATGCATACATGCACATGCACGGTGTCTTGTGTACAGTGTACAGTGTACACAGCTTTTAGAACATGTGCATGTGATCTCACATCTTATTGACAATGACTGTTGTTACCATGGCTATTACATGCAGGTACACAGGAAGATGTTGATAATGCAGTTGGTGTGGCTAGGAAGGCCTATGGGACCTGGAGCAAGCTGCCAGGCCATGTGCGTGCTCGGCACATGTACTCTGTGGCACGCCATGTGCAGAAACACGCCAGGTGAGGGTGAAGGGCTGGACTGATGGACAGACAAACAGACAGAGATAGACAGTCAGATAGACAGTCAGATAGACAGTCCGATAGACAAACAGTTAGACAGGCTGCCTTGTTTCACCACTGGCAAAACTGCATTGTGCGATACCATAACTCTGTTGAGCTTCTTCTGTAATATGTAATCTGTCCACCTCTCTCCAGCCCTGAATGCAGCTGTTTTTTTCTTTCTTTCTCTCTTTTTCTCTATTCTGTGTTTCTGTCTCAGCAGCTGCTCCTTTTTAATCCTGAAAAATCAAATGTGCTAACATTTACCTGGACAGAGAGTAATTGCACTCACAAACCTGTTCTCTCTCCTAATGTTTAAGAGTACTATTATTATGCTGTAGACTATTAATGTAGTAGCACAATTCATGGATACTGAGGTGTCTATAAATCAGGATATTAAATGAGGGGTACACATTATCTTGTGGTTAATTAATTTAAATATATAAGTTGTTTGAAGTTAGGGCTATATGTTCTTTTGACATGACTTGGTACACTAAGAGCAATGTTTGAATTATCGTGAGTTGACAGAGTCTTTAGTGGATTACATCATGTTTTACAGTGTATTGGTGTTCCCTGTATTTACACCAGGGGATATTCCAGCAATTAATCATTGGTGTGGTGTGTCATAAAGTGGGTGTGGTTTTGTAGGTTGATTGCAGTGTTGGAGAGTCTGGATAACGGCAAGTCTATCCGGGAGAGCAGAGATTGTGATATTCCTGTTATGGTCCGGCATTTCTATCATCATTGTGGTAAGGGTCACTATTATATAGTCATGAGTTCACACAATGTTGAAGGGTGGATGCTACAGGGTTGAAGGTTGACTCTTGCAGTGTTGAAGGATGGTTGCCTGGAAGGGTGGCTGCTACACTGTTAGTTGAAGGATGGCTGCTATATTGATTAAGGGTGGCTGTTACTGTGTTGAAGTGTGGCTGCTACACTGTTGAAGGATGGCTGCCACTGTGTTGAAAGGTGGCTGCTGCAGTGTTGAAGGGTGGCTGCTGCAGTGTTGAAGGGTGGCTGCTGCAGTGTTGAAGGGTGGCTGCTGCAGTGTTGAAGGGTGGCTGCTGCAGTGTTGAAGGGTGGCTGCTACAGTGCCTATCTAATGGAATCACTCACAAGCTGGAGCACATTTCTTTAGTTTTTGTGATCCCTACTTTAGTCAGACAATTGTGTGTGAACGACATAGTGATGGATTTTAGTTCAACTCATTTCCTGTGTGGTTGTGCCTTAAGCCAATCATATCATGTGACATGTTCTACATGTTCTACATGTTCTGTGTCCAATGTAGGATGGGCCCAGCTGATGGAAGAGGAGATGAAGGGATGGTCTTCAATTGGAGTAGTGGGCGCCATAGTTCCTTGGAATTTTCCTCTCATGTTGCTCTCATGGAAGGTTGGTGGATGGTGGTGGCCTGACACTAATGTCACATGTATATTACTCCGTTGATTGGAAACCGAATTGACTGTATTCATAATTAATAGTATGTGGTTTCCTGTAATTTGTGTCATGTGGTCTTGCCATGAGGCAGAAGGGAATAGGTTGTTGCTTCTCTGAGGACTAAGAATATAGCTCAGCTGACCAATTTTACTGTGTGTGGTTTAATAATGCATGATCAGCACTTTGCATGAGACTGCACATTTAGTTAAGTAAAGGATCACCACAGATATTCATGCAACACAAAAGTTAATGCAATGGTAAGGGTCATTAATGGCACAATGCAAGGAATCACAAAAATGAGATCATGTCAGAATAGGTCAAGAGTTGCAGAGGGAAACATGCGCGTGCACACACACACACACACACACACACACACACACACACACACACACACACACACACACACACGCACACACAGAACTTAACTTAGAAGCTGCCCATGGTATGAAGTACCATGATGGCAGTGTCCTGGATGAATCCAGGACCAATGGCAATAAACTTAGCTTATGATGGCATCACACAGAAATGTTGGTGTCTGGTCAGATCTGTGTATGAGTATTCAAGTAGTCCATTTACTGAACATTATTTAGAATCATGTGTCATTCCTATACTGAAGGTGTGCCCTGCCCTGGCCATGGGTAATGTTGTGGTGTTGAAGCCAGCTTCGTTCACTCGCCTAACTGCACTCTTGTTTGCTGAGATTTGTGCAGAGGCAGGATTGCCAGAGGGGGTGTTCAATGTGGTGACAGGGCCTGGGTCATTCGGAGAAGCTCTGGCTACTCATCCTCTGGTGGACAAGGTTGCATTCACAGGTATGTGTGACTGTGTGTGTGTGTGACTTCGTGTGTGTGACTGTGTGTGTGTGACTGTGTGTGTGTGACTATGTGTGTGTGTGACTGACTGTGTGTGACTGTGTGTGTGACTGTGTGACTGACTGTGTGTAGTGCAGGCACCATTAATGGTTTCACAAGGGTAAAGATATGTGTGGGAGGGAGTTCAGACCTTTTAATATATAATTTATACCTATTCATGTGTGCCCTTGGTTTTTTCAACCTGGCCTCCACATTATTATATGCTTGCCTGACACCATCAAATTTTTTTGTTTTTGTCTTTTTAAATATGTAAACCACTACATGTTCTGTGTAAACTGTTTATGGGAATAGTTACATTTGTTATTAATTGCACAGTGAGCTCATCTCACAGAGTACTTTGCTTCCTGCATGGGAGACAATGTTCTGTATTAATGGAGAGGTAGTGAGGCAGGTTTATTAGACATACTTCTTCCAGGCTGTGCTTTGCTTCACATATGAACCTTGCAATGGTGTGGCATATTGTATGTACATTGACATGCCCATGTAGAGAGTGTGTCACTACAAGACTTTAATTCTTGACTTTTAGACGAGTAACTCGAAACAGTAAGTGCATGGTGAGACACTTATTGCAGGACATTATCATATTGTGCATTAAATAGAGATATTTATTGTACACCATCACCACATATGCTGTGGGGGAGCACATGTGGTGTGTGGTTAGTGATCCTTGGTTGTCCTTATCACATGTGCAGGCTCCACTGAAGTGGGTCAAATCTTGCGCAAGGTTACGGCTGGCTCTGGAAAGAAACTGTCTCTGGAGTTAGGGGGGAAATCCCCCATGGTGGTGTTTGACAGTGCCGATCTGGACGCTGCAGTGGAGGGTGTGGTTGATGCTGTTTACTTCAACCAGGGACAGGTGGGTTAACACAACACAATCACCTTCAGGAGGGGTCGATAATATCCCACAGGATGCAACCTTATATGTCAGAGAGCCCCTTCATCCTATCCAGTAATCTCATTGAATGGGTAGTTTGTATTGTATGCATGCGTGTATATAGGCAGAACTCTTCCTTTCCCTCACCCACACATGCTCACACACCTCCATCACACAACTAATTTTGGTGTGTGTGTGTGGTGCAGGTGTGTAGTGCAGGAAGCAGGCTTGTGGTGCAGGAGAGCATAGCTGAGCGCATGGTGGCTAAAATCAAACAGCGCCTCACACACTTCAGAGTGGGCGACTCTCTTGACAAGGTAATTAGAGAGCTTGTTGAACAAATGTGTTGGTTCACGGGGCCAGGGAGATGTTTGGGGAGGGGGGGGGTTTGCAATACATGAACAAACTTAGTGCAGGTATTATATAAGAATGCAAAATGAAATGTTATTTTGACATGGAATGTTTCAAAGTTGTGCAGTGTTTGCATGGATATCTTGTGACTATGGACATGGATGTTTGTAACTGTGGAGATGTCCTGTGATTATAGATATGGATCTCTTGTCACCTTGCAGTGTGTGGACATGGGTGCTTTGGTGAGTGCCTCCCAGAAGGTCACCATAGACAGGTATGTGCAGCAAGCCAAGAAGGAGGGGGCAAAAGTCTATCAGGCGTGTGCAACTATCCCTGAAACTGGTAAAGGTTTCTTCTATCCTCCCACTCTTATCACCAACGTACAGCCTGTTTCTACTTGTGTACGAGAGGAGGTGAGGGAATTAGTGTAATTCAGTGGAGAGCAGCTTTATAGCTTTGTTTATTTGTTGTTTTTTTGTATTGTTGGAAATTGTATACATCATGTTTTCCAATTCATAATATATTTATTTCTTGTTATTGGTCTTTCGAACATAACACTTATTCATTATTTTCTTATTGTTTTTTGTTGTAATTATTATTATTTAATTTTTATTGTTGTGTTTGTAATAAGCACTTAGTCCCACTGGTACTTCCACATTCCTTGACCTCACAACATTGTGTCATTGTCCTGGCAGATATTTGGGCCAGTGTTGTCTGTGCTGTCCTTCCGCACGACCAAGGAGGCCATTGCCCTCGCCAACAACACAGTGTTTGGCCTGGCTGCCAGCGTGTGGACAGAGAACTCGGCCCTGGGATTGGAGGTTGCTCTCAGCATCAAAGCTGGAACTTGCTGGATTAATGCCCACAATCTCTTTGATGCAGCTGCTGGCTTTGGTGGTTACAGGGAGAGTGGGTTTGGCCGTGATGGTGGGAAAGAGGTGTGTGTGCAATAATTAATGGCAAAGATAACATGCACATGATGTAATGTTTGTGTTTCATGAACCTACGACCTCTGCAGGGACTCTATGAGTATGTGAAGCCATCCTGGCAAGAGAGGCCTCACCCAGAGGTTGACCAGGAGCTAGTGAAGGTGTTCGGGCAGAATATACCATCACGACCTTTGAACCCTTCTGTTAATGAACTGCAACTCTATCCAATGTCATCAGAAATGGATGGAATTAAAGTTCCGAGGTATGATAGGTTCTGTCTTGCTACTTCTGGCATATGTTTGTGTCATAGTTGGGGGCTAGGGAGAGGGGGAACTAGATGTGCGTGGTTTTTTAAAGATTTGGGAGGGTTTGGGGAACTTTTAATAAAGGTTAAGAGGACAGGCATAGCCTATTTATTTCCTTACAGAACTGGAGAAGAAAATACCTTATGTGTTTACAAGTTTTTTAAGACTACCTTTCCCCATGCCACACCTCTCTTCTCCACCCCCCCCCCTCATTTGATCCGTGCCACATCACCTCCCTTCTTCCCCCCCCCCCCCCCCCTATAGTATTGACCGCACCTTAAAGATGTATGTGGGTGGTGGCCAGAAGAGACCGGATGCTCCATACGTTCGACCAGTTATGAGCCCCTCAGGCCAGGTCATAGGTCAAGTTTCAGAGGGAAACAGAAAAGACATACGGGAAGCGGTGGAGGCTGCACATAAGGCGGCTCCAGGGTAAGAGTCACGTAATAGTTACATGATTATTCTCAACACGTGCAACTAGTGTAATTGATTATAGTTCATGTGTATGTTCATGCATTGTGGATGATCATGTGGTCATATGTTATTCTAATTTGTAGGTGGGGCAAGCGAGCGGCCCACAATCGTGCCCAGATAGTGTACTACATTGCTGAGAACTTGGAACTGCGCAAGTGTGAAGTATCCGGTAGGATAGCAGCCATGACAGGCAGACAGGAGGCTGACTGCACCAGGGAGGTGGAGCTTGCCATTCAGCGCCTCTTTTATTGGGGGGCTTATGCCGACAAGTACGGGGGCACAGTGCAGGTGCGTACAGGGGATGATGTGGTGGGGGGTGTACAGTCAAGATGTGTGGGGTGTACAGTCAAGATGTGTGGGGGTGTACAGTCAAGATGTGTGGGGGTGTACAGTCAAGATGTGTGGGTTGTACAGTCAAGATGTGTGGGGGTGTACAGTCAAGATGTGTGGGGATGTACAGTCAAGATGTGTGGGGTGTACAGTCAAGATGTGTGGGGTGTACAGTCAAGATGTGTGGGGGTGTACAGTCAAGATGTGTGGGATGTACAGTCAAGATGTGTGGGGGTGTATAGTCAAGATGTGTGGGTGTGTACAGTCAAGATGTGTGGGGGGCAAGATACAAAGTGTATATTTTTTACCTGTGGCACACAGGTGTAGTCACACTTGCAATAATGGGGGTTGGGGCATCCACAAGTTGGAGGCATAAAGTGGATATTTACTTGTGGTTACAATTTATTGGTTGAATGGGAATCAAACATAAAGTTGTGAATCATACCACAACTTCCTAACCTCATCTAACTGTTTTTGGGTCCTGTGGAATCGTCTGGGTGGGGAAATAGTCCGTTTAATGGGATGAATTTTAAACACTACTAATTTCAACTGTGGCTCACAGGTCTACAAGAACGTGGAATGGTCAGGGTGGGGAAGTCCAAATTCAAATTTAAATATTAAGGCCAGACAAAATATATTCTTAGTTTCTCAGGCATATTTTTCAAAAAATTGATGCGATGATGTGGCTTTTTTCCCCTTTTTTCCCTTTTAAGGTGTGATCTGTGTGTAGTTTTAATTTTTTGTTATTTCAGATACAATATATTAATAGATAACAACACTTAACCAGATCACATGATAAATTGTTGTGATGAGGGTACTAATATTGATGCAGGCATGCCTGAGAAACTAATCAATTATTTTGTGTGGCCTAGAACACTGTATTTTAATAAATATTATGGTAATTATTTGCCACAGGTCTTAGTGCGGGACCCGCTCTTGTTTAGTCTAAAGTTATTCTTCTCCCTCTCTCGCCACTTACTGTGCCAACACACCTGCTCAGATGTGTCTAATTATGGTGTTGTTATTCACATATTATGTGCACTGGTTACCTCTCTGTTCTAATTAGGAGACAACTCTGTACGGCTGCACTGTGTGTGTCAATGAGCCAGTGGGTGTGGTGGGTGTGGCGTGTCCAGATGTGTACCCTCTGCTGGCATTTGTGTCTCTGTTTGCTCCCGCCATTGTCCGAGGCAACACAATGATCATAATCCCCAGCGAGAAATGGCCTCTCTCTGCCACTGACCTCTACCAGGTAATCATGACTACACTGTAATTAGTAGGTGTGGCCTAGGCATGGTCCACACGCTCCAAATTCTTTATAGCATAGGATCAGCTTGTGTTTGTAATACAGGCAAGTAGTGTATCTGTGCTTCATTTGAAGTATTATTAACTCATCTGTGACGACGTGTCTCTATTCCTGCAGGTATTTGACACCTCTGACCTGCCAGGAGGTGTGGTCAACATTGTGACTGGGTCACGTGATCACCTGACAAAGTACTTGACAGAACATCAGGATGTGGATGCCATGTGGTGAGAAGAGTGGGTGTGGTCCTAGGTAGAGGGGCACAGCCAATAGCAGTGGTGGAATAGGAGGGGCATGGTGATGAGGCGTGTGGCTATACTTGATGAAAATTGTTACTGTGGTGGTGGATACTCCATATCTAGTAAGATCTGGTGGATCCTGACCTTTGCAATAGACATTTGTCTATCAGTAGTTTTGTCAAGTTGCCATGCCAACTCCATGCCAAAATGGTAGGCAGGACCAAAGGGGAGACAAGATCCAACTCCTTTGGGGGACTTCGCAGTTTGTTTGTCCCTCATTACTTTGAGGCTCTCTGTTAACAGCTCATCCAATAGATCTTCCTTCTACACTTGTGGTTGGTCCCAATGGAGAAATTGACCCTGTAGGACCCGCGGTGGGCAACTCCAATCTATGCAGAGATTATAGCTGGCTACCACCTTCCAGGCATTTTCTTTGCATCCTTGTACAATTTTGAGGAGACATCCCAGAGACTTGGGAATTTCTGGCTGGACACACTCACTCAATTAGTTTCTCTTCTATTCACAATTGTCAACTGCTTGCTCACGAGATACCAAGAAATTTGGCATTTTGGACGGTGCAAAAACTCAAACTTAACGCAAGACTAGTATTCTGAACTATTCACCAATCAGGTTGCATCGCGACCCATTGTAATGTGTTTCTATCTTCACAAATGCATAATGCATCGCAACAAACACAAGGCCTGTGTCATATTATGAGCGAAGCTAAGCCCACCCTATTTTTAAATGAAAATGGGTATTCCATATAAAATAAGTAATTTCTGTATTCAAAAAAAAAAAAAAAATACGATAACTCGGAATGGTATATTATATATTAGAGCCAGTCCAACCTCGTCTTTTCTACATGGCTGGTATAGATGTGATGAGTTACATATTATGTTGTTGTTGGTGGTAGGTATTTTGGGTCATCTGAAGGAAGTGCATTTGTGGAGGCAGGTTCTGTGAATAATGTGAAGCGGACCTGGGTGGACTATGGACTGGCCAGGGACTGGACTCTTCCTCAGCAAGGACAGGTGTGTGTGTGCGCACACACACGCACACACATCCTATAAAGAACATGTCAAATTTACTTCTGTTATTAGCTTCTCGTGGGTCACACACGGTCTGGCAGTGTTTTGTAGTGTAATTTGTAGTGATGAATTGTTCGTTTGTTTTTATACACTTATACATAACCACATGCACAAATAGATTATCTGCTGTCAATGGAATGTTTTGATTTATTTGCCTAGGGAGAGGAATTTCTGCATCAAGCCACTGAAGTTAAGAACATCTGGATACCAATGGGGGAAGTGTTTGCAAATTAACTGATTCAATATCAGAAGAAATTGTGAACATTGAATTTCTTATATAATTATATGGATAATGATGTTTCGACTTTAAACGACAATTATTCTTTGTATTGTAAGAAGTTACTAACTGTTGATGAGAGCAATTACGTTGTATATTGTTTGTTGTCAATTAGAGAGATAACAGCTTTTGCAGCAGATTTTAGTAGTGCATGAACGTAAGTTGCTAGCGGATCTAATGTTGACCCAAATTAAAATGCAGAAGTCGGCTCCTATAAAATATTTTTAAACAAAGTTCTGAGTGAGAACCCCACTATGATGTGAGAACCCCACTAAGATGTGAGAACCCCACTATGATGTTAGAACCTTAAACCAAAAGCCCTAGCCCCAGTCTTGTCCAAGAACTCAAAATGATCTCCTGACCTGAGCCAGGCAAAGGAGTTCACCTGCTCCTGCCTCTACTGAACTTTCCTCCTCTTCTCGATCTTCAATTTCCAATATTGAGGACAACCCAAATAGTTACAACTGTTCATCATCGGGTGGCCTGTTGCTTCAAGCACTGGTCAACTGGTCAAAAAACAACAACAAATAAACAAAAATACAGCGTATGGCAGATTTTCTCTAGTAAATATGATGTAATACTTGTGGGCAGAAATTGTCTCACTATACATGCAACTTCTACCAATATTGTCGGTATACATAGCCCCTCATTGAATTACAAAGCTGTTAGTTAGCACATGGAATTGAAAGGACCATCAAGCACTGACACACAGTTATCTTAATCTATCTCGGGTTCGTTGCTTTAGGTGTGGATGGGGTCAGAGTGTAGTAATATCTGTGCAAGAAAATTTTAATACACATAAGATGCAGAGCAAATCAAAAGTACAGTAAAAAATACATTACATCATTACAAATATAGAAATTAAAAAATTAATGTCGGTAGAGATATTTAATTGCAGTGAAATAATACACATGGCAAAATTTAGAAAGAGAGAAAGAAGGGAGAGAAGTAGGGAAGGAAAGAGAGAAAAGAGGTTGCAGTTTCAGAGCTAGTCTCATGGCTTCCTATACTGCTTCAGTAGCTTGCTATATAACTCTACATGCTGGCATCACATGCGTTCTTGTGCGGGAGTGAATTATAAGTCCAAGTGCTTCTTCAGGGCAGAGAAAATTTCTTGCTGCTTGTCCAATGGCAAAGCCAATAATGTGGCCAGCAACTTCTCCGGATTGGTACTTCTACAAAGCAACATACAAACATAATAAATAAACACATTTGTGGGTGGAGATTCCTTAGTCTAAGCCTTTGACTGGGCACCATATTGCTGTGCACATCTCTCACTCTCCACTCCATATCTTCCACTCTCCACTCCACTGCCTGACATATCTCCCCTCCACATCTCCCACTCTCCACTCCACTGTCTGACATATCTCCCCTCCACATCTCCCACTCTCCACTCCACTGTCTGACATATCTCCCCTCCACATCTCTCACTCCCCACTCTACTGTCTGACATATCTCCCCTCCACATCTCTCACTCTCCACTCCACTGTCTGACATATCTCCCCTCCACATCTCCCACTCCCCACTCTACTGTCTGACATATCTCCCCTCCACATCTCCCACTCCCCACTCTACTGTCTGACATATCTCCCCTCCACATCTCCCACTCCCCACTCTACTGTCTGACATATCTCCCCTCCACATCTCCCACTCTCCACTCCACTGCCTGACATATCTCCCCTCCACATCTCCCACTCCCCACTCCACTGTCTAACATATCTCCCCTCCACATCTCTCACTCTCCACTCCACTGTCTGACATCTCCCCTCCACATCTCTCACTCCCCACTCCACTGTCTGACATATCTCCCCTCCACATCTCTCACTCCCCACTCTAATGTCTGACATATCTCCCCTCCACATCTCTCACTCCCCACTCTACTGTCGGACATATCTCCCCTCCACATCTCCCACTCTCCACTCCACTGTCTGACATATCTCCCCTCCACATCTCCCACTCTCCACTCCACTGTCTGACATATCTCCCCTCCACATCTCTCACTCTCCACTCCACTGTCTGACATATCTCCCCTCCACATCTCCCACTCCCCACTCTACTGTCTGACATATCTCCCCTCCACATCTCCCACTCCCCACTCTACTGTCTGGCATATCTCCCCTCCACATCTCCCCTCCACATCTCCCACTCTCCACTCCACTGTCGGACATATCTCCCCTCCACATCTCTCACTCTCCACTTGACTGTCTGACATATCTCCCCTCCACATCTCCCCTCCACATCTCCCCTCCACATCTCCCACTCTCCACTCCACTGTCTAACATATCTCCCCTCCACATCTCCCACTCTCCACTCCACTGTCTGACATATCTCCCCTCCACATCTCCCACTCTCCACTCCACTGTCTGACATATCTCCCCTCAGTCTCAGTGCAGTCAACTCAACCACTGGGCACAATTTATGATATGGGATTGGAATGCACAGGCAGTGTAGGGGAAGGAGACAGGGAGGTCCTCTCATGAGAGACCGGAGGGAGGTAGAGCTATGGCTAAGAGGTGTCAGCTCACCTAATATGTGATAAGGTCAATGAGATAGGCAGTGGATAGTGAAACCTTGCTGTTGAAAGTCATTCTAAATTACACTTGTGTCTAGTTTAAAAAACAAATAAACTTGAGCACCACCACCACCCCACCCCTCCCAACTGATGTGCCGAAGAGATTACTCATACACAAGGAGGGAGCAAACAAGGTGCACAGCACAAACAAATAATTATC
>OZ017786.1:8654325-8778938 GCA_963969325.1 Lycopodina hypogea | reverse complement strand
AGGGGTCTGTGCAGCTAATCAGGGAGAGGATGCACCTGCAGAAGGTGACGTAGTAGACATTGGCGAAGGCAGCCATAAGGATCTGGCAGTCAAAGCGATCCATGATCCCTCCATGACCGGGAATAAGGTTGTCAAAGTCCTGCATATGCACACACATATAATACAGACTTCTGGCTACAGTTAAACCACATCTATAGGAGACCATACTATAAAATTTATAAAAAATTCTAGGACTTTCAAGAATAGAATTTAATTTTAAAAAAGTCCAAATCACGGGATTTTCTTCTCCTGAAGAATACATATACGCAATATAATCCTTTATCTCTCACAGGAATGCACATGAGTGTATACAAAGTGTATAATATGTGTATGTATGCGTACACTCTATGTATATAAAATATCCTTTTAGCAAACATCGACAATTAAACAATGAAATGGAATAAAAACAGCAATAAAAACATGAATGTTGTGTCAACACTACAAAAACAAGCAGGAGGTGGATTGTGACAACTTACCTTGACCTTGAATGCTCTCTTAAAGCCCGAGGCAAAGAACCCTCCAAATGGAGCAATGAGAGAAGCAAAGACGGAGAGGGGGAAGGAGTGGAAGACAGCAGGGTAGATGTGGAAGGGCACACCCATCACCTGTGCAAGTAACAACAACAACATGGCCATGTAACAGCCAAGAAGGATCACAACCTCCTCTCCTGTGAGTGCTGGAGTGTACCAGAACAAGAGGCAGTCTGCACTGTGGGAGCACAATGCTAATGCATTTGCATGCATACAGTATGACCCTTACCAAACAAGCTATGCTGCCAGTGGAAGTTGTACCAACACACTCACTACACATACTCACACAGGCTCTCTCTCTCACCTGATATGGTTGTTGGATGAAGATGTAATTTCTGGTGCAGTCACTTCCATACTACAATGACATTAACAATGAGAGATAGTATATGTCAACCCTTGACCTTAACACATTTCCACAATGTTGTCACAAAGTTGTATTCCACACAGAACAACCAGGCATGTTACGACCAGCTATGCAAGTATATATAATGGGCCTTTAATCAGATATCTCACCTTCAATTAAATTCAATCGAACCAAATTGGAATTGATTCCCACAGGCTAGGAATTCCACTTTATTAAGATATATAGGAATAATAGTCAACTCAAGACAACTCCACTCAAACACACTAAATAATTTATGGAACTTTAGAATTTACTGTTAATATGTTAGCAATTATAAATAGACTCCCAATGTCCCTTGCACTCACACAGATAAAGAAGTCGTAGCTGGCCAGGAAGTGGGCAAACTGCAATAACCACAAACAAAACCATATTACAATGCAACAATAACAACCAATGATAGTCCAGCCCAGGATACTGTGACCGGCTCACTGATCAGAATTGAAATCTCCAGATGTGCAAAATAAAGGTTATTCCGATCACAACCATGGAGCAGTCCAACTAATTAGGGTCTATGTGACTAGGGCTTGGGTAAGGGGTCTTATGACTGGGGCTTGGGGAAGGAGTCATGTAACTGGACTAAACACCACTGGACTAAACACCTTGTGACTGGAAGGAAGAAAAAAAAAAGGGGAGGAAATGACACTAGAAAACTAAAAAGAAAAAGCAAAGTTCATGGGGGATAGGATCTTTAAAACATTTTTTTAAAAAGATTTCAGTATCCTTGCATAACCACGCAGGTACAGTAATATCCTAGAGTTGCCATGTAGTATCCTATACAGTAGCAGCACATCTAAGGCGTGGTACATTGGTGTAGGAGTAGACACTCCCTAATCCTATCAAAACTGCAACACGTGCCCACTGTGTACATACATAGGCCTTGGCAAACTGTGCTCAGAAATAATACTCAAAATATTTAATAAATACTCCTGTAATTAATGCTTAATTATTGTACTAATAAAGTATTGAAACAAACGCTTTAGACAAGGCTTCTGTCATTAGGTGAAAGTTGTTTTTTTTTCCTCTCTTGGAGATGTACTCGTGCATAATTACATACTTTCATAAGGAATTTAGCTGTCTTAAATTTTTTTTTAAAAAATGAGGTAAAAAAATGAGGGGAAAAAGCAAACAAAGCTAATGTTATCCTGCATGTGTCGATTTAATCAGATTGCAGAAATGACATTGATCCCTCATTACGGGATTATATTTTCATGCTGTTCTCAATATGACAGTGCATTGAACTAAATTAATAAATGTAAATGTTAATTGAAATATTTTAATGTATGATTGATTGTTTTTGATTTTCCTGAATAGAACATTAATATATAAATGTTAATGTGTTAATGTAAATTTGTATTTAATCATTTAATGTAAGATTGATATTGTTGTTAGTTGTCTGAATAGAACATTAATGCTGTTATTAATTTGTCTTAGTTGAACATTGTAGTGTTATCTGTTTGTTTGATTAGTGTCATCTTTCTAGATTATTCACTTGTCATTTGATTTCTATATAAATAGCCATGATTTCTTGTATGAGTCATGCATATTTTGAAAGAGATGAATTGCACTTCTACCTAAACTCTCTCAAAGTTGAGCTTTTCCACATCAACAATCCTTGGTCACACATGTGGTGCCCTATATTAGCATATAAACATGTGTACAGAGATGCTGGAGTGGGAGAACTGCAATGTGTGTGTCATGTGATGAATTCGAAGTTGCTATCTCCACATACCCAGCACTGCTCATCAGTATAGACACACACACATGCAAGAAAACACCAACACACTCTTCAAGGTCCCACAATGCTCAATAGCATGGCCAAAGAAAGGTAAGGCACAGTTTACAAGTGTCCAATCACATATTCACAACCACGGCCTAGGATAATACAACCAACAGTAATGGAGGTCATCACATGTGTAGATAAGAATTCCCACACTATTCTTGGGTAGGGCATGGAGGAAGAGGTGGACTGTACCACTAATGGTTTATGATGAAGATAATAATGGAATGTTACGCTCACTATTAATCCAAAGATGACAGTGGACAGAAAAGCTCCGAGAAATCCTTCCCATGTCTTGTTGGGAGATAGCTTGATTAAACTAGTGCGTCCAAAGAAGAATCCTGTGGAGGGCGTGAAAAAGAGAGATGAGGGAGGAAGGGAAATGTCAGAGGGGTCACTTACCGAAGAGGTAGGCCATGATGTCATTGCATATCACCATGGAGATGGGAAGGAGGAACCAGAAAAGAGATTCAAATATATTCTGCATGATGAGGTAAGCTTGAGAGCCCAGCATGAACATGGTAAGGTGTGTCCAGGCAAACTAGATGGGATGGGAAAAAGAAGGGGTGAGAAATATTCATAAACAATTAATTGACGTTTGAAATGTTTATTTTATTCAGAATCAGGGGGTGTGGTCATAGATAAAATAACATTACATTTTGAAATATGGTGCATCGTTATTTAGTTAGTCAGATAAATGAACCCTACATAGACAGACTTCCATAGCTTTGAAACAACTCACATGTCAGATAGCAACCATAATTAATTCATTGTTACCATGGTAACAACCCATAACATAATGGGCATATGGTTATAGTCACCACATTTCACTGTTTGTTTGATCATGGCCTAGTCATGATGCCACCACTCACAGACATCAGGAGATGCTGCAGGGACAGTGTGTGTGTGTGTGTGTGTGTGTGTGTGTGTGTGTGTGTGTGTGTGTGTGTGTGTGTGTGTGTGCGTGTGTGTGCGCGTGAACTGCCTCACCATTCCAAACTGAATCTGATAAAAATCTTTCTTCAGTGTCAGCACAAACATGATGAATCCTTGATAAGGAGAGAGGGAGAGGAGAGAAGAAAGTGGAGAGAGGCAGAGGGAGAGAAGTAAGCAAGATCACTGATAAAATATAAGAAAAAAAGGGAGAGAGGGAAGGGATGAAGAGAAGAAAGGGGAGGGGGGTGCTTTGCCATACTGACGAGTTCAGAGTAGAAATCAAATATTAATGTGCAAAATGTCTATCTATCTGTAGGAGCAATGTCCTCTAAATGGCTTGAGTTACAGCCACCAGAGGTAGAGTAGGGCTAGGGGGGAGCAAGAATGGGAATGGGAATGGGAAGAGAAGGTATGAAGAATTGGATGAAGGAAGAAAGGTTTGCAAAGAATAGGTCCCAAGACAAAGGAGATGTGTTGCCATCGGAGATATGGAGACTCACCTCCTACGTACAAGCAGAAGCAGCTGATGCGGTGATAGTGTGCCAATATCAGCAGAGAACCCTACAACATAAACACACCCACACACAACTCACACATAGACAACTCCAATGTCAAGTTCCGTACAACACCAAGATGCATTAGGAAACACTCATCCCTAAGAAGATCCTCCATTGAGTCTGTAATAGCAGAACTATGACACCCTTAACATGGAGGACACACAGTCGATACCACACACTCCATCTCTCTCCTATCTATGTTGCCTCCTCTGAGAGATGCTATGACCACACCAACCCTACACACACTTTCTCACACACATGCTCACCCACATATACACACTCACTGATCGACATACACACCCACCCACATGCTCATCCCCACATACACACTCACAACACGCACCCACCCATCCACCCACACATCTGACAGACACACACACCCACCCACAAACATGAACACACATGCTCACTACACCCACACACCCATTCCCAACACACCCTCACACATGGCCACCCACTCACACATACACACTCACTGACCGACACAGAGGAGTAATAGTGTGGCAAGTAGAAGTAGAGGTTGTCTCCATATAGGAAGTAAGTGGCCACCAGCAAGAAGTACCTGCAGACAAGACAAGACAGTACAGTACTTGTGAGTCGCACAGTGTGTGTGTGTGTCCCTGTATGACCACAGTCCAGGTCCTGTCCTGCACCCACACATGCACTGCAGCCAGGAAGAACTCCAACCTCTTCGCTCCCTGCTCCCCCTAACAACAACAACACCCCCTCCCCCCTTCCCCAACAAACTCAACTCTAACAATAGCCCTAGCCCTACCAACATATCGCTCCATCCCTATAGCTATAAACTCAGGCACCAACTATGATCCATGTAACACATGTTCAAATAAACTAAAAGCATGTTGCATGTTATTGCACAGCTTGTAGGACATATACACACACAGAGAGAAAGTGCATGACCCCACACACATTATGCCCTCACCAGTTCAAGATGCGGTACAGCGGAAGATTGTATTCCTTGTACTTGTTGTAGCCAATGGAGACAATCTCTTGGAAACATTTTAGCAGGATAGCCAAAACCAGCACGGAGAGAGCTGTAGGGCCCATGGCGATGATCACAGAGAAGGTGCCGATCATGATAAAGCTGAAGATTCCTCTCACCCACCATTTCTTCCAGCGAGTGTCCATACGGTCTAGGACCCCCAATACAGAGGGAACATTGCCCCCTGAGCCTGCCACTACCTAGATTGCAACAGGAGAAGTGCATGTTACATGAAGTTACATGACCTTTAAATTAAGGTTACATGTAAGTATACAACACAACCAATAAACATGAGGTGATTGAGTGAGTGGCCAAGGAATGTAGTTGTGAGTAATGACATTAAATGAATTAACTAATTAATGGATAACCCTTATCTCTTCCAGCAAGCCTGGCTTTATTTCCACCTTTTACCAACCATGGAAAGGTCATCACAGGTGAGTTATTGAAAACATCCCGGTCATTGTCGTGGTATGTAGTTGGAGCTTCGCATTCCAGCAAGACAATGTCACCGCTATCTCAGGTGATACAGTACGAGTGATTGAACTTAATGGTGTGCAACTAGAGAGTTACTGCATAGCCTAATCCACCTTTCACACACAGTATCTATCCACAATAATTGAACTGACAACATATCACCATCAACTACACACTCCCGTGTATCTCACATTCAAGGGGAAGGGGAGGGGGAGGAATAATGAATGTGCTGCTGCTCTGATAGTATTACATAGGTTTTGGATATATGAGCAGAAAAAAGTCATACAGTCACTTTATTGTTTCTTACTCAACTAAATAAATGGGGATAGTTTTTTTGGGAGAGGAAGAGGTGAGGGGATGGGGGGGGGGGGGGATAGAAGTTGTATTGCTCCAAGCAAGCACCATTTTAATTGCACAGATTGTTCTTCTTCAGGGATTATGTGGGTCTAGTGGACAAGAAAAACTTTAGTAGCAGTAGCTAAGAGAGGAAGAGGATGCTTGGAGGATAATCAACACACCACACTGTTCTGACTAGGAGGGGAAAAGAAATACATCATGTGCATCTAATTGAAATTACAAAAAATGCAACGAAAATTAGACTTTATAAAATGAGTGAGTTACTGCAAGCATCCACAGTGGGTGTGGTCATCTGTGGCACCCATTATCATGTGACTTGGTGGTGTGAGAGCACCCATTATCATGTGACTTGGTGGTGTGAGAAACAAGTGTCATCAGCTGTGATTGTGAAGTCCAAGGTGGGTATGACTGGGTAAAGTATACCCAGTAGGAACCACTCTGTGGGCACTAGTGTAGTCCCACACACAGAGCATGGAGGACAGTATGCAGTTGACATGCAGTAGCAGCAGATCTGGTGTGGAGAAGAAAGTTCCACTTGGTCCATATAGGAAGCATTCTACAAAAGCCTTCAATTAACTTGCACTCCAAGAGCAGCTGCTAGTTTCTGTCTTATAAGCCACAAAAGGGACCAGTTTGGGTAATAAAAAGTATAGCCATGATGGTTAGGCTATCCCAGAGGGACTGTTCTGATGGAATCTTTGTGAATCCCCACACAACCACACTCACACCTGGTTTATGTCAACTCAGATATCATGCTGCACATTGGAGCCCATTCCACATTTCTCTAAGAGAAGCCTTACATATATTTCTGCAGCTGTGATACAGTGCAGAATGTACATATATACATTCACATCACCCTTTAGACAGAACCCTGAAGAGGTTAAGGTCCATCTACACATACTCCTAGCATAGATGATAATTATTTTATCAATCAAAAAAAATCTTATCATAATTTTCCATTATCTGTCTGTATGTGTGTGCGCACGTGTGTGTGTGTGTGTGTGTGTGTGTGTGTGTGCGCGTGTGTGTGTGTGTGCGTGTGTGCGTGTGTGTGTGTGCGTGTGTGTGTGTGTGTATGTGTGAGTCTCTGTCTCTCTCTCTGCGTCTCTGTCTCTCTCTCTGCGTCTCTGTCTCTCTCTCTCTCTCTATATATATTCTCTATCTCCTCCCAAATGCCCGAACCAATCGTCTTGAAATTTTCAGGAGTTGCTCACATGATCACTGGCCCTGTAACAATAAACTTGTTAAAAAATATATTACTGACGGCAACAAAAAAAGACTGGAAATTTCCAGCCAAAAACCAGCTCACTTATGATTTAATGTTTTAACTTAATAATGACTTAATCGCTGGTAAATAAAAAAATAAAACCAAAAAAAAAAAACAACCAACAACCCAACCATGACCAGGGTTTGAACCGGAGACCTTAGAACTGGTGGTCTGAGGAATTTCCCTCAGAAGAACAACAAGAAAATAACATTTAGACTCCCGAAAAAAAGTTAGCAGATATATATGTGGATGTATCCCTTCCACCATTCCAAGTGTTCCTAGAGTTGTGTGTGACACAGATAATTAATATGTAATAGTTCATATGTAATCTGATCCCATTTAAAGGACATTTCTACATGAAGTTGTGTTAACAAATCACACAGGAAGTTTGAAGAACACTAATTATTATTAGAGATGCATCATAATATTTACCTGTGGCACACAGGTCTAGGAACACTTGGAATGGGGGGGGGGGGGGGGGGGGTGGATACATCCGTAAGTTCTGTTCAATTATGGATTTTTAACAAATTTTTACTGTATAAAAACCCAAATATTGTAAATCTTACAACTTCAGCCTCATCTTAAGTGTTCTAAAGAATTATTTGGCTTGGTCTAAAACACTATGCTCAAATAAATATGATAGAAATTATTTGTTACAGGTTTTAGTGAGACAGCTCTTGTTACTTTAGAAATGGGGCAATGCCTCCCATATCCCGCCCCTCTTTCCCCTTTATATAACAAGGGAGGAAGGTTACTTTTCTAGTATAAATAATGAACAAAAACAAACAAACCAAAAAGGAAAAAAAATAAGGAGAGGTAAGTGAAATACCAAATGATATAAAGAAAATGGATCAGCTGGCACATATTTTAGTAAAAAAAAAAGAAAGAATTACCCGTGGCTAAAAACTAAGCCAGATTTGGTGTGAGTGGTGAGACTTGCCTTACATGAAAGTGGTGAATGCATTGTGGTGCGTTAGTTTAAGTGGTTCAGCTGATGGAACACACACACGCACGCTGCCCTCTGGGACAGTTCAAGAGAAAAAACACCAACATAGGCACCCAGACCAGGAGGCAATGGAGTAAATCACATACACACGTGACATTTACATTTGCAACATGGGCATGGCAGAGTATTCGAGAAGTAGCCATGAACTAGCCATGAACTGCCAAAGTTGCTGCTTCGATTCCACATAGGATAGAAATGCTGAAGAATTTAAAGTATTTGCTGTTCACCACACAGTAACAACGTCCTGCACGGTGGCAACTCTTTGGTTGAAAGGAGGCCCGAGGTCCTCCCTTCATATTCAACGGCATGGCACAGGTAAAGATCAGTCCCACAATTTGTGCCACACATACCCTATTATGACAAGCTGAAGGAATGGGAGTAGTAAGGTAGGAGGGGAAGTAGGCCAAACCCTTCCCCCCCCAAATCAGTCAAGAAACTTTCTTTTTTTTTTAGCTCATAATGTCTGAAGGGACACTACTGTACCTTGGATGAATGTTACTGTTATTGAAATGAGCCACAAAAAGAAAAGAAAAAGAAAAAAATAACAAAAACACTGCCATTTGGAGCATTGAATATTTCTACATGAACAGAATACAGTCATTGATTGTGCATAAATAACTTTCACACACGGCAATAGATATTTAATGACACTATGGCACTATGGGGAGCCATCAAGCTGTGCCATTCCTCACTGCAACATCACCTCCACACAGCTCCACCGCAGCACAGACACTCTAAATGAGAGAGGACTCCTCAGCAGTGACAGTTCCAACCAAGCACATCATAACAAGCTGAAAACAACTGCAGTGGGCAATAACTTGTGGTCTAATTCAGGTTGAAATATCAATTAGTTAAGGAGAGGTACTATAGTAGTCATATTGGATATTTTCAATCTGATTTTTTTTTCGTCCCAAATATTCCATGCCCACTGAACCTACACTAAAAGATCCCAGACTAGAAGGGATCATGCACACAGACCATTTCTTCCTGGGCATGGCTGGCTGCATGATGTCTGAGCAGTGAGGTGACACAATCATACACAGAGTCTGCTGCCTCCACGTTGTTTTGATTGCGCTAGCCTCACCCATTTGATAGCATGCAAAAACCGGTAAATTGCTTTCTTTTTTTTGGGAATTTAAAAAAAAATCTCTTTTCCCTCCCTGACCAATTTTTTTTTCACCCCAGGCATTCCCCGGTCCACCTTTCACCCACACTAAATGATTTTATATCATTTTGTACCACCCTGTCTCCATTGTAAACAAGGGAACACAGGAAAGTTTCCTTATGATATATGTATAATTAAACAAATTCAGAATATACGTGCACGAGTTTACTAAGTAGGATACCGTTAACATATTTTGTTCGAATAGTGGAGAGTTAATAGTAGTTGTGTCAATCAGCTCAGGAGTTGCTTCATCAGTTGAGTTGCGACAACAATTAGCCCCAATACATACAAACACACAAAATATTCCAGTGAGTGGTAGAACTCATTACTCATGCAGATGTGATGACATCATCCTGGCCACTTCAAAACACGCCATGGGAATTGGAGTGACCAGGTAGAGCCAGCATCTCTATGACTTCATATCTCACACCAAATTAGGTTTGAATAATTGGAAGTTGGTCGATATTGTGGCATTGGAAGTGGCAGTCCATTGCTGTCAGCTACAATAGAGCTGGCGAGATTAGTTGTGATATCACTTATAGGCAAATTAAGGTTCTCTCACAAATGATTACACTATATCAGCAGATGAAATACGATGTCTAAAAATATATATTTGTACTCTCTGTACATACAATAAGGCAGTCAATAGTTCCTCTTATGCTGGTATTTCATTTGGGGGGGGGGGGGGGGGGGGGAGGGGGGGGCATTTGAGAGATTTGAGATGGCAGTCAAAGATTAACAAATGGAAAAAAAAAATCTTTGTAGCAGATATCTAACCCAGTAGGTAATCATATCTATTTTTAAGCCGGCCTCGGTGTAAAATCATGTTTGGAACCAGCACACATCCAACTCCATGGAAACAAACTTATCTCCACATGGTGAAAAATGACAAAATTAAACAGAAAATTGATAAGGCTCAACCAAACGTCCTTGGGAGGTGGGCGACAAACACCCCTTCAATCAAGAATGGTACCATGAAGGCAAGGTAAAAAATGAGGATCCTCATATGCACATAGTTTAAACATGTTTTTGCTCCACTTATGCCACAAGGTGTGTGTGTGTGTGTGTGTGTGTGTGTGTGTGTGTGTGTGTGTGTGTGTGTGTGTGTGTGTGTGTTGGTAGGGTGGAAGGAATTGTTTGCTACTGCTGTTGTTTCTTTCTGCAGTTGTTTTTATTTATTTATTTTGATTTATTTGTTTATATTGCTGATATTTAAGGGGATGTGTGGAGTGCAACATCTTCCTTCAAATAAATCATCTTTCAAACCCCCTTTTTATTTAATTTGTAAGTGAATCATAAATAAATCATTTCTTTTTACACCCACTACCAGCTATTGTGACTCTAGTACAGACATGAAGCTGAAACTTAGCTATAACAAACACAGCTAACTACTAGCAGTCTCACATCGAGGAAGTTAGTTTAGTTTAGTAACCAGCTATACCCAGCAAAGCTATTTCTGTACCTTTTTAGAGTCAGAGTCCACCTTTTCCACCATCGGTCTTCTATTTACAACCTCGCCCTCAACACTAGACATAGTAAGAAGCAATACTTAATGATAGTTAAGACGTTGACTGAACCTGCAACGCGTTTAGGTGCCGCATCTTGGGATTACAATTAGAGCACACTGGCTTTTAAGGGGGCGTGTCAGGTTGCCTCTCGCGTTGTGGTAAGTTTTGTGGCTAAACAAGTTTCTAACTGCGTTATTGTGTTCATTGGAGCTTTAATTGTTGCTAAAAGAAGATTGGACCAGCTGGTCCTAGTCATGCAGGCTGTGGTGCAAATTCCAACTACTAGAGACGCTGTGGATGCCAAGGGCACGTACACAGTGTTTGATATCCACTTGAATGGCCACTACCATGGCTCAGCCAGGTACAGCCAGCTACTTGCATTCCACCAGGAGGTATGTATCTGCTACCTTTATGCACCTGTCAATATGGTGTGCTCTCATTAGTCCCTGAGCTGGTGGAGGTTGGATAGAACTTGTGAAAACCTTCCCCTTGAAGTGTGACTTTATTGTTTAACCAAGCCCACCAAAGTTGTTCAGCTGATCTTGCATGTGTAGTAATCATCACACAGGCAGTATAAAGTGATGCAGTCTGGGCATGTAAAGTTCGGTTTAATAGGAATATTTTTCCAGAGCAAAAGATCTATGATATTTACTCACCTTCAACCCCCACCCCCCCCCCCCCCCCATCATGTCATACTTGCCCCTTCCAAAATATTTGACCTCATTAATGTTAGAAAAAATGCAGAACAACTGAGAGAATATCAAGTAACTAAAGATAGGAATGTAAAACTTAGACTCATGTTAGTTTCTCTGGTATACATCCACAATGTCTTCAAGGTCACTCTCTACTTCTGGTGTCTCTCTATAGCAATCATCATCAGCTGAGAAAGGTTAACGTATTTTGGTCGTCTTCATTCTGTATGCAGTCATTTCACATGTACTCCATCACTAGTACACAATTCACTATCTATATCTCTGTAACTTAACTGCAGTAATACCCATTACATCAATCTGAATTTTCACCTACCTGCTCTAAAATGATGGCTTATATTAGGACATCAGCAGATTTTGTAAAAAGTTCATGCCGTCATGATAAGTATAGGTACCTGCAAACTACCTGTGGGTGAAAATTGCCATGCAAAAAGGTGCCCATTCTCTCCTGA
Source organism: Lycopodina hypogea (assembly GCA_963969325.1). Classification (NCBI taxonomy): domain Eukaryota; kingdom Metazoa; phylum Porifera; class Demospongiae; order Poecilosclerida; family Cladorhizidae; genus Lycopodina; species Lycopodina hypogea. Next base: position 8,766,757 of record OZ017786.1, on the reverse strand, counting down.
TAAAATTTCTGAGTACAGTTCTACATGAATGACTTGTTTTGTTATGCCAGTTTGTTACAACTTGTGGCCAACTCTGATGCCAGTCTCTTTCATGAGCAGAAGGAGTTCAGTTGAGGGAGATTGGTTGAATTATGTCCACTACCAGCCATTTGCTATACCATCTTGGGCATATAGAGAAGCTCATTTCTTATGGAGGGAAAGCTGGTGGGACTAGCTAGCTAGAACATTTAAACATTAAAGAAAGAAAGAAAAAGAAAAAAAAAATTATGTTGAACAGTGAAAGACATGTGCAGTCAGGGGCTACATGTGCATCATTCTATATTCTGTATAGTGCTCAACTCTTGCACTGTCAGCTGTGGATGGTGTTGAAGATGTAGACTTCTGAAGTTCTGTGTGTAATAGACTTGCTCATTTGTTATTCATAACCTCATGTGGATATAACTAATAATGACATACTTGTGTACGATTGATCTTGTGATATTATGAACAACATCTCTACATTTTATAGTGCCATGCCCTTAAAAACATTCCTTCTGAGTGACATCGTTTCACTTCTTCCCCCCCCCCCCTCCCCAGTATTTGCAACCTCACTGATACAATAGCCCTATAGTTTTGTAACGTAACCAACTGATGTACACTAATTTGATTGTTATCATTAGTCATTAGTGTACCACAAAATATAGTAAACTTAACTTATGAATACTTGTGGATTTATATGTGGGTACGGTGCGATATGTCCAAGGCGGTTAGGGGTGAGATTCATTTGTGGAAGGTGCTGGGGTAAGTGTGGCTATTATTATATGAAAGTTATTTTGTTTAATAATTTTTCAACAACACTGCACACACGCACGCACACACACATGCATGTTTATGCACATGGAGATGCATGTTAACATTGGTATGGGTGCAATCATTAGGTGAAGGCTAATTTTGATGCTAGCTCACTGGAGGAGTTCCCAAAAAAACACTTGTTCAATTCTGTTGGGGAGAAGTTGTCTACTCGTCGTGTAGCGCTGGAGCGCTATCTCCATTCTCTCTTTCAAGATGCACTCATTGGATGCTCCGAGCTTCTCAAGGAGTTCTTCATCGCCGTGCAGAAGGTAATCAGTGCATACATGGCGTGTACCCTGGGGCTGTTCAAGAGGTTATTGTGTTTATCTTTATTGGTGATGAATCTGCAAGTTGTTATGTGTTTACTTTGTTGTGCTTTTGTTTCCACCAGCATGAAACATGCCCCCTGGATGTGCTTCCAGGCCAGAGGTAGAGTATCATGAGATGCTAGGAAGCACACCATTTGAGTGATGTTTTCAGGCTTATAAAATTTTGTAAATAAAGAAAACTTGAGTCAGGAAGTCTCACTAGTCTGTTAAGATATGATGCCAAATTTGGACAAATTGTGTGTGAAGGGTCTGTCAACATTTCCATGTGTAGTTTCTCACTTTTGCCATCCTCAGTTCTTACGCACCCACCCACCCAACCAATTGTGTAGCTGCATATGTTGTGGTTTACCAGGAAAGTGGTCAAACTTGTGCAAGAGTTACCAAATACAGCAGCAATGAGGTTCTGATTGTCTGCAAGTAGAATTTGATGTCCCTTTCCAACTCTCACCAGCGATATGGATAAAGGATTGAAGAGAATTAATAGATGATGTGTGGGGTGCAGACCACATCATTGGATAGGAGTAGGATACCTAGTCTCCCCATTGCTCACTCCCGTAATCCTTTAGATCCATAAGTTTCAATGTTGTCTATAATTTCATAAAAATGGAATTTAAATCGTAACATGTGTTATGACGTGTTCCTGAAAGACTGGAAACGTCAGGGCATCCTGACTGGAGTGCTGGCCCTGATGTGCAAATATGGGGAGAAGGTGTTTGGATACCAAAGATATTAGACTAATATTGAGAGACTGTATCAGTATCAATGGTAATCTGGAGGTTAATCTGCCATAAAAAATTGTAAACCAATAATGGATAAAAATCTCTTTTAAAAATAAAAGGGAGAAAAGGGTAATGATATTCAACCGTTGCTCTAGGATAACAGTTTTACTGAAATTGTTTAATTTTTGTTTGTTGTAACTGTGTAGTGCATTTATCACATGAACAAAGAAGTATCAGTATATTATTGAGGCAGGAGAACATTAAGAAAGTTGATAAGAAAGATACTGGGACACTAAATACAGAGGGTTTTACGGAAATAAGACAGTCAAACCCATGTCAATTTCTTCTTGATATCTATTTGATTAATTAATTTAATCATCACATAAGTTAAACTTATCAATTAGAATTAACTAGAGCATGCAGTTACTAAAACATGAACTCTACAGCACAATAAAATTAATGGTGGAAGAGTACCCATAATGCAGACTGCATGTAGAACTCACTTAAGGTGCATGTATTTTTTATGACTTAAATGTGTGCAAATGCTGTAAACCTTTTGGTATTCTTGCCTGCAAAGAGGTGTACTCTGTGCCTGTAGTTTAAGTTTTGTTTGAAGATGGTGAGGTATTTTGTGGTTCAGTTTGAAGCTTTTAGGTCAACACTATATTGTTTTTAGTTGTTGACTTTGTTGTCCCCCCCCCCCCCCCCCCCAAGTTAGTGAACTACAGCTGCAGTCCTTTCAGTATCCAAGAGACTCTTGTACCTGTACACAATCATTACCTCAGTCACAGAGACATACAGTATTGTAGATTGCCAGATATAAATTTTGGCAATCAACTCCCAGTGACCTCTGATGAGTACAGATGTCAATGCCACATGCATGTATAATATAATCTCTCCCAATCTAAATTAGTCCAACCATTTGGCTGGCAATGGAGTCTGTACATGGTACACACAAGTATAGCTGATCCAATAGTGAAATGATTTTGGAATAATTCTCATGTACCAGCCACTACATTCCTGCACAGTTCCAAATAGCAGGTGCAAAACATTTCAGTGCTAAAAGTTTCAGTGTTTACAAGAAGATCTCATGATATTCAGTTCACTTCATAGTAAAGCTCTTCAGCTTACAAACTAGAACATGTCAACATGGTACTTCTACCATCATATTAATGCTACTTTTAAGTGTCTCTAATTTTTTTTTTGTTTGTTTGTTTATCCTACTTACCAAATATTGCAATTCATTATTTTGTTGTTTGTTTGTTGTTGTCTTGCATAGTACTCAAATGAGATATTGGACCCAGATGTGACCACTGCTCCTCTGGAGGTGTTCCTAGTGAATGGCAAGAGTGTGACGGTTGAGCTGGACCCGTGCCTGCGCACAGACCAGGTGCTGGAGGGTGTGGCCTCACACATACAGCTAGCCCCTCAATGTACATACTTTTTCAATCTCTTCATAGAGGAGCAAAGAGGGAAGGAAGACACATGGACAGGTGAGTGGTTTCAGTGTATTCGGTTCAAGGGAACTGCCACATTTTAGCTTTGGTTTGTCATGCTGCATAGAGGTGTGGTTACATAGAGGTGTGGTAGGTTGCTATTGTAATACTAGTCTGTCAAGATGAAGGCACATCTCCAACTGGGTCAACTAAGGTCCTTAAGATGTCATGGCATCCTGTGTCTGCTTATTGTGTCAGCCTCCAACCTCCAATCTGCCTGAATTAGGTTTAACTTATCTCATCTATGAAGGAGATGCATTTATGTGTGTTTCCCCATAACTAGAGACACGGGTGGTAATAGATTAGAGGCAGCAGACGTAATTGTGACTGTGAATGTACCTGCTCCTGGATTTGTTGGTTGTTTCTTTGTTGACACAAACCTCATACTCTATTATGCAGCGTTACAATTAGCTAATTGGTTATTACAACTTATAGAGATGAGTGGAAGCCTTGAGAAACTAGTTGGAATGGAATTTAATCAAGTTGAGATCAACATGTTTTAGAAGAAAAAACAAACAAACCATTTATCATTCATTCAAGAGAAAACATTTCAAGTTTTTTTTTTCTTTTTGCAGTGTCAGCACTTGGTATCTTCATCCCAAGGAAACTGCCACTATTCAGCTTTGGTTTGTCATGTTATGGAGATGATTCCATTCAGACACTCCTTGCCCACTATGGCATTGATAGAGTAGCAGAAAATATGTTATCAGCATTGAAGATACTCATAATGAATGGAAAACCTACTGTCAAGTCATGGTCAAACAGCCTAAAGACAGCTTAATATTGTAGTTCAGGAGTTAGCTTTTAATGACATACAGAAAATCAAGTTTCCGAACCATCAACCTGTCCATTCCAGTGGCAACTGCATCTGTAGAGAGAAGCTTCTCACAAATGAAGTTGATAAAAATGAGTTTGAGTGATGCTTGCCTGCACACCTGATGAAAACTATGGCTGAATCTCAACATGCACTGACTGATGGTAACGTAGAAGAGTAGCTATTAGTTTGTTGAACTCATTATTACAGTACTGCTGTGTTCTTTAAGTTTAATCAATGAAATAAGGAACTATTTGAACATAATTTCCCAGTGGTGGAATAAGCTCAACAACAGTTCTTTGCAATCCAATCAAGTAACTGTCAGTGCTTAGACATAATGTATGTTCAGATAATGAAATATTTCAGTACGATTTAGCGTTGTCTTTTCTTTCTTTCTTTTTTATTGTTATTCAGTGCTTCGAGCTTTGACAAACTTTGAGTGTCCCTCTCTCTCCATGATGGCCCAGAGCAGCTCTTCTCCACGCAGGCTCACCATCAGAAAGAAGTAAGTGTGTGGACCATCATGACTCCTCCCCTCTACTCTATTGCCAATCTATATATTTATCTCACAAAGTTGGGTTGAAACAGAATATTTTAGATAATAGACAATTAACTTCATGTCATGTGCTGTTACTGATATATCAGGTTCATATATATATTTTTTGTTGTTGTTTGCATGAATAGCTTCTGGAATAAAGTGTTCCTGCCAGAGATTCTGGCTGACCGGGTAGCTAAGAACCTTCTGTACATTGAGTGCCTATTACACGTTTCCTCTGATCATTGGGACATACCCACACACATGCGCAAGCAACTCCATACCCTACAAAAGAGGAGTCAGAAGAAGGAGGTGAGGATGGATGCAAGCTGTGTTACCTTAAGTTGCTGTTGGGAGGAAGGGGAAGAGGGGAAGAGGGGAAGAGGGGATTGAAGTAGGAGGAGGGAGAAGGGGGAATGTGTCCTACAACAATTCATTCATATTTAGTATGTGTAGTATATACGTGAATGATCATTGCATTGGCATTGAAGGTATCATAGTACCTATTCTGTGAGTGTCATGCACTGTGCTGTGCAGTCTATTCGTGTACAGGATTGAATTTTTTTTGGTCTTGTTTTTTTGTTCAGTGTTGTGCACTTTATTAGTCTTTATAAAGTGCAGTATTCTCCCATCCCATTAAGTGATGCAAATCTACCTCTTTTCTGGATGAGAGCAATAGCTGTGGCAGGCACTTGCATACACACGCACACGCACACACACACACACACACACACACACACACACACACACACACACACACACACACACACAATGGTTGTCAAACTTCTCCCCCTGACTCTTGAGTATACCTTGGTGTAGTTTATACAATCCTCACACTGACAGTTTTTGAAGCAATTTTTTTTTTACGAGTGTCAATGAGGTCTACATTTTTTTGTGGTCTTCCTAACCAACAGAATACTAGAAAGTAGCTTATTCCAATTGGCCCCTCCCACTTACTCCACCTAGGTATTTACCTCAGTGTGAATGTTTTTAACACCTCCACTCTAGATTTAGATTAAGTTGTTTTTTTTTTAGTTTTACTATTAGTATGACTTTAAAAATTCATTAGGTCAACATGTTTGACATGCAGCTGGTGTTTCTGTGTGTGCATGTAATTCAACCAGTAATACTATTCTAATTGGGGTAAGGCAGTAATTTTTTTTCTATCTCTTTCATGTCTTCATTTTTCTGTGTGTATGTGTGTCCCTTTGTGTGCCCACCTGTCTGTCTTCAATACACTACATGTATTTAGTACGTGGAGTTAGTTTCCAGCTTGCCCCAGTTTGCCTTTGCTCATCAAGATGGCTTTGTGCTTGATCACCCTGAAGAACTCAACAATGGTCAGTGTGTGATCTATATCTACCACCACAGTACATGGAGTTCATAGTACAAGTGTGAAAACGTAGTTCCAGAAATTTTAAACCTATAAATTGATCTCAGAGCCTTCAACTCTGAAATTTAGAGAAGTTCCACAGTTTCGTGTGTTGATAGTTAATGTTTTACTGCTGTTATGAAAAATATGTCTTATTAATATTATGGATGCCCTGTTTTGGGATTCTACCCCTTTCAGGGGTTCACTTTTCCTGTCATTTTACTTGCTGAGTATCATGCAAATTTTTTTTTTTTTTTTTTTTTTTTTTTGGTTTTTTTAAACATTTGTTTAAGAAATTTGACTCTAAATAAAGGATTTACACACACACACACACACCACCCCCCCCCCCCCCCCCCCCCCCCACAATATGTCAAAGTTTATATATACCAGCAATGGTGGCCTAACATAACAGAAAATGAAATGGAAACTAAGAAGTTATGCGAGGCATGCATTAATGAGTTATCTCTGTATTATTTATGTGATAGAGTTTCTTAACTTGATAGAAGTGGAAACCATTATCGATAATTGTCATTGTGGGTTGTTATATACACAAAGATAAGAACTCAAATGTGTAGTGATGTATAGAAGTCTAATAGTTTACGGAAAGTAAACTCCTCCACCAGCTAGGAGGCTGTTGGCTTATCCATGGTTACTGGAGTGTTTGTACTGTAAACGTTCCACAATGGCTATCTTCCTTATTTCGTTGAAATCTGCTAATTTCATTTTCACAATGAACTTTTCTGGTGATACAGTTACATAGGATGTGATTGATGGCATACTAAATAATGTAGTTTATATTAACATCAGGTTAAATTTTGGGTCACCACCCCCCCCCCCCTCCGTTACCTCTATTTTAGGTACATAGATATCTATTTACAATGTTGTTCTTGTTGTTCTTGTCCTAGTGAGTGTTCGTGTTGGTAACTTGGAGATGGTGACCTATGTGGCACGATCTACCGGGGAAAATTCAGCTGCCTGTGCTAGTGATGACGAGGGTCCTCAGAAGGAAGTCTTCACTTACCCACTCACAAAAATCAGGAGTTGGAAAGTTGGAGGAAAGGTTTGTACATGTATGCACATAGATGTGTGCACATGCACAACACATGTTGGGATCAACAATCCCTCTGTGGAGTGTACAACTGTTGGCGTGCTCCAAACTGTACTGTTATCAACAATATTGCCCTGTGGGGACACACACTAGATCATCATCACACTTGATTGAAGCAAGTTGTGGTATATTGAGAGTAGCTCAATAGTGACACACGCTGGATCTACATCACATTGTGTAGAGACAGATTAGAGTAGGTTGACAATAGCACTGAGTTAAAGCAAGTTGAGTATAGTTTAATATGAACATATTCTAGGTCAACATTTTGCTGTGTTGGAACAAGTTGCAAACAACTATATAGGCACAAACTAGATTGCATTACTGGATCAAGATGGGTCAAAGTGGATTGAGAACAGCTCTATGGGGAGACCATATCATAATAGCATGAACAGGTTCAATTGTTAATCCATTCAGTCTGGCATGTGAACTTTACTAATGATTGTAATGTGAGTATTATAGTGTGTGTGTGTGTCTGTAGAGATTTATAACTGACACACTGTGTGGTCTCTGTTCATTGCAGTGGAATACATCTAGCTCATCGTGGGAGGCTCAATGGCTGAAGTTCTTCTTCCAAGTTGGAGCTAAGAAGTTCTTACCCATCACCATGCAAGGACGTCAAGCTCTCTTCCTCTACAACTATCTCCATTCAATTGTGGATGAGTTGCTACGGGTACGCAACAAAAAAGATGTCAGAAGACCAAGTGAAATGGTTCGTAGGGAAAACAACATCATTATGTGATGTGATTGGCCGTACATGGTGGGTGGGTGGGTGGGTGTGGTCACAATGTAAAGTAACTGTGATTGCACTATGTTGCTCCATATTAGAATATTGTGAGACAGCTTCGTGAGCTTCCCAAGGTTGTCTTCCATCAATCTCCACACACCATTCAGGATAGGAGGGAGGGGGAGGAGGAGGAAATTGAAGAGCACCTCTCCAGCAGTTCCCCTCAGACCACACCCACACCACCTCCTATGTCACCTCCAGCAGACACAAAGTCATCCTCACAACTGAATCCTCAACCAAGCAGCAAGGGAGCAACAAGGTAAGCAACTTTACATTCTGTGTATACTATACTATACTGTGTATTAGCTGGGTTCAGGCTCTTAATTATGCAGCAATGATGTCTATCTAGCCATCCACCAATATAGTTGTCAGAGAAGAGTTGCCCTCCCATCACTCAACGAACTAGTGATAGAGAGAGAGAGCCAATGTTTTTCCGTTCAAAAAAAATTTTTCTGTTTCAGCTTTTTGTAAATTCCATTTTAAAAGACAATTATATTAAAAATTCCGTTTAGAACACTTAAATTGCAATTAACACCATTAACACCAGAATCAATTTACACCATAATATTTAAATACTTTTATTTAAGGGACCAGTACTTTGCACACAGGAGGTAGAAAACCACAGAGAAGGAGGTAGACCTAAGCTGCCTTTTATCAGATCTGTGTGGTGTACTGATCTGTGTGGTGTACTGATCTGTGTGGTGTACTGATCTGTGTGGTGTACTGATCTGTGTGGTGTACTGATCTGTGTGGTGTACTGATCTGTGTGGTGTACTGATCTGTGTGGTGTACTGATCTGTGTGGTGTACTGATCTGTGTGGTGTACTGATCTGTGTGGTGTACTGATCTGTGTGGTGTACTGATCTGTGTGGTGTACTGATCTGTGTGGTGTACTGATCTGTGTGGTGTACTGATCTGTGTGGTGTACTGATCTGTGTGGTGTACTGATCTGTGTGGTGTACTGATCTGTGTGGTGTACTGATCTGTGTGGTGTACTGATCTGTGTGGTGTACTGATCTATGTGGTGTACTGATCTGTGTGGTGTACTGATCTGTGTGGTGTACTGATCTGTGTGGTGTACTGATCTGTGTGGTGTACTGATCTGTGGTGGTCCATTGTTGAGTCCTATCCCAAGCCTTCCATGGAAGACTAAGTTACTCTGGGGATACATATGCATGATCACCTACAGATATCCCCACATCACAGGTACGTCTCATAACCAGATGTACCAACCTGGCAGGGTATTTTTCTGCAGGACTTCATTCTTTTACCTTGATTTTTCCATGTTTAAAAAAAATTTTAATTATACAGGATTTAAAAATCAAGTAAAATTCTATGTCTTCATTTAAGTCATGGTTTAGTTAGCAAACCATTTGAGAATTATTTCTATTCTTTGTTTGAGAAATTAGGTCTTCACTCTAACAGCTTTACAAACTCATTTTTACCAACTTTATCTGTGAGGAGCTTCTCTCTACAGTGGGGCAGGTGCCACTGGAATGAACAAGCTGATGGTGGTGCTACTATAATTCGCATTTCTTTTCTTTTTGTTGTCTGTTTTTCTGTTTTTCCGTCTGTCTCCATCTGTCTGTATGTGTGGACTCAAACTCCTCCCAAACAGCTGTAGAGATCTTCATGAAACTTTCAGGGATTAATTAGGACACCTCTTTGCACATCCTCACTAAAGTTTCGTTCAGATCAGATTATCAGATTATGGATTTGGTTTTGTCAATGTGTGTGGTTTAGTGATATATATATTAGAAGACCTATGTAACTATGTTCGTCCGTTTCTCAAAATCCCCCTGTTAGATTTTGACCAAACTTTTAAGGATGGAGGAGAGCCACCCTGAGATGGTTTTAAGCCAGGTGGCATGTCTGGGAAAAAACAGAATTTGTCTGTCTCTCTGTTTGTACCATCATTCTGGCCAAATCGGTAGGTGAATTTCTCTGAAACTCGGCATGATGATAGGTTTTGACCCAACTTAAAACATGGGCTAAAAATTTCGCAAAATGGTTACCATGGTAATGAGAAAAAGCCAAAAATGGTATTTTCTCCACCATCACCTTTCTTACTGGCAAGACATGCATGTTCAACTACTGGATTTTAGCCTCTATTGGCCGGGCAACACCGGGTATATGCTGCTAGTGTTATATAAAGCAATGTTTGTTACTGCAGGTGGCTGACTTTAAAAAATCCCCATAGGGTGGGTTATCTAAGTGTTTTTCCAAGTATAATTTTTGGTATTTTTAGCCTTACACATCAAGAGGTAGAGGTGTGGCTAGGTAGGACCCAGCCCATGTTACTTCCTGAGTCAAGTTGTATATAAAAATCAAGCTACAAACCTAAAACTTGGTATGCATGTACAACTTCACTCACATGATGTGTGTGCATGCCAAGTTTTAGGTCTCTATGTTTAAGGCTTTGTCCTATGTACATTTTTGATAAATTACTCATACACACACACAGAAAGTGATGCAGCCAGGGCAGATAATCCATTTTTTTGAGGGGTGGAAAAAAGCATCCTCAGTGTAGAATTTACTATTTACACTTACAGAGAATTGTGTTAGGTATGATGCTTTGTCAGGAAAGTGGATAGACACAAACATGGGTACATGCATATAAGCTATTTTTAGCTTGACATTTCCAGAAAAGGAGGTGTGGCCATGTTTGACCTAGACATGATGTGTGTGCATGCTGAGTTTTAGGTATCTAGGTACAAATGTTAGTCTTCAGTACCACTTTTGGAATTTTTTGCCCATAGGACTAGGTGTAACCAGGTGGTCCATTTTTTGGGGACTAAACACAGGCTTTGTGTAGGATGTGCTACCTTTATTGAGTGGACTTCATTTGGTTTGGTGATTGGTGATAAAAGGGATACACACAAACATACATACATATTATATCCTCATTGACGGTACTAGGATGAAGTGTGGCCAGGATCAATCCAAATTACCATTTTTTACCAGGTATTTAAAGGGGGGAAAGTTGGAAGGGTTAAAAAGTGGGTGGTGGGAAGGGGGGGGGGGGGTGAAGGAAGAAAAGAAAGTAGGAGAAAAGGAAAAACAAAAAAAACCCTGTCTCGATTTATTTCGTTAAAATTTGTTTGGAAATGATTAACTGTCTAGAAGAGTTAAGTGCATATATATAAGAATTTCAGATGTTCTTGGGATCACAGTAGTAACCTCAAGTAAAAGTTTGGATGATATTTCACATGGACGAATCTATGTGTGTCCCTAGGACTTCCCATTCACCTGTGTCTGTCTGTCTGTCTGTCTGTGGGGGGGGGGGGGGGGGGCAGGGTGGCTGAGTTGTTATGCCCTTCAACTCACAACCTGTCCACACTACACACTCAAATTGGCTTATAGGGTTGTGAGTTCAAACCCAGCACTGACAGGAAAATTTTCTTGTCCTTCAACATCTTCTTCCACACCAGTCCACCCAGCTGTGATTGGGACCTGCAATTTTCTGGGGTGCAAATTCACTGGCCATTGCTTATCAATCAGCTAAGGGTCCAGGTGGGACTTCGGGTGCCCACACCTATACGCTGAGAGTCTTGGTCAGTCCTCCTGCGAGTTCCTAGCTCAGTTCCAGGAGTTTGCTTGCACTGACTCATAGTGCCTGCTTAGTGCACAGGGACCCTCACTATGTCAGGTGCATGTGATTGTATAACGGCAGCTAGAGAATTTGCATTTTTTACATTTGTGTGTGTGTGTGTGTGTGTTGTGTGTATGATTTCACTTGGGTATGTCTCAAACCATCAAAATCTTGGCTCAGTGTTAGCAGTATAATACATTTTAAATGTCACATGAATATGTGAGGGCATGAAATAAGGAAATTTCTGTAATTAGGACTGTATTTATTTTGGGTCATAATGGAAGTTGGTGTGTGGAGATCTTATCTCAATGAATTACTACTGTAACCTTTAGAATTGGATTCAATGGGACAATTGATGTTGTGCTAAGTAAAGGTGTGTTAACCGTCTCTGACACACAAAAAATGTATATCTTATTATAAAGTTATCTTCCAATTTATTGTAACTCTGACACACACACACACACACACGCACACGCACACACACACACACACACACACACACACACACACACACACACAAAATAAAGATTTTCTAATGATAAAATTATCTTTCAATTTATGGTAATGATATATATCCATAATATTTTTTTTGTCTTCAATTTACCTAATTTTTCCCCGTTTATTCTCATATGTTACAATATTTTTACTATCCATTTGTAGGGAGTTGGCCTCAGGTAAGGGTCAGCAGGCACTGCTGACTAGGACCAAACAGCAATTCCTTAAGGTATGTGCCATTTTCTCCTATCTATCTCAATGTTGTGCCACATACAGTATACATTTCTGTGCTGGTCATCTGTGAAATATGGTTAAAACCAGCCTTAGCTACCACTTTTGTCCCTCCAGCTTGTTTATAGCGCCAGTTGTGAGACCATACACTTGGTTATCATCTTATTATAATAGAGCTAGAGATGTATGTATATGTAAATATGTATATATGTGTATGTATGTATATGTGTGTATGTGTAGAAGATAATCTTCTATATGACTGAATGGAATTGGTTGAAAGTTTGCAGGCATGAACTTTGAAACTTACCCATATTCCTTTGTATGCTCATACTGCACCATAAAGCCCAAAATTGGTTCTGCGTTCCTTTACCATTTCACAAGGAAGTGAAAGCATTTAGCGTTTACACACTACTATTCCCTGTCAACTAAGTACATGGAACTATAATAAAACAATAAATTAAATAAGAACAGTAACAACTATGCACTTGGTTTGTAAGTACTGCATTTCCAACCAAAAAAGTTGTATTATTTTTAAAAAAATTTTCTTCTTACCATGGGAAAAATTATAAGTATGTCAAGAGCCCAGGACACTTAAACATATAGCTACCATGCCATGGAAAAGTGACCTAATAATTAAGGGAGACTGCTAAGAAAAAGTCCTTCCATTTAGCCAAAGAAAATGAACCAGGAAAAGACAAAAATGAACCAGTAGGACTACCTTTCCTAACGTAGAAACTGATATGGCACAAAACGAAGGCTGAAAATAGACACTGAAAGTAAGCAGTCAGCCAGATCTTTTGAGACTAAATTAGTTTTAAAATTTTTCCCTTTATTAAGCAAAATATAATAATAAAAAACACAGGAAACTTCAGTATATAAATAGTATACCACTTTAAAATTGCTACCAAAGAAAACTACGCAAAAATGAGTGCTGAGAAAAGGTCCCTCCCTTTAGCCAAAGAAAATATATAGAGGAAACAAAAATACACCATCCCTTCACAAAAACGGAAAGTAAAAGAAAATGCACCAATAAACGTGAATTTAAAAAATCAGAAACTGAGATGGCACCTAAACGAAGCTGAAAATATACTCCATTGACTCAGGCTGTACTTTATCCTATTGAGTTTCTCAACACACTTGAGCCCAGTGGAATGCGATCACACAGACTGACACTCAAGGTTGGAGCCCCTATCATCGTTTTGAGGAATTTGGATCCCACTCAGCTCTGCAATGGAACAAAGGGAAGTGGCCAAGTGAACTATGCCAAACTGCCTCAAGATTATCATTGCCAATGGAACCAGAAAAGATGATCTAGCCATTTCTTCAGACACTGAATTGCCATTAGAATATAAAGGGATCCAATATCAGATTAGGTTGGCCTTTCCCAGGACTAAAAATAAGGCACAGGATCAGGGTATGAGCATTGCGGCCTAAATCTCTCAAACCCCCAACTCCGCCTGAAATGGTATTCCTTCTCGTTATTTCTGAGGCTTTGTGATGAAGGAATAAGGATTTAGCAGTATAGTTCATAAGATCTACAGCCACATCCAGTGTTATGTTGAAGTCAGCAGGGTCTCTTCAACGTGTACAAGAAAGGATCCAAGACAAAAAACAGTGTATCAGATAGTCCTTACCAGTTAATTAGCAATTAAATCAATGCAATAAATGCTCTGAACCAAAATGGACTCTATTCGATGTGCAACCACTTTAAACCTTTCAATTTTTACATCCACACTTGATTTTGTTCTATTTCACTCTGGCGAAGAACGGATACTTTAGCTAGTGTATACATGTATTTATACGTGTATGCGTATATCAAAGGTAATCTAATGCTTCTTTTTTGTTTCAAACTTTTACATACAGAATATCATAAGAAGGGGAAAACAACCAAGCAGATGCATGCATGCATTCACAAGACGAGACTGTAGCATAAAATGATTTTGGGATATGGCACTACCAAAACAGGTAAAGCAACATAAGAAAACACAATATAATAAATCTAATAGCAATCAACTTAATCACATATTTTCTTCTACTACAAATAAATTCTCACAGGAAAAAAATATAGAATTGCACACTTGCAAACAATATCTTCTTTAAAAATAGAACCGAGTAAAAACAAGAACTATTACTCCTGAGCAAAATTGGAGCTCCAAATAATATCATACATATTAAGAAGTCAAGAATGGAATGGTGTCTTTTACTAATCAAAGAAAGTAAGATGAAAGATCTAATCACATAATTACAGCTAGCACACAATAACAGATGGAAGGAAAGGTCACAGCAAACATGCTTGAGCATATCTCGTACAAAGTAATTTTTTATGATGTGCACAATTACATTTCAGTACATAATGTACACCTCATCACATCATAATGTGCACTTACATAATGTATATAAAAATAATATATTTAAAAATATTGTAGGACATGTCCTGCCATAAGACATACCTTACCGTAAAACATGTCAACCCATAAAACATGTACACTGCAAGACATGTTCACCTATATGACATTACATACTTTCAAGACATGCTCTCCTGTATTCTTAAAATGAGGCTAACATCAAGGGTCAGAAATTAACCCCCCCCCCCCCCAAAAAAAACAACCCTTTGAAGCTTCAGTGAGGAGTGCTTGAGGAGTGTGGAGGACGTGCAGTGTATACTTGATGTTACTGTCGGTGAAGGATCTTGCAGTATTTGTAGATTAAATGGCTAGTAGAGAGCACCCACTCCATCAGATATCTAAGAGTACCCAGCATCAGTTTTTCTCTTTTTTTTTTTTTTTTTTTTTTTTTTTTTTTTTTTTTTTGCTTCTCAGATTAAATTGAAACAAAGCTGTGTTTACCCAATGGGAGAATGTTTTTTTTCAGTGCACATTAAAAAAATATTTTAACACTAAGAGAGAATCACTTCATTGTCTGTTGGTAGATGATATTTCTTTTTTTTTATTTGGAGAGCTAGAGTCTAGATATTGTCAAGGTTCCCTCCGTGAACAAGCCACATGTAGAGCTATTCATGAGAGAAGGCTCCTCCATTGGATCTAGGCCCACCACTTTCATTGATTGACATTTTACACTGACGTGGCTAAGCAGGGCTTGATGGGGGAATAATGGATGCAGTGCAGGTCACACAGGACCAAGGAAATTTACGGATTAAAAGAAATCTCTCCATTTCCTTGGCTATTCAAAATGGTTGCTTCAGCACATCTGCAAGTTTTGCTTCATAATAAGACAGAGTTTTATAATAAGACAGGTGCTCGAATTTTCAGCCAGATTGTGAGGAGGTATTGTTGGTGGCTCAAGACTGCTAAGGAACCTAATGGGATACTATACTGTATCACTTAGATCTGCCATGCTGTCAATGCTCTTGTGGAATTTTCCCTCCCCACCAATTCCAGCATAAATGTTTCGTTAATAGGGTTCACTGACACATTCTGGGATCAAAGGTTCATCTTTACAACTGCCAAGCAGTCTTTTTGTAGAGTCGGAGCAGGTTTGGACGAATTTTTTTGATGGTTTCATCAGCCCCTTCAGCGTGGTGTCCAAAGGATACATGAATCCATCAGCATTGCAAGAAACGTGATCATTGCCTATTGTCAGTAGTTTTGCAGTGAATTGCTCTGCTTGCTGATCTCCATGCAATTACATTCTCATGTCAGTCTTTGAGCAGCATCTTCATTTCACTTTTGTCCAAAGGTGAGATTTAATGCATGTTTTGACCCTGTCAGACCTAGTGCCTTTGATATAGGGTCAGTGTTTGTTTGAGTTCACCACACATTGACACAGCAACAACTCCGAATGTTTGTCCATGTTATAGTGCCACAACTGTTTGCAATGATATTTCATACAACTTACCAAACTACTCTGTAATATGCATTGTGGACGAAGTCAAGGACTGTCATAATTTTACCTAAATTGTTATAGTTAAAAATAATTTTTTTAAAGTTTAATTACTTCATGTTGTTTGTTTTTTTATTTTGGCACTCGGCACTTGTTAATTAAGTTATGCATATTTTTAGGGTGGGTTATTTTTCCATCAGTATACACACAACAGATTAGTATACATATGAATATGTATTCATTGCTTGTACGCACACGTGAATGTACATATGCATTATAACATATACATCATAACATTGTATTTCAAATGAAGTGATGTTTAGACTATAAAGAAAGAGGCGAGTATACCAATGAAGCCAAATATTATATTACCAAAAATGTGTTTGTGTTTCTGCTGTCCAAAAAGGCTTGCATGCACTTGTAGCAAATATTGATTCTCCGTCCTTTACAACTAAAATTTGAATGAAACCAATAGCAAATAATATCAGGCTAATAAAGATGCTCAGCTAATATTAACTAGCCCCCTAGTATGCATGCACTTTTTTGTGATTACAAATAGCATAGGGAGAATTGTGCTTATCTTAATGTGTATTTGTTTGTATGTGTGTCTCATGAAGGCAATGACAGTGACGAAGGCTGCAAATGTTTCTGCCAATATGGAAAATCCTACTTTCCAGTTTGGCACTGATGATGACCTCTGACCAGCTGTTTAGTTTCATACATTGAATGATTTTGCTATTTTTGTAAATGTTAATACAGCAAGCGCTGCGAGGCTCTTATATCATGTGTGTGGATTGCATGTATTATTGTAGTTGCAAGTATTTTAATATTGTTCTTGAATAATAAATTTCATGATCCTCAAAAATATCGATATTTGTCATGAATGGTACCAGGATGAAGTTTATAATTTAGCAATTCGATCTAATTTACAGTGCAGATTAAGAATATTACCAAAGAAGGTGATGAAGGAACTTTAGCCTATAGTAAGCACCATATCTTCAATGGATTTTTTTTATTGCATTTTTGGAATCCCATGTCATATTGGCTGCTATTCACTTGGCAAAATAGCTAATCATCTGGTGATCCCATGTGAGTTATTCAAAAATGAATTGTCGGTTTGTGGTTATGGAGACTTTTCTAATGGTATCAAATCTTAACTCTTTTTATGTGTATAGTATGGCATTATGTCAGATGTAGTTTGGTGTTTCTTTAAAAAAATAAATAAAAAATAAATAAATAAAAAAAAAAAATTTTTTTTTTTTAGCTCATCATCTTTCCTTGCTAGGAAGGGAGGATGGAACAAGAAACGAATTCCAAGAAATAAGAGTGAATTGGTAGGCAACAGATCTATATAGACCCAGGGCTAGAGTGATTTTTTAGAAATGTTGCTTTCATTTTTAAAGGGGGTTTTATTTTCAGTTTATTACACTTGCAAATTTATTAAGTATATGCCTATAAGTATATGTGCCAATTGATACTAAATTTCTACTTTTTAAGCTTAAATGAATATTGTAATTTTAAGTTCTTTACATGTATTTTGATATTTCCTAATAAGTCTCTAAAGCTAACTTGAACTGTATTTTATACAGGACACTATACTGGTAAGATTGACTACACCACTTCTTATCATTCAAGATTATCAAATTCATTTTCTATCACTGTTGCCATCCCATCTTTGCTGCTGTCTTCATTTCACTCTCTGTTGTAGGGTTGATCTGGTTCCCTATCCAGGACTATAAATCAAAAGAAAATTTAGGGGTGTTATCCTGTTTGGGGTCTGGGATTGATGTGTGTGTGTGTGTGTGTGTGTGTGTGTGTGTGTGTGTGTGTGTGTGTGTGTGTGTGTGTGTGTGTGTGTGTGTGTGTGTGTGTGTGTGTGTGTGTGTGTGTGTGTGTGTGTGTGTGTGATGTGCAGAAGTAAAAATATATATGAATAAATAAATAAAAATGAATCCCTGACGGTTTGAGAGAAGTTGACTCCAAATAAAACAAAATACATCTGGCTTCAGGAATACTGAGATTAATAAGTCATTTAGTCTAATTTAACAAAATATTCTTACACTAGGATTTCTGGCTAGCAAATTCATTTGCTATATTTTCAAGTTAAGTTTGTAAGTCAAATGATAAAGAATCATGCACCAGTTTAGTCTAGACTGCTGCATAGTAGTTCTTAGCCAGGTTTTTGTAGACCACTGATTGACATCTCACTGATTGCATTTGTGACTGGCATAAATAAGATGAATTTTACCAGTTGAAGCATCTGGAATAGAGTTGATGTTCATAATCACTTGGAGACTACAAAAGTGCGTTTTTTTTTTAGTTTTGAGTTCAGTTGGAAATTTGCATTGTAGAACGCAAAACCACAAGCCAGATCCTACTGATGAAGTCATCAGCAGGTGTGAAAACATAATTATGAGCAAAGCAGAGAGTCAAAGTTACAAAATAACTTTGTATTCATCTTGAACAAATTTTATATTGATAGCTTGGACAACATGATCAATAGTAATCTTCCACTGATCCCTCTTCCATGAGCCCTCTCCCATGAGTGTAGGAATTGAAGTACCCACTTTATGTAGTGTTGGTACTCCATATTCTTGGTAATGATGGGTATGAATTTCATCCAAGGAAGCCTGAGGTGTTGAGGTTACAAGTGGCTGAGGGGGAGGGACCTAATCATCTTGGGTGTGACTGGCTGGAGACTTTACAAGTTAGGCTCAATGGTGTGTGTAATTTAGTGAGTACCATTAACAAAGGTGTTAATGAAATACTAACCAAGCATATTAAAGGTTTTTGCTAATGACCTGGGTACACTAGCAGATCATAAAGCTAAACTCAATGTTGACCCAACAGCTATGCCTAGGTTCTGAACAGTTCCATATGCCAAAAAGCCATTGGTTGAGTCTCAGTTTAATAAACTTGAGAGTGAAGGTAAGAGCGAAGCATTAGAAATATACCTCCAATTTTACATAATGCAATCTAGCAGTGTAACATTGAAATAAAGAAAATTGAGTTCAATAAAAAAAAAAGGATTCTGTCTAACAATGATAAAAATTAAAACAAATGCTACCAACCATACACCAGCTCTCTCATCAAAAATAGGTCCTTCTCTGGAAAGTGTCTCAACTTCTATGCACCCTATAATGGCAGAGCTAATTCTTAATTTTTGAGTGATTCTATATATGCACAAAGCTTTTACAGAGATTTTTTGACTCAAGATTTACTTTTGATGGTAAAAAATTTTATCATTGATCAGAGGGAAGAGTTCTTTTTAACAGTTATAGCTTGTAAATTTATCTTCTTTATTAAATTTTTCTATATTAAGCACACCTATTCCAGGTTGAAGTGATTCCCCATCATTTTAAGCTTTAATAAATATCTATCTTTAAAAATAACATAAATTCCAGCTCCCCACTTTGAATGTGCTGTCTCCTCCCTTGATGTATCTTTTTACAAGTATAAGGACCTCAATCTGTTAATCTAGGAAAAGGTCACTCCACAGATGCTACAGCAATACTTCTGTAGCATTTATTTGTGTATCAATTTTATATGATTGATCAATCAATATCATTGTATTATAATTATTGTATTTTTTCTCACAATTATATGATTTTGTTACCTTTTTCTGTGAACTTACTGTATTCATAACCTAGATCACAAATATCATGTATATGATCATGGGTTGTTGCTGACCATGGGTAGTTACTATGTACAATCTTGGATATATTTTTTGGTTATCATTGACTGTACTACCTTCAATTTGGGCCTTGATAGATTATGCTAGCATTATTTTGATAATATGGAGTAAATTTTTTAAAAGGAGAGAAAAGAGTCATGATAAAACAATATGCTAGCAGCAAAGCATATTGGAATAATGGGGTAATTTTAGTTATCACAATGTCAATGATAATCAATCCATAAATTAACATTCCAAAATATTAATGGCATCACTATTTGATCATGTTGTGTATGGAAAGAAAAATATAATATAAAAAAAAATCTTGTTGGGATGATTAAATTGCTAATTTTAGTAGTTGCTGGGTACATTATTAGCCATAGAGGCAGTTTTATCTGTTCAATGGAATATTTTCATATGTGAGTAAGAAAAATAATTACAGATCATTTGAATAGTGAAAGAATGATAGTTATGTGGATCAAAAAAGAATAATAGGTGAAAGTATAATGAATTTATTACTATCTTGTCCTGGACACTTTCTGTCCCAAAATCTAGCAGTTCAGTTGTAACTATCTGCTACTCCAGCTTACATGTGGTGCTCTAGTTTTATTATATGAACCAGTTTTTATGGGAGAATCCTTTCTGAAGTCTTCATCTATAACCTTTTTAAATTCAATGATGCTCTGCTCCTGTTCTGGTTTTAAAGGTAAATAGCCCAGCTGTTTGGTAACATTTTGCACAGAGTAACGTAAGAGTAGCATCAGATGATTTATTTTATAATTTTCTGTCTTACACAAAAACTTTGCTGTATAGCTGCACTGCATGTGTTAAGTGGCAATTTGGGTCACCATGTTTGATTAGGAGCTCTTGTTTTATGATTCTAGACTGAAGACGTAGAAATCAGGAAAAGTTTTGGAAGTTAAACGTGTTAGGACACACGTTTAATTTCCAAAGCTTTTGCTGACTTTTACCTCAGACAGAAATAAACAAGAAATACTTCCATAAAATATATACATAAATGTATTGTTCCCCATGATTTTGGGGGGATGATACCAAATGGTATAGCGATAGTACCAGACCCTTACCTCCACTGGTTAAGATAAATAGTTGGCTAGCTAAGGTAACTAGTTGGCTAGCGAGACTATCATCACAGTAATCTCCTTTGCATGAGCATTTTCAGAATAAGTTCAAGTTGAAATGGACAAGTACACATGCAAAATTTTGACTTCAGCAGACCCACAGATGCTAATGCATTCACCAGTGTTAGGTCCTCAGCATGACTTCTGGAGAGGTAACTGACTAGATGGAGCAATCTTGTGGTAAGTTGCCATGTTTATCAAGGACCATGCTGCACCAGTGTCTATTTTAAATGATACTGACACTGTATTTAAGGTGAAATCTAGAGTCATGGCTCCTGAACTCTTCTTGTCCTGCACAGTAACAAGGAATTTCTCTTTTCCTTCCATCCTTGCTAGTATTTCAATGGTTACTCTGATTTGTAGCATGACTGAAACCACTAGCATGTCTCACATCTTGAATACCCTAAGCTGCTCCTTCCATAACTGTAGCTAACTCCAAAGCTTTCTGATATGTTAAATCCTTTCTGCTAGCTAGCGGTGTGGAATGCTGTCCTGTTGCACTTAGCAGACAAGGCGATCTGGGAGCATGTCGTCCAAGACGTCTCCATACAAACAGTGCTCCATCAAAGCTCCTAGCATAGCAACATATTTGGCTACCCCTTCATCAGGTCTTCTGATATCTCGAATTAAACTTAAAATGGATTGGGGTCATAGTGGTCCTCCAAGACCTTCACTAATGTGTTAATTTTGTACCACCAGTTAAACTTCTGAGAAACCTTTATGTGGCTGGGCCCCAGACTTATAGTGATAAAGGGAGAAGACATGACATTCAAAGTGGGAGGCTAAAATTTATATTATTTTTGAGGATAGATATTTATTAAAGCTTAAAATGGTGGGGAATCACTTCAAATTGGAATAGGTGTGCTTAATATAGAAATATTTAATAAAGAAGATAAATTTACAAGCTATAACTGTTAAAAATAACCCTTCCCTCTGATCAATGATAAGAATTTTTACCATCCAAATGAAATTTTAAGTTTCATCTCTGTCATTGTACAGTGCATAGAAGTTAGGACACTTTTTCCCAGAGAAGGACCTATTTTGATGATACTGAGGTAACTAGGATTGTTGAATAGAGATGAGAGATCTGGTATATGGTTGGTAGCATTTGGTTGAAAATTTTTTCATTGTTAGAATATTTTTATTGAAATCAATTTTCTTTATTTCAAAGTTACACTGCAAGATTGCATCTTGTAAAATTGAAGGTATTTTTGTAATGCTAACATGTCAACATTTTCATAGCAGGATTTATTCAACTCTTCCATTCATGATCATTTGCTGCCGCTATCAGGGTGTTTTTCAATCTCAAGGACTGAAAAAATGTGCTCATTAAATCAGTCTTTTAGCTCACAGTGGAGTAGATCACATGCTTAAAGTCACATTGCCAGGAGTTATGTTTTAGTATATGTAAATACATATGGCTCACTCCCATTTTCAATCTGAAGTCTTAAATACCAAGGCAATAAGGAAGTTCAGTATTGTGCTCCTCAGCAGTTGCCACAGTCCTATCATAAAATTTGTTAAAATGATTTTAAGATCATATTATTTGTTAAATTGATTGGCAGCATCAACCACAGAAGAGCATCTAGCAAAACCATATTAATTGCTCTGCTGCACTAAAATATAGGTGACTAATCTCTTTCTAAACAGGGGATTGACTTCTTCAATGATTGCAATAAACAAAGCTTCTAAAAGAATATCTTCCATGGCAACAATCCTTAGAGTCCATCTGGTGGGACATAATGATTACAGTTTAATTACATCTCTACTAACCATGTGCTACTTAACTAGAAGTACATATTTACGAAATCTCATATTTTTGCCGGTAAATATATAGCACCAGGCCCAAGGTATGGCGTCAGAAACAGTCAGTCACTTCAAAAAATTATAAAGCCTTGGCGGGAAGTGTGGTTGTTTTAAAACCTCATTATAAAAAAATTTGGTCCGTGGTGGACATTCCGACATTCCTACGGTGAGACAAAGAATGCACAAGCAAGTCACCAGACCCACTTTATTTTGGTACTGGTGATGCAATATATCCAGTGCTATGTATAGTCTGGGATCAAGACTATTCATTAACAACAAAATAGTGCTTCAACCGCTCTGTGTAAGACCTCCAATCTTCTTTGCTTTGATCAAAGCTGTAACTGTACCATGAATAGACATAACTGCCTGGACTTTATCTTCAGTTTATCCTCCTGCCAATCACCCATTCAAATTGACCCATTCAAATTGACCCATTCAATGAACAACTTATAGACTGAACAACTTTAGTAAAGTGAAGTGAAGTGAACACTATAATAAAAACCATGGTATGGGGAAAAATAGTAGGAAAAACATTGAAGGTAAAAGATGGAAGGGAAAAAAAAAAAGAAGAACAGGTTGGAATGAATGAAAATGAAAGAAAAAATATTGAAAGAAAAATAAGATGAAAAAGGTAGAAAAATAAAGATAGAAGGAAAAAAGGATATTAATAAAAAGATAAAAGGTAAAAAGAAATAGAAGAAAATATCATAGGTGAAAAAAGATAGAAGAACTAAAAGATAGGGGGAAATATTGATGGAAAGAAAGGTAGAAGAAAAAGGGAGCACTAAAAAAAAGATAAAAGTAAAGTGGATAGAAATAAAATAAAACCGATGTAAGGAAACAAAGAGGAAGTGAAGGGGGTTTGAACCACCAACTTATAGCCTTTAAACACTGCACTCAACATTTTACAACCATCTTTCAGGATTTTTGGTATGGAAATTTTGAATTATTTTTTCTTCACCAGGGGTGCAACTCTGAGGGAAAAAAATTATTTGAGGATAAAAGGAAGTCAGGATACACACATTAAGCCGAAAATATTAGGAAGCCATCTGAAAAAATCTCTGGGAGGAGTTTGAGAGTAAAGAATTGTAACCATATCTATCTAGGTACAAGCAAAAAAAAACCTGCCTTACTTGCAGCATTATCAGCACCACTTTTTGTGAGCTGAAGTGACTAAAGTGTCTGCTTGATAACTTATACTGTGGACTTTTAAAACAATGTAATTATGTGATTAAACTTTTTTTTAAACTACATTTTTTGACATTTTCAGCGTTACACATAAGGAAAGGTATGTGTGGCCGTATGGAACCCAGCCCATGTTATTCACATAGTGAAGTTGTGTCTGCAAGCCAAATATTTTGTCTGCAAGCCAAATATTTTGTCTCATAGCTCCATTTTTTATCCCAAAAAAAATACCACTTTGACATTTTTGAATACAAAAAAGTGTGAAGACATAAATATGGATATTACGTTCCCCTCATGACACTGATTCTAAATATATATTGTTCATGTGCCAAGATCTATTCTTTTTTCCAGCTGTAGAGTTCAATAAACAAATGCATATGAAATCATATCACCTTGTTATTAAAACACATGCATGCATTTTAGCCAGTGTTTTTTCAGGGCTGATAATGGCCCCGTCGAACACAAATTGAATTTTTTTTTCTTTATTTGGCAACCTTATCTATTGCAATAAGCTTGCATGAGTTTCTTCAAATGAGTTGATCAATTGATTTTGAGGAGGACCACAGAATCATCCTGCTGAGAGCAAGCAATATCATAACTACACCACAAACACAACCACAAAAGCTATATGTACCAGTCCAGAGACCTTCAGACGAATATCTTCTACCTTAGACAGAACGTGTGGTTCAAGATAGTCCCAAAAAGTTTATGAGAAAGGAATTTCATTTCTATCTGCTACATTCATTCATATTAGTACATAGTTTTAAATTACACTGATACATTATACATTAACAATGAGATAACATATCCCAATAAGTACTATACTATTGAAATCCAAATTCCTTGTAAAGTAATATCTGGAAATTAAAACCAGCAAGGAAAATATGCCTAATTTCCATTTAAAAACTTGTAGCTTTTGATTAGAAGCTATATCACTGGAAGAAAGACTTAGAACACAGTGAAGTGAAGCTCGATATTCTGTGCTTACTCGAGAATGCAAATCACTGCACATTTTCATTCCTCCACAAATTTATTATGTTTTCCCTTCTTAATGAACACCAAAAGGGTGTGTTTCCAAAATATTAATTAATCAGATATCATGTTTATGGATCTTTCTGATATCAATAGTATTTACAGAAAGATAAGGTTTGATTATTCATAAATAATCTGGATTTACAGTTGGCATAGAAAATATCACAAATGGTCTCCGGCAACGTCAGAAACAAGAACACATGTCAATACCATCTTTAGCCATAGCATTAGATTTATATATCTATGAATATAAAAAATTTAAAAAAAAATTATGGTTGTGTCTATTTACCCACCTCTGGCTAAAGGTCTGTCTAATCATAGGACCCTGAAACTTGCCATGTACACACAACTGAACAGCTAGATACACCTAAGTCATTTACTTTCAAGCATGTACAAAGCACACTAAATCAGGTCAAACATAATATTATAATAAACAAAATGAATTCAAAAGGGCACTAATCATTGACAAAAGTACATTCTTTCAAGAGGTGCAACCATAGGTCTAATAATATGTTTAACTAAGTTAACATTATGTACATGGTTCTCCCCATATTGTCAGCAATCTACCTTTCAGCATTACATAAGGCTTCTCTACATTTGGAAACTTCTACAAATATCAACTCAGCAACCAATGGCATTCCTGCATATGAAATGCTATTATTTGAATAAAGCCACAAAGTCTAGGAATTGTGTTTTGAATAGATTCAATTAATTCTATGTTGAAATTGAACAAGGAAATGTCAAGTATACCGGTATCGCAGGATATTTGGTCGCTGAGCGTCCAGATTTCCTAGGAAATAAAGACGCTCCTAAAAATTTTGATGCTAAAATAGAAATGGATGAGTAACAGTATACCAAGCTGTTTAACTAAAGTCTATTTGCGGTGACTTGGGCCCTGGAGAAACGTTAATAACTTGGCCAATACTCAACGGATTTCCAGATTTCAAGGACCAACAAACTCATGACGCTCTAGACGTTCTTTTGACACTATTCCTGAAGAAGTTAACTATCCCTAGGCAAAGTTAGCTGTATGTCCCATAAGCAAGTATACTACATTCTGCCGAGGGTTAATTGACTATATTGAATGCAAGCGCAAAAATATCACTTGGAGGCTAACGTCCACCGCAGAACTCCTGCAGTTCTTCGAGTGGAATGCATAAAAAGAAGCACAGAATTGATTTGCCTTGTTTCAGCTGGACCCTAAATCCAAGTATTTTTATACCTTGTAATAACTTCTCCCTGCTCAAGGCAAGTAGCTGAAAGTAAAGGTCTGTTGTTCATGTCAATCATCTCAAGTGCTGTGATGAAGTGTCCAACTTCAAGAAGTTGGTCAAGAAGAGCAAGGAAGGCAGTATCCACGCTTTTTTCAATTTGTTCCAGGGACATACGTGGTCTGTTAAAGATAATGAAGTTTGTCACGTACAAATCTCTCATCATTAAGTAATTTATATTATTTCTGTATTTACTTCTGTATATTCATTACTTCTTTAGTTTGTTCTTTATCATCTCAATGAATGAATAAACTTGTATAAACAAGTGAAGAATATAATAAAAATATTCAGAGGAAAAAACAAAACTTTTTCTTCTTTTCCTAAACTCTTGCTGAATTAATAGGAAATAAATCAATAGCAAACACCAATTGTGAGATATATAAATTAGTGGAAAAATGATGATTAGTTGTAAATAGCTAAATATGAGATACATGATTTAATGATAAATGATGACAAAGTGAAACCTTGAAGTGGACTTTTACCAGGTATGAGGTAGAATTAATGTAAAGTTAGATAAAAAAGTGTTTTTAAGGTGTAAAGGGATGAAGGTATTCTAATGTGGAGTGGAAGAGAGTTCAATAGTTCTGTGGCAGGAGAAGGGAATTTTGATGTTGAAGGGATGATAGTGATGAGAGGATGAGATACGAATTAATGTTAGGTGGATGATGTCTGGAAGAAAATAAATAAGGTTTGTAAGTATTTCAATGAGAAGCAGAGGCTTGAGCAAAAAAGTGAGATAGGGATGGGACGGGGATGGGACAAGTTGATTGCAAGGGGGAGGGTGAAGATAAAGATCAGGAATTGAGTTCATTTTTTCAAGAAGTGAAGACAACAGCAATGAGTCATTGACATCAAAATCAGCTTCAAGAATGAGGTTTTGCATGGAAAGATAAAGGATGAGAGGAGGATAAAAAGAGTGGCAATTAGATAATCTAAATGATGAGATGAAGAGAGGCATCTAATACATAAAAAATAATATACGACTTTTGAAATTGTTTGTCATATTGGAATGTAAATGTTACTTTCTGGGAAATCGCATTGTTCAATTACTGGTCATGGTTGTGTTTAATTCTCCTTTTTCAAAAAAAATTTTTTACACATAATCAAGTCAGAACAGAAAATTATTAGTGAGCTTTTTTTTTCATTTTTTTTTTTTTTTTTTTTTTTTTTTTTTTTTTTTATGAAAGTTGCAGTGTTGTTAATTAAAAAATAGACATCAATTTTTTGATTTAATAAAAATAGAAGAGTCCTTCAAATGTATACATTTACAGTACATAAATATATGTATACATTTTAAATGTTGAAAGAAGGAATAAAGGTATTTGTTATATTACAAAGTTACATATGGTACTTTAAGGGGGCTCTTATTACATAAAAATGGCACTTTTTATATTAAAAGGACACTTCACTTTAAAAAGACACTTTTTATAATGAAAGGGCACTTTTTTTAATGAAGGGTACTTCTTACTTTTCAATAAGGGGGAATTCTATTACATGAGAGGGGCACTCAAAAAATTCAATGGCAAGCTGTACCTAAAATAGACTCTTTTACAATTAAAGGGCACATACTAATTAACAAAGTAAGCTTTACAAAAAAGCATATTATATTATTAAAAAAGAACTTTCTATTACATAAAAAATCACTTTTTATTGTGTGAGTGCATTATTTTTTTATAAAAAAAATAGCTCTTTTTATTATGAAAGGCCACTTTTCACTTAGTGTGGGCATTTTTTGACAAAATTTGTTGACTTCACTCTAAGTACTGGTTGGCCTCTGTATGCACAATAAGGGGTTAGAATGTTACAAGGTAAGTTACTCAGCTGCACAGTGTCACTGTTGCAGGACATTCTGTCCCCTGGAAATAGTGTCCCCTGGACCAATTTTCCTAGGATAATGTGTCCCAGGGGACAAAAAACTTAGGATATTATGTCCTGCAGGACAAAATATCCTTGGAAATCTTGTCTCCCACTAGGTTCAACTATCCCTCCTCTTCACTTACACAATACTCAACATTTTAAGATGCTTTTCTCCAACTTAAACCTTAAGTATATTTATTGACTGAAAGACAAGAAATTCTTATTCAGATTATTTAATAAGTATAGCTAGCTTATTCCTGAGTGATAAACTACTATAGTTGCCATGTGTAACTCATAAAACATGTATTTTTCAGTACCTTTTAGAGGGCATGACCACTGATATCTTCTATAGGTTAATTTATTTAAGAGAAGGCTAAGTTCCTAGTTTAGCACCGTTTACACTAGATTAATTGGTTATCCACATCATCACACTCCAATCCCATCATTATTTCAGTTTTCCAGTTCATAGTTGAACAATCTTCTGCTGATTATTGCCATTGGGTCATATTATTATTACCTTCACCCCAACTTTGGTTTGAAGAAAACCACTGAATGACATTTTGAGGGGAACATGACACATTTGGGTCATAATAGAACTTTGTATAATAATATAAACACATTTTTATGGTAAATTGGCAATGTTTTACATGCTGAAATGGTGTATGTGTGTGTTCTCTGTGTAACAATGGTCATATTTTGTTATATTTTAGCAGTAGCTAACTATTTTTATACTGACAAAGATTCAGAACTAAGACACCGACATCTTTTCATAGAATATTAATCACAATATCAATTTACAAGAATTAACAAGTCTGCTTTTGATATCCCCAAAGGTGGGAAATATGAACCGCTACACAACCTCCCACCCCCCCCCCCCCAAAAAGTGACTTGAACTACTTAAATCGTTCAGGTGGCACCATGTTGCCGGCCGGACCGAGTACGAATTGTTGGGGCAGTCACTTGAGCCCAGTTTTGTGATGACGATGGAATTGG
Source organism: Lycopodina hypogea (assembly GCA_963969325.1). Lineage (NCBI taxonomy): Eukaryota > Metazoa > Porifera > Demospongiae > Poecilosclerida > Cladorhizidae > Lycopodina > Lycopodina hypogea. The sequence continues at coordinate 8,737,655 of OZ017786.1, read as the reverse complement.
CTCTGGTGCACCTTCTGTTGGTGAAACAGTTCCAGGATTATATGTAGATGCATTGGCATGAGCCTTGGAGAAGTGGACGCCCACGTGGAGGAGGAACGGCAACCTGCACAGGACTGTCGATGTCGAGATGGGCAGGTTTGAGTTTATAAGTGGAGATAATTTCTTCTTTCCCTCCCATGTCAACTTAAAAGTTTTATTGCCAGCCTGCAACACTTTGTAGGAAACCATATATGTTTTTTGCAGTGGGGTATGATGAGCATCTTGATGCCCAAATACAAAAGCACTTGCATAGATCTGGAGGCACTGAAAACGAGGAACCATGTTGTGTGGTAGGGACTGGTGCCAAAATTTGGACCTTCTCCCAAAGTGTTGGAAGGAAGGTAAGTACACTTGGTGTTATAAATGGTGAAGAAGGTAAAAAAAATTACAAAGGACCATGAGAAAGAACCCATAAATAAGTTCTGCTGATGAGGTTTTCAAATCGTTCTTGGGTGCAGTACGAATGCCTAACAAAACCAATCGTAAAATATTTAACCAGTTTGGACCATGCAACATAGCATGCAAAGATGACTTCAAGTGGCAATGGAATCGCTCTACCAATCCATTTGCCTGAGGGTAATAAGCAGTGGTGTGATGATATTGATTTCCAAGTAGTTGGCCAAAAGCTGTCCATAATTCATAAGTGATCTGTGACCCCCTATCAGAGGAGATATGAGTTGGCACACCAAACCTTGTTATCCAAGTAGCAATGAGAGCCCGAGCACAGGAAAGGGTTGTCATGTCCATCAGAGGAACAGCTTCAGGCCAATGAGTGAACCGATCCACAATGGTGAAGAGGTAGGTGAATCCTTGAGACTGCGGAAGAGGGCCAGCTAAATCCACATGGATGTGCTTAAAATGTCAGTGGGGAACTTCAAATGTTTCCTTGACGAGCCTTGACATGCCTTTGTACTTTAGAAAGTTGGCAGGAAACACAAGCCTTGGCCCACTCCCTCACTTGCTTAGACATCCCTTTCCAGACAAACCTGGCTGCAACAAGCTTGCGAGTTGCCCATATCGAAGGGTGTGAAAGATCATGGATGGCCTGAAAAACGTTACGTCTCCAAGATATTGGTACCACTGGGCATGGTTGGCCCGTCGAGGTGTCACAAAGGATGAAATCCTGAGAATATCCGATGGCGATCTCTTTAAGTTGGAGACCAGTAATAGCTGTCCGATAGGCGTCCATTTCACCGTCTTGTCACTGTGCTTCTACCATTGCCGAAAAATCAAGTCCAAGCTCAGTTGAACTGATTGCACTGACCACTGCTTGAAAAAGGGCATCTGCCACATGGTTGTCTTTACCAGCAATGTGCTGTACATTGGCTGTGAATTCTGAAATCTAGGCTAATTGACAGTGTTGACGAGGAGACCATTCATCTATGAAATTAATTTAAAAAGTACTCCCTCTCTTTCTCTCTCTATATATATGCACACATACATACACATAGATAGATAGATAGCTAGATAGATAGATAGATAGATATATAGATAGATAGATAGATAGATAGATAGATAGATAGATAGATAGATAGATAGATAGATAGATAGATAGATAGATAGATAGATAGATAGATAGATAGATAGATAGATAGATAGATAGATAGATAGATAGACAGTCATATATACAGCTATATATATACCTTTTTAATTCAAAACTGCCATTATAAATGCAATTCATGAAAAATTGCCATTATAAATTATTAGGTTGTTTCAAGTAAACCCCCTATAAATTTGCCAATTAATTAATTTTGATCATGTTTTTACTCCCAATTGATACAGTATCATGGAAATTTTCATTTCTGACTAAGCTCAGAGATATTTACAACAGAGTATCTTGTTAATTCTACCCAAGGTACGACTTATATAATAATTGTTTGTTGGGCACATCCCCAGAAGAGGATATAGCCAAATAAAATGACTGACTTATTGTAATGCTTCATTTTGAACGACAATGCTAACAAGGCTATTCCCACCCAGTCAATGTTCTGCTTGAGGGTCGTTCAAACTGCCATGATATGTGGCTGGTAGGCACAGTGGTTTTGGCTTATAAACTTGACAACACACTTTCAAAAACTTTCCACTTAATAATATTTACCATTTTTTTGGCAAAACTTCTTGTCACGATCCTTCTTATATTGCATTTGTGCCAGATCAATATTAGACTTTGCTGCAGAGTGGATACTATCTTGGACCAATTTCATTAATGCGATGGTACTTGTCGGACTTGGTCCATTAGATCCATTACTTTCTTCTTGTGATCCTTCAGCTTCTGCTTCAATAGGAATCACTGGTTTTCTATTAAAGAATAACAACAAATGTAACCATAAAAACTAAACTAGAAGTATTAATAACTAGTGTTGCAATGCAAACCTGCAAAACATCAATTCAAAATGTGTGAACTTAGTAGACTTTTGCACGCGATAAGCAAATAGAATTCCATGAATGTGTTGATCCCAATCGTTTTGTTCAGAGTTCACTTGCTTTTGTATTGCTCTTTGCAAAGTTTGATTGAAATGTTCTATGAGACCATTACTCTGAGGATAATAAGCAGAAGTCACTTTGTAATTTTCGTTAACTGAAAAAGATTTTGATTCACTTTGTTAACAAATTCTCATCCTTGATCGGATATAATTGATTTTGGACACCCTAATCTGAATAAAAAATAAGGTACATCAACATCCCAATATATACATATATATATTATAGCCATGCTGACATATCATTTAAAATAAAAAGGTGGCAACAGTTTCTACTTTCTTGTTTTTTATGGCCTCTGTTTCTGGCCACTTCGAAAAATTATCAACCAGTGTAATAACGTATTGGTTGCCATTTGGGGGAACTGGCAGTGGGCCAACTAAGTCAATACCAATCTATATAAACAAAACATATATGTAATCAATTCATTGTCAGTTAAAATATGAATTCAATGCATGAAACATATGAAACATACCTGTTGCCATGCTTCAGGTTTTACAGCAATTCGATGTAGGGCAGCATTGGCCTTAACAAATTTTGCATCATTGCATCTCTGACAAATATCACAGCATCTGACATACTCACAAATGTCTGAAGTCATGAAGTCCGATAAAATCCATTACATATTTTTTCCACTGTTTCATCTCATCCCAAGTGTCCTGCATAAATTTGAAAATAGTAATCCAGTTTGTGCTCTCTTCAAACTCAGCATGTACAGATCCACTCAAATATTACTTATCTCTGATTTTGTATGCACAACTTTTATTAAATAAGTCAAATGTAGCAACATCAGTGTGTTTCTTCAAAGTATCTGTATTCAAAAATTAAGAAAAATTATTTCCTCTTCCATATTGCTAGCTACTTTATGCTATGTCTGAAATCAGCCTATTGACTATTCCAATTATGTCAACCAAAGTCACATTAAGTATGTATACCTTCTCCACTGTTGTGACAACTCTCCATCACCCTTTTTCTCTCTTTAGCACTCCTTATCACCCTTTTCCACTCAGTCTTCCCAATTGGAGGAGTAATAAAGGGAGCTATTCTTGATTTCAAAATTATTATATTTTCTTCTCAGCATCCTTTTCTTGTTTTTATCCAAGTCCGCTGGATATCTACAAAATAACAGGTAATCCATTATCTCATCGTATGCAGGAGAGCTCTTTTCAACCATTCCCTGCTCTGCAGCTACTACCTTCCCACATGTTTCGTATATACACCTGTACAAGTCCACTACATGGCCAGTGGACTATTGCTAAAAATAATACAAAATAGAATGTTCACAGGAAGCTTATATTCAAGTACACAACTAGGACTGTTACCAGTTGCATATATCACAGTGATCAACACAGATAGTACATTGATGTTTCCTGCTTCATAGCAGAATAGGTTGCCTGAACTGGTGCTGATTGGGACATCCTGAGATACTAATAAACACTTGGTCAGCTACTTTTGTAGTCTGTAAACCATGAAACCATATTAGGGCCAAGGCCAGTAATGAATTTTTGGAGAGATGTGTAATCCTTTGGAGACTCAGGGACAAGGCTTGTAGTTAAGGGACTGTCCCCAAGTTTGGTGGCAGTTGGTATCAATGTTTGATAATTGATTAGTAAATAAATTCCTGGCCCAGTGTAAGCCAGTATTTGAGCAACCATACTGCAAATGAGGAAATTCCTAGGTTCATTCCTTGATGAATCTGGTGGCACACCATGAAACCAATCACTATCCCACCTTCCCTCCCACCTATTTTCCTATCTACCCTCCCCTAATTTATTCATGAATTGCAAAATATTTACATAGCACATTCTCTTTCTAAACCCTAAAATTGAATTGTGGGATATGAGTCCAAGATGTAATAATTGGTTCTCATAGGACCTCAAAATATTGAAAGCAACCCTGTGACTCAATCTGTTCTAGGCCTTACAGAAGACCCTGAAACAAATGTAAAACTGTAATTTTTAATTACATGAAGCGTACCCTTGCCTGACAGAAAACTTGTTTGGATGAACCCGTTCTAGTGTGGACATTTGACACCTGCTCCCAAGGGCTGGTAAAATTGCTTTTAGTGTACATAGGCTGAATGCTTTGTTGATAGATTCTCCACAGAGAGAGAGTATTTAGTGTCTCCTCCAGATGTGTTTTTTTCTCTGGTGAGGGCCATCCCAGCATACTAATCACAATTGAGAGGAAGTTACTCAGTGTGATGAAGACACAAGAGTCTGATAAGAATCAGAAATTGTCCATCGAGCTGGTTATTGCCAGGAAAATTGTGTGCATGATTTCTTTCTGCTGGTTGAAATTGGCTGGCCATATCTGAGCTCGTTCTCTCTGAAGATCTTAGGGGAATGAATTATGTATTCCTTGATGTGGTTCCTTTGGCCATTGTAGAAGCTATTCTCCTTGATGGCAGCTTACTGTTGTATAAGACTAGACTAGAGCACAAACTTACATATTATTTCTTGAAAGACTTCATTTTGCAACATTGTGAATCTAACTTTTAATTTTGCACCACTTGAATTATTACGTGGGCAAATAGCAAGGGCCATATCCAGTTGGACTGGAAGAGCTAGGACATCAATAATAAAATTATTTTCACTATTAAACATACATTATCAAATTCAATGGTATTCATTATTTCCATTTTCAATAATTACCATAATGTACATTTCCATTACTATTTCCTTGTGTGTACTCTTCCTTTGCAGTTGAATCCTATGTGGGCAAAGGAAATTACATAAGGTAAATCCATTGCCATGTTACCATAGAAAGGAGTGCATGGCATAATTCACAGATATTATGTATACTACTTATTGAAACTGATGGAAAGAAGAAAAATGTGGAAGAGACATGGAGGTATGGAACAAGGAGATTCATTCAAGCAGTCCCATGAGTATTCCTAATTCACTTTAAATTGCTATGAGATTATGATCAAATCAATTGCATCAATAATATCAAGTTTCATATGTAATCAATGTAGAAGGATTTGTATGTGTGTTAATATTCAATGATATAATGCTATAATGTGGGTGTGTTTTTAAGAAGGATAGTATTAATGTCCACGAGTTTGTGGTTGCAATACTTCAATGGTATCATTGTCTTCAGGGAACTTGTATTCTTTTTTATAACGTGCAAATTATTTATTTTAGTCAGTTTTCAAGCTCCACTTGTCATAAAATATTAATATAACAGAAAAAAATTTTTCTTTTTTTCAAAGCTACTTTGTTCTTGAGAATCTCTTCAAACAGAGCTCCTGATTTTCAAAGGATTTTTTAAGAAGAAGACTATTTGTCATCAAAGGGTCGAGCAGAGGGACATATAAGGATACTACTGGGGGTTGGATGTCACAGGAATTGGGTAAATAGCTTAAAAAGCTTTGAGGGCATGCCTTCCAATCCTTCCTTAACTTTGACCGATTTGCCCATAATGATGGGAACAGAAGCTTCACCGAAAAACTGAATAAGGAGAGACACTTGAATCAACTGGAGAGAGCTACAATCCAAGAACTTGAATTGAATAGAGTAAAACAAGTGATTTCATTCGAATGATGAATAATTATTGCTTTGAATTGTGCTTGACAATCATGCAAGGAGACATAGGGCATACTGGGAATAGAAAGAAAGGGAAGAAAGTGAAGGGGAAAAAAGAAGAAAGATATTGAAAAAAATGGAATAACAAAAATAATTGAAGGAATGAATATATTAAGGGAAAATATAAAAGAAATAATAAAAAAGAGAGAAAAAAAGGGTGTGAGGAAATATGGAAAGAAAAATAAAATAGGGAGGAGAATAATGGAACCAAAGAAGAGAAGAAAAAGATGGAATGAATGAAGATGAAAGAAAAAAGATTAGATGGAAAAAATGAGCCGAGAAAGATGGAAAGAAAAAGGGTAGATGGAATAAGGAGATGATAAAAGGTAAAAGGTAAAAAAAAAAAAGCAGAAGGAAATATGATACAAAGAAATATGAAAGAAAGAAATAAAGTTGCAGTAAAAAGGAAAAAGAAAAAGAACGCAAGAAAGGAAAGATAAACGAAAAAAGAGGACATAAAAAAAAAAAAAGGTAAAAGGAAGGTGGATAGAAAATAAAATAAAGAAGATATATGAAAATAAAAAATGGGGGAGGGAGTTGCAGGGAAAAAGGAAGGGGGAAAAAAGAAAATAATGAAAAAAAGGAGGGATTGAATCACCAAACTATACCTTTGAAAAACAAAGCCTTACATTTCACACATCTGCCAGGCTTTTTTTTTTTTTTTTATTGGAAATTTTGAAATTTTATTTCTCAACCGGGTAGCTACCTTCAGGAAAAATATTTTAGTGATGAAAATAAGTCAGGATACCTATATTATGCCAAAAATGTTTAGAAGCCAACTGATAAAACTCTGAGAGGATTTTGAAGTCATACAGACACACAAAAATTCTAGGTACTAGCAAAAAGAAAATGCCTATGGTCAGTTTTTAATGGTACACTTTTGGTAAGCAGAAGTTACTTAAGTGTCTGCTTGAAGACATGCTGTAGACTTTAAAAATCATGTAAATATGTGATATAGTCAAATTTCTTTGGCTATATTTTTCTTTGACATTTTTAGCATTATATACAAGGAGGGAGATTTATGGATGGATGGGACCCAGCCCATGTTATTCATAGAGTGAAGTTGTGTCTGCATGCCAAATATTTACTCTCATAGCTACATTATATTATCTGGAAATAGTAACACAATTAACTTTATGTAATACGGTAAAGTGTGTGGCCATATCACTATGCCTATCACATTCCCCTTGTAACACTGACTACAAATATATATTGTTGGTTGGCAAGCTCGATTCTTTTTTTTTTTTTTTTTTTTTTTTTTTTGGTTTTGGATAAAATATATTATTAGGTTCTTTTATACATTCAATATACATATATATATGTATATAAATGTATATATATACACACACATATAAGATGTTCACAGGTGGCTTATATCTTGTCAACTGATACACCACTAGGCTGTTCCCTGATGTACACATTCCAGTAATCAACACAGACAAAACACTGGTTCCCTGCTTCACAGGCTTAAAAGGTTGCCAGAACTGCTGCTGATTGGGACATCCTGAGATATTAATTAACACCTGATCATCTACTTTTTTTTTAATCTGTGGACCATAACACCACAATGTCTTGAATCAGGGCCAAGGCCAGTAATGAACTTTCCACCAGAATCTCTATCCATTGGTGACCCTAAGGACAAGGCTCCCAGTTAAGGACTGTCTCAAAGTTTGATGGCAGTTGGTATATATGTTTAATGATTGATAAGCGTATTACTTTCTGGCCAAGTGTAGATTTGGATTTGAGCCACCACAATACAGACGTTGAAATTCTTAGGTTTGTTCGTTGATGGATCCAGTGGCACACCATAAAACCCTTCACCATTCCCCCTTCCCCATTCCCCCTTCTCTTCCAATTCCTTTCCTTCCCTACCCTCCCCCAATTCATCCATGAATGGTTAAATTTTAGCCTAGCACTTTATACTTCTAGCACCTAAAATAGAAGTGTGGGATAACAGTCTAAGATGTAATAGTTTGTTCTTGCGGGGGGAACAATATATCCTGGTAATCCCAGTGACTCTACCTGTTTAGGCTCCTCCCCCAAACTCCTTGGAACAATTGTGGAGCTTTACATTAAAATTACATGGAACCTACCCTTCAGGTGGCTTGGCAGGAAGCCTATTTGGGTGAACCAGTTCTAGTGTAGACATGGGACACCAGCTCCAAAGACTGGTGAAACCGGTTCTTGTGTGCACATGTTCTAAAGTTCTCTTGATTGATGCTGCACAAAATACTTAGTATTCCTTCCTAGTATGTATGTTCCTCTAATGATCAAGACTGAGAGGAACCTACTCAATGTGATTAAGACACAAGAATTGGATAAGGAGCAGGGATCGTTATGCGAGTCGGTCACTGCTAGAAAAAGTGTGCATATGATTACTTTCTGCTGGTCAAAATTGGACGGCCATGTCTGAGCTCCGCTCTGTCTGAAAATCTTGAGGGGATGGGTTAATGTATTCCTTGGTGTATTCCCACTAGACCTCATAGCCGCTATTCTCCTTGATGGCCACTTTCTTACATATTATACTTTGTGAGACTTTATACCACATATGTATACTTCCCCCTCCCGCTGAATCCTATGTTGGCAAAGGTCATTACATAAAGAGAATCCATTACCATGTTACCATGGGAGAGAAATGCATGGCATAATGCTCAGATGTTATGCCCATTACATCTTGAAACTTAAGGAAGGGAAGCCTTCACAGGAGGAGTGTGTGGAAGAGTCATGGAGGTGTGGAACAAGGTCTCAGAAGTATTTCAAATTCACGGTAGATTTCTATTTGACTAAAATAAAACTAGCTGCATAAACGATAATAAGCTCTTGATAGAATCAATATAGGACGCGTGTGTGTGTTAATATTCAATGTTATAATATAATCATGTGGGTCCGTTTTTCAAGACACATTATTCTAATGTCCACCAGTTTGTGATTGCCACGCCATGATCATATCACCTTCTTCCATTTCCAGCTGTAGAGTTTAATAACCCAACACATATGAAATCATATGACCTTGTTATTAAATCACACATACACACTCACCTGAGATGGTGTTTGCTTAGGACCAATGATTGCCCCGTCAAACTCAAACCGAGTGCTGTTCATCTGTAAACCTTGTCTATCGCAATAAACTTGCATAACTTTCTTCATCTCAGTTGTTCGCTTCATTTTGAAGAGGATCAAGGAGGAATCATCCTGCAGAGAGGGAGCAATGTGATCACACACCATTAACACAACCACAAAATCCATACGTACTGATCCACGGACTTTCAGATGAATATGTTCTGCTTTAAGTGGAACATCGGGTTCAAGAGAGGCCTAAAAGGTTCATAAGAAAGGAATTCTATTTATATCTGCAGCATGCATTTATATTTTACTATTGTTTTAAATTACACTGATAGATGATACTTTGCCAATGAGATAACAAATTCAATATACAGTATATCAGTGAATTGTAAAACCCTTGTAAAGTAATATCCTGAAATTCAAACCTGCAAGGAAAATGTCTAATTTCAATATAAAACTTGTAGTTTTGGAATTGAAGCTTTATCACTAGAAGAATGAAATACAACACAGTAAAGTGAAGCTCTCAGTATTCTGTGCATACTTGAGAATGCAAGTCACTGCACATTTTCATTCCTCCACAAATGATTACATTTTCCCTTCTTAATGAACACCAAAAGGGTGTGTTTCCAAATATAAAGTGATCAGATATGATGTTGATGGATCTTTCTAATTTCAGTAATATTTAAAGCAAGATAAGGTTTGGTTATTCATAATTAATCTGCAATGACAGTTGGGATGGAAAATACCACGATTGGTCTTTGACAATATCAGTGGCAAGAATGCGTCCTAATACCATCTCTAGCTATAGATTAGATCTATATATATACATATATATACATATATATACATATATATATATATATATATATATATATATATATATATATATATATATATATATATATATATATAATTTATGGTTGATTTAATTTACTCACCTATGTTCCTATCTGGCTAAAGATCTGCCAAATCATAAGACCCTGAAACTTGGCATGCATACACAAATAACAGCTACGTACAGGTAAATCAATTTCTTTCAGGCATGAATAATCACGAAGCTGTTGCACAAACACACTTAATCTGGTCAAACATAAAATTATAATAAACAAAGTGAGTTCAAAAGGGCTCTAATTATTTGCAAAAATATATTTGTCCAAGAAGTGCATCCATAGGTCTAATAATATATTTAGCAAAGTGAAAATAACATGCAGGGTTCTCCCCATACATCTACAAATATCAACTGAGCAACCCATGACATTCCTACATGTGAAATGCTGCTATTTGAATAATGCCACAAGGTCTAGTAGTTGTGTTTTGAATAGATTCAATCACATTTTATGTTGACATTGGTCAAGGAAATGTCAAGTACAGTGCACTAGTTCCTCACAAATATGATCAATTTTTTAAACAATTTACTTAGTATAACACACATACACTCTCCCTCTTTCTCTCCTCATTTGATTATGTAAAAGAAAAGTTTAACTTTAAAGGTACCAAACAAGTACCGATTGCAGTGGGAGAAACTGTTCTCATTTAGGACCAAACGGACCCATCCCTCAAATTAATACGTTTTATTTAAAAGGAGGGTTGGGGAGGGGTACACCAGGGAGCATTTACTATGGCAGAGCCTACACCAAAGAGCTGCAAAGAAATGGCGCTATCCTGACTAATTAGTAAGTCATCTAGATTCACCCTTCGGTTCATAGATCCGGTGGATTCTGCCATAGCGGTAGGGTAGGGCGGTTGGTAGGGCGGTTGGTAGGTCCAGGCGGTGAAGGAGAAGGCTGGAGCGTCTAAGGATTTCTTGTCACTCCGTGGGGTATGCTAGCCTGGCGGAGATTTTCAACCACGTGACAACCAAATTTTAATTGCAATTTACGCAAGGGGGCCCCGCCCACCTGGAGGCCGATGGTAAAGGAATGAGATTATGAATAAATATGCTTGGTATCCATTTTGTAACCAACCCTTTCAACAATTTAGGGCATATTACTGCAAGCGTATGCTCACGGAGTTGGTGAATCATGTAATCATGTAATCATGTAATCATGTATTCATGAGATGATAAAAAATAAATAATAAATAAATAAATAAAAAAAATTGAGGCATTCCAGATAAACAGGGAGATTTGGTGAATGGCTACGGTTATATATTAATGGGTATTTGCTAGCCAAATTTTTCTCGTGGTAGGTATCAAAATAAGTCAATAATGCCAATTTCACTACCTTCCCCATCTGTGTACTGAAGTATTATATTTCCAAACCCCTAAATATGTAGCCAGCCAACCACATTACATTGCATTACCAATTCCTCACTTTCCCTCATAAATAATTCAATTTCAAGAACTGCATACAAAGGAGTTTCAAGATTTGAAGTTGACCCGCTGACCTTGTTGGTAAACTTCAGCAACTGCCTGAGGGTGATAAGCAGAGGAGATATGAGTTGGCACACCAAACCTTGTTATCCAAGTAGCAATGAGAGCCCGAGCACAGGAAAGGGTTGTCATGTCCATCAGAGGAACAGCTTCAGGCCAATGAGTGAACCGATCCACAATGGTGAAGAGGTAGGTGAATCCTTGAGACTGCGGAAGAGGGCCAGCTAAATCCACATGGATGTGCTTAAAATGTCAGTGGGGAACTTCAAATGTTTCCTTGACGAGCCTTGACATGCCTTTGTACTTTAGAAAGTTGGCAGGAAACACAAGCCTTGGCCCACTCCCTCACTTGCTTAGACATCCCTTTCCAGACAAACCTGGCTGCAACAAGCTTGCGAGTTGCCCATATCGAAGGGTGTGAGAGATCATGGATGGCCTGAAAAACGTTACGTCTCCAAGATATTGGTACCACTGGGCATGGTTGGCCCGTCGAGGTGTCACAAAGGATGAAATCCTGAGAATATCCGATGGCGATCTCTTTAAGTTGGAGACCAGTAATAGCTGTCCGATAGGCGTCCATTTCACTGTCTTGTCACTGTGCTTCTACCATTGCCGAAAAATCAAGTCCAAGCTCAGTTGAACTGATTGCACTGACCACTGCTTGAGAAAGGGCATCTGCCACACGGTTGTCTTTACCAGCAATGTGCTGTACATTGGCTGGAAAGGATCATCTGCACATAAGCTAAGCTGAGATGGTGCTTTCTTTTTGGCAGCTTTTACTCAGATGACATCCACATAGTTGCAGATGTTACTATTACGAAAAAGTGAGTTCCCTTTAAAGTGGATACTGGTGCAGAGTTTACCACTATATCAGATCAAGTGTATCATACTCTCAAGGGAAGTCTCTTGAAGAAACCTACCAGAGTGGTATATAGTCCTGCCCAACAACAGCTTGAAGGCTTAAGACAAATTGATGAGCAAATTTCATACAGGCAGAATACATCAGTGCGAATAGTATTTGTCAATAAAAATTGAGAAGTCAATTTATTTGGTTTTCCAGCTGTCACTATTCGATATTGTTAACCTGTCGATGCAATTAAACATTGGGAAAGCGACATTAAAAAAAAAAAGTTCCCTAATGTGTTCCAAGGACTAGGAGATCTTAGAGAGGAATATCATATCCAACTTAAGCAAGGAGCAGTTTAATATTCTTTTTTCACTCCAAGGGCTGTTCCATTTCCATTCTGCTTCAGGCCAGGAAGCCTTATATCTAACCTTTGTGCTTAAATTAAAGAAATATGGTCAGTCACCTTTTTTTAAAATTTCATTTCTTTTAATATGATAATTTTTTAAAATGTACAGAAACATTATAGTATAAACTATATGAAATGGATGCAATAAATATGCAAACTAAGAGATAGGGCATAATGAGATTGAGATCTGAATTAATAAGTTTAAAAAAATATTTCTATCTCCACAATACTAGCCAACTAATAGGCTTGACATGGATATTTCAATAGCTATAGACAAATTTAGTAGATGTCCCCTAAGAAAACTGCAAACAATTATGGTTAACCTGTAGGATTGAAATAGGACAAATCTTTATAATAAACAAATTGGGTTGGGATGTATTTATTGTTTTTCTCTCAGCCGTTCTATATATTATATGTAACCAGCCTGCCTGCATAACTGCTGGGAAAACTTTTGGACTACTGGTTTGGAACCATTTCTCCAGTCTTACTCTGCTCCATAGACCATCCTGAGCTGGAAGAAGGTCTTGAAATTGTCCACGATGGTAAGAATAAAAAGTTTAAGGAGAAATAAAGCTTATACCAAAGTGTGATAGATCCACAGTAAAAATAGCTCAAGCTCTCCAATTTTGACGCCTTAATGTGGCTAAGGGCTTTAAACCAAGAGCAACTAAACAGTTAAGCACTACTGTATTTTTAATAAATCAAATTAACAAATTATGTAACTGTGGTGGGAGTTCAGTGATAAAATTATAAAGATACAGCAAGCTATAATATACTAACATTGTACTCCTTAGGTGTGTGTTTTTTTGGACAAGAATACAGCTATGACAATGTTGCATTCCTTTCAGTAACCAGGCTGAGCTAACATTAATGTAGCAGTCAGCTTGATAACATCACTGTTTGTATGCTTGGCTATATACAATACAGCTAAGAATAAATTTGCTTTAAATTCTGAAAATATACTGTTTCGTTTACTTAAATAAGCATTTTACCTGTTTTCTTCTATCACCATTCCCATTGTAATGAGTGGTGTATCATGTTACTATTTCATCAAAGCAATTGCATTCATTAGTGAATTTATACATTAGTTGGTGTCTCTATGCCTTTACGTTACCGATTATAAATTTCAGATAACAGCAAGTATGTTACATTCACTTCCTGCATATATAATATATTAATGGTAAAATGTAATGCCTGCACTACATATCAATAGGTATATCATAATAGGGTAGTACATTAGGTTACTGACGATTGGGACAAGAAACCACCCCTCCCCCCCCCCCCCCCCCCCCCCCCCATTTCAGAAAATCCTGGTTCTGCCCCTATAGTGATAAATATAAAAGTTGGTAAAATCTACCAACAATGTATCCATAGACACAAAATAATATAAAGAACATTATCTTCTTCACCAGCTAAACTAAAACCCTTATCACAAAAAGAAAAAAAAGTAAAATAGCATTCATACATATCTTCCATCTGGGTTTAGCAATGCATAAATCACTCTAGGCCAAATCTCAACCTGAGGCCATATGAATGCATGTTATTGTCTGATTGACAATCAGTGACAATCAGTGACTTGATTATTGCAAGCAAAGCTGCAATATTCAGCTGGTTTCTATTATTAATGCAAAAGTGGTTGCAAAGTATGCTAATAGTTTAGCATTGAGAGTAGACACTCCTCACTCCTATGACTGGCCTGTCAGTGGCTGAAACAATCATCATTTTGTATGGATACTGGACCTCCAGACCCCTTTGTTGGTTTTATTTGGTACATTATCTTTTGTCCAGACTTTTCTTTGGTGCTTAGCAACCTCTTGCAATTAATAAAAGAGGGGACACATGGCGGAGAGTGCAGACTGGCCCTAGTGCTGCTGAGGCTCCCTCTAACAATGAAGAGGGAATTTCCAATATTTTCAGCATTGCCTACTAGTAGAAAAGAAGAAAATATCAGCTGGTAGAAAATTTAAACCTAACTGGACCTTACCTACCCATATTTCTTCCAACTGTAAAGGAAGCTGGTTTGCTTATTGTAAATTGTGTTAGCCATGTAGATGGGGCAGTACATGAAGGTTGTGCTAGCATTTCCAATTAATTTGGAAAAAGTCAAGAGTAAAGATTGATCCATGCTTCAAGGGTTACTTCAGCTAAAGTTAAGATAGTGAATTTCATTGCCATGCATAATCTGTCATTTTAAGCAGCTGTCCATCATTCAGATTTATTTCCATCTCTATTTCCTGATTCAGCTATAGCAGCTGATTTGGAATGCAGGTAAGTACCACAATATAGGCACTCTAGCCCTGCAACTTCTTTCAATCCCTTCATTAAATGCAGGCAGTGAGACTTTTTTCCTTAGGAGAGTTAAAACAGAGTACCAATCTTCTCTACTGACAGAGACTTTGCTCTGATTGGGTGCCACTTCAACAGGACTGCTACATGTTGTGAGATGATTCAAGTCGATAAATTCCTAATCAGCAAGGACAATACATGCACTCATGAAAGGAATTTGAGATATGGTGCAAGCAATGCTAGCACCATGCATTGACTATTTATTTCTTATGTGCTACATTTTGTATTTTTTTTCATTGAATCAATTTCCTTGGAATACCAATATTTCTCTATAGAATGAGAGGTGTTAATCTATCAAACATACTAAAGCACAAAAAACAATTTTCAGTATGCACATACATTCACATATTATGTTCATTACTTACATAGGAATAAATCATGTGAAAGTTTACATTATACCCAGAGTAGACATGATACCAATAAAATTTGATTACAGGTTAGTGACTCAAATGCACACATGGCCCAACCCCTTCTTGAAGTTGCCCCTGAAGGATAATGATCAGCAAACAGAAAAGAAGAAAGGAAAAAGAGGAACACTTTAAATTACTGTGAGTAGAAAAGTACTGATACTTTTGTAAATTTCTACTCCTGCTTGGAGGCTCTGCAAACTACAAGGGTAAAAATGATGCATACTCCAATGGGGGCACACACAGATGTCATTAACCAGATATCTAGGATTCCTTCAATTCATGATGTGTTTTAATTTTTTTTTTTTTTTTTTTTTTTTTTTTTTCATTTTAGAGTACCAAATTTTACAAGGAATAACAGCACCGTTTCTTTCTTAATTCAAACTCGTATGTATCATAGTTCATAATAATATGACCTGATACCATGATTTCATCAGTGAGCGTAATGATTTATAATGTGACGTTGATGTAATTAGTTTTATCCACGTAAATTACAGTCATAATTATTCAATGTATCATTGGACTCTGAGACCAGGTGATGTTCTGCCTCATGTCATCAACTATTGTTTCTGAATATTTAGCTAACTTTCTTTGTTGTGTTGTTTATGGTGTACTGTCTTTATAGTTTGTATAGAGCCTCATAATATTGGTCACAACAATTTACACAACTAAAGTATCTGAAATGACTACCTCCAAGACAGCAGCAACTCACATTGGACACTCTATTTAAACCTGCCCTGTTGGACTTAAACCAAAACTCTCCTTTAGCAGCTAAATGGTGGAAGCACTGGCTCCAGAATTTCACTAACTTGATGGAAGAATGTAGTGAGTGTGCCCCAAATAAGTTTTCAACATAATCAATCATGTTTCTCATGATGTTTTTTAGTATATTGAGGGCTATGCTAGTTTAGATATGGCAATTGATGCATTGACAAGATTGTATGTTAAGACTTCTAATGAGATATTTGCTAGACATCTTCTAGACACTAGAAAGCAGCATTTTGGTGAAACCCTCAGTGAATTTTTGGAGAAACTTCGGAAACTCAGTAAAGATTGCAATATTAAACCAGTTAGTGCTGAGCAATATAGTGAGCAACTAATTTGTGACTCTTTCGTCCATGGAATTACTTCACCACTTATCCATCAACTTTTCCTATAGGATAAACACTTAAACTTACAGACAGAATTTGACCAATCCCATGCTTAGGACATAGCACAACAGATTTTAAAAGTGTATATCTCTCCAGGTAATAACACAACTGCAGCGATGAGCAGTCCCCACTGTGCCCCTATGTAGAACCTGCACCTGATGACATAACTACTGGTGTTAACTGCCCCTTTGCCTCTACCTATAAGCAAAAGAAGGAAGTATTTCTTCTGTGGAGGGGCCAAGAACAACAGGCGAGTGTACCCTGCACAAGGTAAACAGTATCACAACTGTGGAATCAGAGGACATTTTGAGAATATTTGTTAGTCAAAAAGAAGAAAAATCTAATGAAAGTACAACAGCTGCCATCTCCTCACATAAAATTTGCCCATCTGTAGCTGCTTCTGTGTGTGGGAAGGAATTTTTAGCTCTAATTGATACTGGGAGCTCTGATAGTTTCATTAGTAGATGGGTCGTTAAACTCCTAAAGCTTTCTACTTATCCATTATTACAGAATATCTCAATAGCTCTTACTACACTGAACACTCGTGTTCTTGGGCACTGTCTTCTAGACCTTATTCTTAATAGTCTACTTTATAGTACTACACAACTTGGTGTTGTCAAAACATCTACAGTGACATTAATCTTGCCCAAGAATTTCAGAAGAAACCCAAGGTGTCACAATCAAGTTTGATGGATCTAAACCTGAATTAATCATATCTAATCCGATATCAGTCTGTGTTCTTTCCGAGGCCTCATTTAGGAAGTTATTGCTGTTCAAACTTCCATTTCCTGGTTTAAGCCCACAGCGACAAAGTTACGAATTTTAGTAAGGAAGATAGGCTTTTCATACAACAAAAAGTGGTTCAACTTTTAGCTGAGAGCATTATTGAGCCTTGTGTTTCACCTTGGCAAGCTTGAGCTGTTATTGTCAAGGATCTTCTCCAGCATTACAAGAAAATATTCTATATGGACTACTCCCGCACCATCAATCTGTATAAGGAACTCGACGCTTATCCTCTTCTTCGTATTGGTGAAACGATCAATTGTCTTGCAAGGTACAAAGTGTTGTCAACATTTGATCTGAGGAGCACCTATCACCAGGTGCCATTGCAGAGTTGAACAACTATCAGTTCCATTGAATTCTGGTTTGGTGTCACCAACAGTATTGCTGTGTTTCATGGAGCCATGAACAAAATGCTTAAAGAGGAAGGATTCAATAATACCTTTCCTGATTTAGACAACATAATTATTGCAGGAGTTGATCAAGAAGACCATGATACTAACATTCAAAGATTCCTTGAAGTTTGCTGACAGAAAAACCTAACTCTTAATCTGAGCAAGATGTAGAATCCGTAAGTTTTATCAATATTCTGAGTTATTGCATTGGTAATGGTATCATTAAAAGTGATCAGGAAAGACTGTGTCCTCTACAGGAATTCCCTCGCCCACTATTACTCGTCCTTTTTGTAGAGTTGTTGGGATGTTTGCTTGCTATGCTAAATGGATACCAAACTTTTCTGACAAAGTAAAACGCTTATGAGTGCAGCATCTTTCCCATTGAACACTTCTGCCTTGACAACTTTTGATCATCTTAAAAAGAAGCTGGAAAAAGCAACCCTTCACTTGATAGATGATAGCTCTCCCTTTGTGGTTGAGCATGACAATTCTGAGGTTGCTATTTCTGCAACACTCGATCAAAATTGTCGGCTCATCGCATTCATGTCCAGGACATTAAAGGGTAGCAAATTTCGCTACCCACCTATAGAAAAAGAAGCTATTACAATCATAGAGGCTGTATGCAAATGGTGCCACTTCTTTTCTGGTCAGCACTTCGTTCTTTTAACCAATAAGCATGGACAACTGGAGGCTGTCAAAATTTTTTTTAAAAAAACAAGATCATTCTTTTATGCTGTGAAGTAACACCTGGAAAGGACAATGTGGCTCCAGACTCATTCAGATGGGCATTCCTGGCTTCTATGTCAATCTCTCACCTGAATGACTTTCATATAGCTCTGAGTCATTCAGATGTATCTCATATGCTACCCTTTGTGAGGACAAAGAATTTACAGTCTCAACTGAAGATGTTAAAAATACATGTACTATGTGTCCAATATGTACTGAGCTGAAGCCTCAGTTTTATCGCTCTCTCCCCGAAACTCTAATCAAAGGTACGGAAACAATGGATTGATTCAGTACCGATTTTAATAGACCATTGCACTCAGTATCTTTGAATGTATATGTGCTAACTGTGGTTGATATGTATTCACATTTCCTGTCCGTTTTCGCCTGCCCCAACACAAATTTGTCAACTGTAATCAGATTTCTTAATCAAATATTCACCCTCTGTGGATTACCTAGCCATATTCATTCAGACCGTGGTTCATTTTTTCTACATCAAGATTTCAGGGATTACCTATCACTGAAAGGGGAAGTAACCTGTCAGACTACTCCTCTCTGTTGGGAATGGTTAAGTTAAAAGATACATTTGGATCATTTGGAAAGCTATCAACTCCGTTCGAAGCTGCTAAGCTGGCAGACTCAAATGGGAAGCTGCCCTCCCAGATGTGCATCATTCAAACCCATCTGTTTTCTCTACAGCTACAAATACCACACCATATGAAAGATTTTATGGTTTCAGCATTGTTCAACTCATGGTACCTCTATTCCCTTATGTTGACTCCAGGACCTGTTCTGCTCAACGATTTATCGTGCTAATAGGAGTGATCCACTGGTGGATCAAGTTGTACTAAAAGAGGTCAATCCAACTAATGCTCATGTGCTCTACAAATGTTTCCTAAATGAATATGGCCGAAGTTGACAATGAGATCAACACCAAACCTGACTCTGACTTACCCTTTGTCACTCCACTCATGCAGTGAAACTTCCAATACAGCATGGCTACTCTAGAAATTAACTGTCATTTCCTTTAGAAGGGAAGAATGGTATAATTAATTATATTCACATAAATTATGTTGCAATTATTCATTGTATCATTGGTCTGTGTGATCATGTGATCTTATGCCTCGTGCTATCAACTATTGTTACTAATTATTTAGCTAACTTTCTTTGTTGTACTGTTTATGGTGTACACTCTCTATAGTTGTATAAAGCCTAATTATATTGGTTACAACAGATGTCATTCAATGATATAATCAATATGTATTTCAATCATTATATTATGACATTACATCTCTCCCTTTCTTAAATAATGGGTCCTTCCAATGACTCACTGCTAAAAATCCGTAAGGGACTGGATGTTTAATTCTAACACAATAACATCTATTACATACTGGTTGAAGATGATTAAATGGAAGCACCTTCAGTTGTGGATTTCCTTGAAGAGAATTAATATCTTTGCTATCATCTTCCCATGCATCCAACTCATCGGCATCTGGTAACTCTTGTTCAACCATATCTGAAACGACTTTCTTGAACTGAGAGATGTTGCGAGAAGCATACTTTTCATTTCTGATTGCTGTAACCATTGTTCCTTTGATACTCATTACTTGAAAAGGTGATGGGGCAAATCTCTTACTGAATTTGTTTCTCTTCTTTTGACTGAGGGGAAGGGTTTCACTAATGTTAAGATCTGAAACTTGCACTTTAGCTTTCCTATTTGCATTCTCCTTTTTCTCTTTGGCATGCTCATCTTTCTGTTTGGCATCCAAATCAGTATTACAATTTTGATATTTCTGTTAAACTATGCCGTAGAGTGAGGGATTGCTCGGTAATTAAGCATAAATCTTTACAGATCCTTTTTAAATCTCTTCTTTCTGTATGTGATAATCAGATTGCCTTTGTGATTGCTTTCATGAAGTGCTCAGCTTCTGAAATGGATTGTGGCCATAATGGAGAAATCTTTCAGTGAGATACTCCATTCTCTTTCATGTAATATTTAGAGTTACTTCGCTCAAATAAATGGGAGGGGAGGGCAATTATCACTTTTGAGAACTCTTGGAATTTCATGCATTGCAAATATCCAATAATCTTAGTTGGAAATGGTACCTCTAGCTGCTTTAGAGTTGATCACTTCTGCTTCAAGAAAATGAGAATGAGCATTTATTATAACAAGTGGATACACTCCAGTCAGGAATGGTCCACAAAAATCCACATGTACAGTATGCCATGGCTCTGGAGGCAATGTTGACATCTGAAGAGGTTGAGGGTGGTTTTCAGGACCACTGGCTTGCCATGCAAGTTTTCTATCATCTGCTTTACTTTTGTTTCAATTCTGGAAACCAAACTTTTACTCTGACCTAATTCTCCATCTTTACAATTCTTTAATGACCTTCATGAGCTGACAAAACAGCTCCCTTTGGAAGTGTTGTCAGTATCACAATTTCATTTCTGTGGAGAACAATGGTTTTGTCACTATTCACAATGAGGTCACCTTTAATTTTTCTAAAGAGTTGGAGTTCAGCTTTGTCTGCTTCAGAATTAGTCCGGTCCTCCCAGTTTCCTGTACGAACCATTTTGGCTAACTGTTGCAGTGTTGGATCAGCTAAATATTGCCTGTTGAACCTCATATAGTGTCATAGCCTTTGGTACAGCATGAGAAGAGAGAAAATTAATACAGTCTTCTGCCATGATTTCTTGCTTCTTTGTTTCACTTGAGTGGGGACTAGGGCTAGGGCTAGGGCTCTTGAGAGGAAATCGAAAGGATTCTGGCATCCTTAGGTAGGCACTACAGAGAACTCATATCTTGCTATTGCAAATTCCATCATTCAAAGCATGCTGCAGGGTTGGACTTCGGATTTCCATAAATCAGTTGGATTGGTCTGCATTCAGTATAGATAGTAACATGCATTCCATACAGATAAAAATTAAGCTTTCCAATGGCCCACATAATTGCTAATTTCACCTTTTTTTATCTCTGAGAATATTGGCTCTCCACATCCTAAAGAGATCTGCTCACATAAGCTACAACATTGCAATCATTCTGTACTGCAGTGTTTTTAAACAATACTGCTGCGAGTCCAACTGGTGATGCATCTGTTATTGGTTCAGTTTCTTTTTGATGGTCTAAATATGCCATGACTGTAGAGCTTGTTAACAGCTTCATAACCCTATTTATAGGCTTGATTGTGCTCACTTGTCCAGGTGAACTATGCATCCTTCTTGGTTAGCTCACAAAGTTGTTTTGCAATGTCATTAAATTATGCATACATAGGTCAGTGATAGGGTCGAAAGTTGCTGGAGGTGTTAATCAATTCTTCCAAGGCAACTGCCCTCTATCATATCACAATATCCTATAGGGGCCAATTCTAATGCTCTTTGGTTTTGGTTTTAGAATCCCCACTGAGAAGATGCTACCAGATTTTACTATAAACAACAGAACAGTTTCTTTCTTAATTC
This sequence comes from Lycopodina hypogea, assembly GCA_963969325.1. Lineage (NCBI taxonomy): Eukaryota > Metazoa > Porifera > Demospongiae > Poecilosclerida > Cladorhizidae > Lycopodina > Lycopodina hypogea. The sequence continues at coordinate 8,715,606 of OZ017786.1, read as the reverse complement.
AAACTTCTGTGTATCATTCATTTCATAATAATATGTCAGTGTGCAATGGCCTACTAAGTATGCATAATATTAATTCCTAATGTGATGTCATACAATAACAACCAATATGTATTTTAATCACTGTATTTGAACATTACACATGGTATGTGGGATAGAGTGTTGCATGTTTATATGAATAAGTGCTTATATGTGTGGGTGACAACTATCCTCTAGAGAGAGTGTATGACAACTATCCTGTAGAGAGAGTGTGTGTGCATGTAGATGTGTGCCTGCATGTTGTATGATTGTGTGTGGAATGTGTTTACATATTGTGTTTGTATATGCATTTATATGTTTACATGAAGAGGCTTAGTCTTAAAAAATACACCTGCCTCAGAGGGTCCAGTCAAGACACTACTTGTTCTTCAGAATTTGGCCTTTATTGCTTATTCGACCTATGCTGTCCCATAGCCCACATCCCCCACCCCCCCCCCCCCCCCCCCAATGGGGTTAGAAAGAAGAGAATGAATACCACTATGTCCCAGATTGATAAAAAGTAGTTGAAAAGTCTCATGTGGTGTAGTTGTTTTATACCAAAAAAGAGAGGAAAACTGTATTGATTCGTCCTTTGAGGGTAGGGGGTTTAGGGGTTGGAGATCTAGCATTCAATTTTTTTCCCCCACCTACCAAACAACACAAACTGAAGAAATCAAAGGTTACTTGAAAAAAAATATCCAAAAGGAAGGGGGGGTATTTCTCTAGTATGAATACACCTGAAGTATTTACTTTTCTTTGAACTCCCTTTTGAGTTATAATTCTTGGCTGTAACACATGGGACAAAGGGAAGGGTTCATGGGGCACTGCCCTATTTTTTAAGTATTTTTGATAATTAGTCCTGTGTGTGTGTGCATGCGTGTATGCAAGGATGTGTGCATGTTTTCGTGCATGTGTGCATTCCTTCATGCGTATGTGCGTGTATGTGCACATGTGTGATCAAATAACAGTGTGGTTTGACATGTCCATCTTGATATATCCATTTTGGTAGTCCTTATTTTGGTTGTACAGAAACTTAATTTAGTTGCACAGGAATAGTGGTTGGTGTTGGTTGGAGGGGGGGGAGGGGAAGAAGGGAAGTGGATGCACAGAATTTTGTACCTTCAGCTGCTCTCCCGAAGCAGCATTACTTTGCAATAGGACCTCATGGTCCACTATTTCTAAGTTCAACAAATTTTAATCTCCCATTAAATTTACTGATAGTTTTTTCTTGTTAACTGGGTGGGCAATGTCTAAATGAATTTACAGCAGATGTGGAAGAGCCTTTTGTGGGTTTCTTTTAGTTACTACACTTGAACAATAGAGTGTGGGAAAATGGGACATAGCCAAGGTTACTTTCAGTTACCTGAATATCATATCTGCCAATTTTCAGCCAAATTCTTACAGCCTTTTGACAGGATATGGTGACTTTATATACAAGTAAATATATAAATATATAAACACCACTAGCTCTAATAGTATGAGAATAAATTATTACCCACTAAATTAAACAAGCTTGTGGAATCCAACATTACTTGCTTAGGAATCTCCTTGTCCTTTTGGAACTCCTTCAACCAGTGGTCCTGGTTCAACTTCTGGTCATGTGTTTTATTCCCTTTCTATTTTTTTTTTTTTTTTTTTTTTTTTTTTTTTTTTTTTTTCATTACTCAAGATTTGGTTGGTGGAACTTTAAATAATAAGTGAAAGTTTTTTGGTTTGGAAATTTCCAGTCATGTAGATTCTGAGTAGACTTTACTTCTTTTATATAATTAGATAAAAATTGTCCTCAGGATTTTTAGGTTCACAGTGATGTATATATTAATAGATATAATTTTTTAAAATTCAGAAAAATAATTATTATAAAAGGACTGCTTACAAAAGTAAAGATGGCACATTTTATTGATTATTATAATAGGGCTTTTTATTACTTGGAAGGGCACTTTTTATAATACAAAGAGACTTTACTTTTATAAATCACTTTATATAAAAAGGCACTTTTCATTTAAAATTAAGGGTACTTTTATTTTTCGAAAGGGGGGAATTTAATCACCTAAAAGGGGCTATTACTTAAAATGCTTGGGCACTTTTTATTTAAAAAGCTACTTTTACAATAAAAGGTCACTTAATTTTAAATAAAGTAAACTTTACCCAAGGCACTTTTTCTTTTTAAAAAGAGCTTTCCATTAAATAAAAAGTTACCTTTTGTAATGCAAGTGCATTATTTTGTTTAATTAAAGGTCACTTTTCATAATAAATGAAAAAAAAAAAAAAAAAAAAAAAAAAAAAAAAAAAAGGGGGTGGGTATTTTTTGACCAAATTTGTAGGGAAGGGAACTGCCCTCCTTGACCTCCCCCTAAATATGGGTTTGCTTCCTGTGCCCAGTGTAGAATTCGAAAATTAAAAGTTAAGTTGCCCAGCTGCTGAGTGCCTGTACTCATTTTGCAATGATGTACAAATATTTCAGGAGTAGTTTGAGGCATTCATTGATAAAAAATACTGAAATACAAAATAATTTTTTTAATTGCTAAATTATGTACTTTTTTGGAAGCTTCTGCAACCATTGTGACCACTTTGTAAACCAAAAAGGAAGGAAAAATTATAAAGCAGAGAGACCAATTTCAGAGAGCCTTGTATTATTTTTTGATGATGTACAAACACTTAGTTTGAGTCAATTTTCATCCTCTACTGATCACAAAAGATTAGCATAATTGAGGAAATGTTATCTCTATTTCAGAGCTTCTTCATTATTGAGAAGAAATTTGAACAGAGCTTGTGATATTCAAAAGATTCTTTCATTGGAAGAAAATTTGTCATCAAAACTGTCAAACAAGTAGATAAAAGGATACTGCTTGGGGCAAGATGGTGTCATAGAATTGAGTCAACAGCATAAAGAGTTTTGAGGACTAGCCCTCAAATCTTTCCATAACTTTGACTGATTTTCTAGATCCACAGATAGAAAAGGTCCACTGAAATGCTGAATGAGGAGAGGCACCTAAAACAACTTAAAGAAGCACAATCAATGAGCTTGAATGAAACAGAATAGAACATAGTTTAGATTCTAATAATGAATATTATTTTCTTGAATCATTGTTGACAGTCATGTAGGTCAATATAAAGGATACTGGGGATGGTAAAGAAAAGGAAAGATAATAAAAATTAAAAAAATAGGAGAAAATAGAGATTGTATAAATGAACATAGATGGAAAAAATAGAAAAGAAAAATAGAAAAGGGTAAAAAAAAAAATTAAAAAAAAAGGTGCAGGAAGAGATAATAGGAAAAGAAGGTAAAAAAATAGAAGAAAGTATAAAAGGAAAGGTTGAAATGGAAAAATATAAAAGATAAAAGAAATATATTATTTTTTAAAAAAGATGGAAAGAAGAGAGAAAAAAAGATTGAAGGAAATAGATGAGGCAAAAAGATGGGTTGAAAAAAGATAGAAGAAAATATGGTGGAGGGGGAAAATAGGACGAAAAGATAGAAGAAAAAAAGATAGATCAAAGGGAAAGATAGAAGAAAAAAGGATAGCATGAAAAAAGATAAAAGGAAATAAGTTTGAAGAAAAATTTTTTAAAAATATGGGGAAACATACATGGGGGTATGAACTGCCAACCTTTGACCACATATTTGAGGCATTTTGTGTGGTAATTTCTAAAAAATTTTCCCCACCAAGGTTACCACTCTCAAGAAAATATTTTTGGTAATATAAAAAAAATTTTAGAAGTTACCTGATCAAAACTGTTAGCAGACCAAAACTGTAAGCAGAATCAAGGTGTGTATGCACGCCAAAGTTTTAGTCAAGTAGCTCCATTCTTATTTCATGCAGAAGAACAATCTTTGACTTTTTTAGTACAGACAGGGGTGTGGCCATGTACAAGCCGTGGTGACATAATTCCATATATATATAGATTCATGGGTATAACTATGATTTTTTAAGCGTGAATCACAGACAGACAGACAGACAGACAGACAGACAGACAGACAGACAGACAGACAGACAGACAGACAGACAGACAGACAGACAGACAGACAGACAGACAGACAGACAGACAGACAGACAGACAGACAGACAGACAGACAGACAGACAGACAGACAGACAGACAGACAGACAGACAGACAGACAGACAGACAGACAGACAGACAGACAGACAGACAGACAGACAGACAGACAGACAGACAGACAGAGAGGAAGACGGACAGAGAGAGAGACAGGTGTAGATAGATCAATAGATAGATAGATAGATAGATAGATAGATAGATAGATAGATAGATAGATAGATAGATAGATAGATAGATAGATAGATAGATAGATAGATAGATTAATATGTATATCAAGATAACCAAAAAAATGATAAGCACCCTAGCCTAATTACATGTAATACCGAATAGGGCTTGTTCTGCCAGTTAACCCAGTTTTACCAAAATCATCTAGAACTGATGGACTGCACCAAAGTCAAGGTTGCTTCTGATTTTTGACAACCCTGGATGGTTACATAAATTGAAAATGAAAATATAAAGTGCTACAATTTTAGAGTAATGGGGGAGCACTGCTACTTAGATAAACTACCAAGTTGGAATATCCTGCTAGCTTTTTCCTAATAAATTACTGGGGTAGATGATGTGTCAGACTAGTTTGCAGTACATAAACCCATACTTTTCCTTCCTAACCTCTCCCAATTTATCCATAAATGGAAACATTTGAACATAGCACCTTGTATTTTTAACCGCAAAATATAACATGGGATGAAAGTCTTATACTCACTAATTTGTTTAAATCATGTGCCAATTATATTTGATTTGTAATTAATGGGGGCCTCCTCTGAAGGTGAACATGAGCGAATAAGATTATAAATAAATATGCTTGGAATCCATTCTTTAACCAATTCTTTTTCCACTTTGGAGGGTATTACTGGAAATCTACTTCCAGGGAGTTGTAGCAGCATGTTAGTGCTGCATTGAGGAGAATAGGACTCTGAGAAAGATTATTGTGAAATAAACACTCATTTTGTTTTTCTAATAACTGAAAATTGGCATACTTCAGAGCATAAACTTTCATAAAAGTGGAAAATACATCAGGGCAATGTTCAGAGGCACCTGGATAATTCTAGAACATAGCTTTGGAGAACGCCAAGATAAAGCTAATTCATGATGAAACTTTGCAACAATAAAAAATGCTGCCTTTAATTCCTTACAGCAGAAGATGGCTGGAATGACGAAGAAGGCTAAGTTCAACAGACCAGGAGGGGAACAGAATTTCAATAATGATACTGGAGGTAGGATGATATAATGGTATAGACATCCATCAAATATTGTAACCTGAAACTTCAACTAGTGAGTTTGGATTGTCTTACTGGCAGGAGAGCTGCAGATGTTGGAGAAAAGAGAAGATAATAAAAAAAAAATTTTAAACAGCAATAGAAGCAGTGCTACACTCTTGAAGGACATCCACACAAATACAGTAATGATACTAGAGGTAGAATATGATTAATGGTATAGACATCCATCAAATATTGGAACTGAAACTTTAACTAGTGAGTTTGAAATGTTATACTATGTTAAATAGGAAGTGGGTACTTATCATCTGTGAATTTTAATATGTAACGATTCAATTCTGAAGAACTGTTATTGACAATTTTTGCTTCCCTGGAGTGTTCATTATCTCTATGATTGGTCAGGTGCCTTTTTCTATAAAACACTATTGGCAAGTATGGTATTCTCTGTAATAGTCCATTATCTTCAACTTTGAGGTTGGCCTTGGGATTGACAGAAATTAACTGGCCTGTTAAAGCTTTACTCCCCTTCTGGGATATGTCATCTTCCACAGATTAGGGAGGAGCCTCATTAAACTTTGTAGCCTCCATTATTAATTGAGATTACCATCATGGAACACTTGATTATACTAATGGGGGGGGGGAGGTGTATTCTAATCCCACAATTTAGAAAGGAGCTCCACCAAATTTAGTGGATTATCCACTGGGGAAAAGGTGGCAGTCAAGGAAACATTTTTCAGAATTTCCCCTTTATTTCTTACTAGTATCATATACCTGGCGTTGCCCAGCCAATGTCAACATGAAAACTTATATGAGCAACTCAAATTTCAGCCTGGTTGGCCCTTTAATTAACTTTTGGCAGCCAACACTGCTTCCTGTGTGTGTGGCTAAGAACAGGCTACACATTGCCACACCCACATGTACTTCATGATGCTCACCCAGTACTTGGACTTCATATGCCCAATTTCAGTTTGATAGTCCATAAATGAGTTTTTGGCAGGCATATGTCCTATGGGTGTGGGAATGTCCAAACTACTCTCATTGATGCACAAACAAGTGAGTAGTAATGCTCACCCAGTTGCTCTGAAGTCTCATTCCAAATTTCAGTCTGGTTGGTCATTTGATTAGCTTTTGATAGTCAAAACAACTTCCAATAGGTATGGGTATGGCTGGACCACACCCATATCTGGTTAATAATACTTTTCCTGGTACTTGGAGAGTGCATGCTGGATTTTGGCTGTTAATGACCTAGGTTTTTTTGTAGCTGAAATACCATATTTGTCTCCTCTTTTTGCCCTTTCATAGTGAATGGAACAGTTGTAGCCAAATGGAAGCCAGTACATGTTACTCCCATATTGGCTACTATATATATATATATATATATACATTTTTTTTTTTTTTTTTTTTTTTTTTTTTACACCTTCCACAGATTTATGAGGAGCACCACCATACTAGGTGGGCTTTCATTCTGCACCAGGACCTCAGTTGAGGCATCTTTGGTTTCTAAATTCTGTTATAACCTTAGCCCTCTCCTTGGGATTGTAATCATCCCACAATTTTGGGAGGAGCCTCACTATAATTGGTAGTCTTCCATTTGGGATCAGGTTACTGTCATCACACTCTTTGTTTCACTAAATTGGGCCTATTATGATTGCCTTAGATACCTGTGGATGGGGTAGGAGGGGGAGGGGTTAAATGTTTTTGTAGGATCTTCACTCAATTTGGTGGACTATCAAATAGGAGCAAGGGACGCTTGTGTGCCACTGAAGTTTGTGTACCACAGAGGCTCACATGTTGCAGAAGTTACAGTCCTCAAATGATCATGTGCCACAGTCCCTTTCCCACCTTTCCCTATCCCAGCTCCCCTATAGAATTATAAAGGTGATGGTATTGATGTAATTAAGTTACTGGGTGTTAATTACAAAATAATTATGGTGGAGGGAGAGTACCTTCTCATTTAGACTAATTAATAATAGATCTTATTCCCTCCACCCAGTGACCATAATTCTTTGTTATAACGTCATTGTCACTATCATCTGTAGTATCATACTTCCTGATCTTATTATTTGTCTCTGGAAAGTTTTTGTGTACAAAATGTAACATCACCAATAGATACAATCTAATTGAAATGAACCCTAGGATGAGAACAATTTCATTGATGTTACCATTTTGGTGTGTGCAATCATTTGTAGGTAGTGATTGTGATGTGTCTCCCTTCACTGGTGAGATCTCTACCTAAAGCAGAACTCAAGTCACTTTGGAATGAAATTTGGCATGAGTACTTGGGGTGGGTGGATGATGGTTATTACTTAATCAAATTTGATTTGCCATTTTTTGTTTATACTTCTTTTTCTTTTTTTTGGTATTTTAGTCTATCAATTGATTCTATTTTATTTTTATATAACCACTGGGATTTAGAGAATCTCTGGGCTGATTGTGATGAAATTTGGCATGAGCATTTGGGGAGGTGGGTGTTGGTTTTCACATAATTTAATACAGAATTGCAGGATTTTTTTTGGCCTATCAATCTATCCTCTTATATTTGTGCATAACCACTGGGATTTGGAGAACTGCACTTCCAATTGGGATAAAATTTGGCATGATCTCTTAGAGTAGGTGGGGTGATTCTTACATAATAAAATGGGAAATTTCAGTATTTTGTCTATCTATCTATCTTTTTCTTTCTGGTGTGTAACCACTGGGGCCAGATCCAGCATAGTTATGAACTTAATCCCACCTAATCCATCAATAAACTCTTCCATGTTTGCATCGGGTAGGCATTGTTTTGGCATTCTGTGTGTGTGTGTGCGTGTGCGTATATATGTATATATATATATATAATGCACATATATGTACAATGTATATATGTATGTGTACATGAATATATGCATATATATAGTACACATATACACACATCACCACACACACTCTCAACACTCTCTCTGAATCTCTCCCTCTCTGATCATGATTGAAGTGACATTGAGACAAGTAATAGCAACATAACACCTATGCATTAAGAAGCAACTCACACCAATAAGCTGCCAATATATAAATACTTTGAAATAGAAACAAAATCCTTAACAACACTGTTGCTATAACCACCTGCCATCAATAAGTCTCCATCTGAAGTCACATTACATGTGCAATTATACAATGCCGATGGTAAGTCTCCAACTCTAAACCACTTGTCACTCTCAGACCGGTAATGATGAATATGGGACACATTACTGTTGTCATGGACATTCATCCCACCGACTGCAAGAAGAGACCCACAGAAGTTGAGTGGTGTGGAGATTTTTAGTCCAAGTCCAGATATGATCTTCCAAATCTGATGAGGATTATGGTTGGAGTTGGCTTGAGATAAAAGTGTTGACAAGGACACAGCATACACCTTGTCGGTGTTGCCTCCATCTTCAACATAACCTCCCATGAGGTACCACATATCACCCACTAAAACAGATTTCATGCTGCTCCATGATATCGGTGTCGGTAGTGCACTGTACCACTGCTTACCAGCAACATCCAGTATCTCGATAGTTGACACACTGTAACCATGAGACATGCCACCAGCCACTATCAGCCACTGCTTGTACACCACTGCAGAGGAGTCAGACCGTACTGTGGACATGGGAGGATATGGGTTTGTCCACTGCTCTTTGCTGGAGTCCCACACTCCTAATGCATTAGTATCTTCATAGGATTGGTTGCATCCACCTACTACCACCAGCTGATCATTGACAACAGCCATAGCAAAGCGTCTTGCTATATACGGCGGGAGTTCGTGCCACTTTCTTGATTGAATGTGAAAGGCCATCACCATGCACTCCTGATGCACATAATCAGCACGTCCTCCGCCAACATACAATAATCCTTGTACCAGCACTGATTGGATATGTGCACTTAATCCAAACGGCATGTCTGGTCCAATGATCCACTTAATATTGAGGGAATCATGGATTTGCCCACATTTCTGTAAATAATGAATACAGGAAAAAACATAAATAGGTACAAATATGGAAAGAGAATATGTAAAATAATGGAGGGAATTCATTCATAGATACATCATTATTTATTGATACAGAAAAAGAGAGAAGATGTAGAAAAACTGAATTAGAAGCAAGCAAGCACCTACATACATACTAATCATTCTAATAGGACCAATACCAGCCGTACATAAATGTGATGCCATGCTAATGACCACCAACCACATAGTCTAAAAGCATTGAGTGCCTTCAATCACATTTTATGTTGCCATTAGCTTGAGCAACATAGATGCATATGAAGACTTCATACACATGTTCAATACCTTTTCCAAAACAAAAAAAAAAAGCAACTGTGAATGCTGGTTGCACACGTACTTATGAGTTGCTGTTATTTGATTGAAACAATGAGGATTAGAAATAGTGCTTAAGCGGTTTCAATCATGTTTCATGTTGTCATTGGTCCGGCAACGTTGGGCATACCTGTCAGTATGTTATACAATCAGCAACTGATCATAAGCAACCCAAAGCTGAAAAACTGTTTGCTGGGTAGCCACAGAGAGAGTACAAACAGCTGGTTGCAATGGAAATAAATCCAGGAAGGGCAAGTATGTGAATTAAGCTAATAACATATTTCTTGAAGTCCTAATTAGTATTGAATTGGTGAAAGCCCACATTAATGGGAAAAACATAATGAAGTGAGCATGTTTTGCTTTATCATGAACTAACTGCACAGAGTAGAGACCATCCTTATATTTGTGGCAAAATCTCTAAATTCTGACATGGAGCTTTGTCTCCAAGCTATAGAAGCACTTCCCATGCAGTTTTTTTGCTATGGATCAGATCAAATATTAAAAATCTCTGGCCACGATAAATCCAGAAATACAATGATTTGAGATAAAACTCATCCACAAAACTAGAAGCAGGCAACTTGTCATTGGAGCAGACCATGCATTTGAACACCTCAATAAGTGAGGAAGGTTCACTCTAGATTGATAGGCATTTTAATAAAAAAAATTTAAAAAGCTGATAAAAATGTTCTTAATGGTAAAAGAGCAGTTTTAAAGGGTAACTGAAAAGGAAAAAAAAAATTTTTTTTTTCTTGGTGTCTTATCTTGGCCCAAAAAAAATTGGAAAATTTTTGCCCAATGTTTATGAAGAAAACTTAGTTTCAAAAAATGTATTTCATGTGGGTATGTAACACTTTAATGACATCACAAGGAGGACAGCTGCAGCAAAAAAAAATCAATGGCAAAACTCAATGATAGTAATATATGGCTTCAACAGACTTCAACAATTCCTGGAGTCAGGAGGCAGGATTCTGACGGTAAATCCAAGAGTAATAGCAGCACATTTACATTTAACTAGATAGCAACTACAGAAAAGCTGCAGAGTAGCGAATCTGAAGGAATAGAGAAGAGGTCCCTTTGGAAAGTGCAATAATTTCTTATAACTTCGAGCCTAGTGACACTGATTCATTTTTAGCTTCATCCAGCTCTGATTCACGTAGCTAGCTAAGTATGCATATATATTAAAGTGCCACACTGAAAGAAAGTTGAAATGGCTTCATGGAGTAGATGTGGAACCACTAATTTCTCCAAAAAGGTGTTGCCATTTAGACTTCTTAAAGTTTCAATGAAGAGAGCATTCTGTATTTAGCCATGATCTATGCATCAAGGATTATGACCAAATCATCCTGGCTATTGGGTTGAGTTGTGCAGATCATGATGGGAAAAGGACTTACAAATAATTAATCTTATGTATGTTAATCGAGAAATGATGAGTGGGGTAGCTGTGTAGAGATCAGAATACATGTCTGTTAGTGATCTCCCACAGCTGATGCATGGCATCATGAAGACTGTAAGTCATAATTTGTGCCACATTGTTCAGTTAGTGCAGTGGCCAGAGGAGTCAGAGGATGCATCATTCCAGTCTATCCACATTACCAGTGTCAAATTAGCCATCATTAATATGGTATAAGATTAATGTACAGATGAGTACTTGTAATAAGAATGCTACTTGTAAATTAACTGAGTACTTTGGTCCTGATTTACCTGTGTTTATGCCTGGGGGGGAGGGAGGGGTGGTGCTTCTCTTTTGGTTGTTTAGCAGCAGAACATCTGGTATATTACAGCTGGTTGTTAATCATGCAAATGATGATATTGCAGAGGTAAAAAGCTTTTTTTTTAAACTTCTGCATATATCCTTTTCTTGAAATCAAGAAAAATTAGCATTTAAAAGGAACTGCTATCAAAGTAGACCAGAATATTCACTAACTGGAGCCTTTGATACTTTGAGTTCTACCTATCACACCTCGTCAAGATCAAGGACAGACTAAACCACACTTTGCCAGAAGCACTAACTGGCAATATTATCACAGACATCATCAATAATCAGCCAACTACACTTCAGTACTGGCATCAGTTTACTTATATAAAAGTGCATAAGTTATTTTTTTATAACAGCAATATTTGTTTAGTGGTCTTCCATGAAGGTAGAGAAGCAACTTACATAGTGATGGAATGAAATATCCACAAAAATAACAAACAACATTGGATAAAGAGTTTCCATTAATTTGCATACTTTTAATGTGTACATGCACACATGCATGCTTGCACACATGTGTAAACATTCATTTTTAGAGCATCCATTCTTTGACCATAAAAGCATTCAAAAATATATGGTATACCAATTTTGCAATTTGTCATTACGAAATAGTTTAAAATTATAAATTAAGCACATAATTTGCATATCTACGAAAATGCTCCTTCTTTAAACTGAAATATGCTAAATTTTATACTAATAAAGTAGACGCAATGTTGAGAGGAAATGAAAGCTTAATCCAGGCATCTGTGGAGACCCTAGCTGACAGAGTGAGTAGATAGAGGCCACAACATTACAGAAATGTGATGGAGCAAGATAGTGATGTAGAGCGAATCTATCAATGAATGATGGATACACATACACATTTCCTAGATCTAGCCAAGCAACTGTTAATGATTTATGCCTCTTTTTGGCTTCGGCAAGTATAGGAGAAAACTTGAGATGGTGTTCAATGCAGCCAGGTGTTGCCCTCATGAAGGCCTTTTGGATGGACGGAAGTAGACCATCTACTTTTCATTACAGAAGTGAAAAAATTCCCAATGCATGATATTAACACTCCTGGACTGAAGTTGGATGGTGATGAGGTGTCATCCTTGGCAGATCCTATAGCAATCAGTCTGATGTTTGCAGTTTTCCATGCCTGTGGAACAGTGGAGATCTGCCAACATTGATTGCAAAGGTTGAACAGAGCATGCACCAAGGAAGGACACCTTTTTTTTTAATATTGTAATGAATCTAATCTAGAGGAGATAAAGCGGAAGAGGCATTAGATCTCTTGATTGTGACTCTAATCTCTTCAACAGAAAGAGACCTCATCAAAATTAAAAACAGGTGATTTAGCTGATGGCATCCATGATGGTTGGTGGAAAGGCATTGGGTGAAAGCTGTACACTGATTAAAACAATCGGAAAGCTTTGTCCTCCATAAACATTGGGGAAATTCTATCGGTATGATAGTACTCCAAACTATTTTCAATGTACATCCAATAAGAATTATGGTAACAGTTCTGTTCTTTTCTGATGGATTGCGACAATGACGAAGCTCTAGATTTCTTGGTTATCATACTCTGTTGACAGACTAGATCAAAGAAATTCCTTGCTAAATTTTTTGTATTGTCCGCCAGGTCACCGTTCTTTATAGCTTGTCAAAAATCTCTCCATATTTTGGTTTTTGGCCATCTGACCTCCCTTTTTCTCTCTCTCCGCTTCATGAACACTCCCACTCTCTTGATTCACTGCAAGAAACTAAATTTAGGTTCAAAAGTCATATAGATGTACCAATATTTCAATGACCTTAATGTGACAGTTGCATATTGTGGAGATAATTCTTGAGATCTGTACATCACTGAGCTAAAATTTTTAATAGCTCAATGGTTGCATTTTTAGAGGTATTTTTATACTATACTATTTTTTGAACAACCGGGGAACATGGACAGAAGCCAGTTTTCCGGGATAATCCCAGACAATTGGCATGTCTCACTACTATACAAGAGGGGGAAAATGTTTGACTGGACATCTTTGGGGGGTATTTATATATGAAAAATAAAGAAAAGACACCATACCAACGTACATCCTTAGTTAGCTGACCCTTCACTAAATCCAACCAGATTTCCCAATTATTTATTATACTATACAGTCCAACGATTAATGTATGTGATATAATCAGTCCTCTTGCTCACAGTCCATACGGCTGAGGTACAGTATTCCCTATTTCTTAACAGGTCAAGCCAAATATTGTCAGTTTTGAGATAAAATGTTTTCTCTGGAACAAACACAATTAATGACAAAGAATTAGACAGGTTTACTTGTTGGAAATGTGATAACACCAACTCAACTATGATTCATTTACAATAAACAGTTTATGCATGAGTGGGACCACCAAAAATGTTTAGCTTCCAATCATTCTCAGATTTCATTAACACAAGAGGCATATCCTTCGCTGACACATTTTGCAATGTGAAAACTAAACCACCATGAACAGTGGTGGATAGCAACTAAGCCTCTATATTGAATATGTTTTGTTCTTGTTTTTTTCCTAAATTCCTCCAATCCCTTTTTGTTCTCCAACTACTCCACCCACACACCATTGTACTGCATATTCAATACCACAATTATGACATCCTATACCAATCAGCTTGAGTATATTTGGTAGCTATTGGTCCATGCAGGGAGAAGGGACTCATTACACAGGAAATATATTACTACTAATCACACAACCATTATATAGAGAGGAGTACTTAGTATTCCTACAAAGTGACAAAGTCATTCATGTGCACCATAAAGTGGCACAACTGAAGACATGCCGGCAGGTAGCAACAACACAGCATCAAGTTTTATTGCATTCCTGAACTTCAATTAAACAGAGCATTTGTTAAATCATACACTTGGCATAATTTATTTCCTAATTTGAGTTTTAAACTGACTATTTTTATCTCATAAAATAATTTAAACTGTTAGATCAATGGCTTCAAAAACTTCAATATTCCGTTGTTTCAAATGAACAGTTTTTACTCTAAGCATTGGTGACAGCAAAATAAGGCAAAATAATCATTCTGTACAATGTGTGAGAGACAGTGTGTGTGTGTCCGAGTGTGAATTTGCGAGAATGGGTGTGTCCACATGACATTACAACAATGAATTACAGTTTCATATATTAATGATGAAAACACCAGTAATTTGAAATATTTGTGATATTCTAATTACATCGCAACAGCTGTGACCAAAATAGTACATTGTCATAAGAGCCCTATCAGATTACAACTAGAGGCATATCTGATTACAACCCCACTATCAATTAAAGCCCTGTCCACACTAGAAACAGCTCTCCAGCAACACCAGGTTTCAAACATTTCTTCCGTCCACACTAGCATAGTGCTGAACCCGCTCCACATCACCTGCGTGGACTAACTCATTGGCTGGGCATATTAATTGGTTTTCCTTTACCACATATAGAAAGGGGGTATTTAAATTTCTGGTGTGCTCTGTTGTTCTCTTTCCCTTGCAATGTCATTGCACAAAGGAAGGCTAGAGAGGAGGGAGAGAGCTGTAGTTGCTAAATTCCTAATAACAACATCAGTAATAAAGCCACAGGTATATTCAATAAATCTGAGCCGCTTGAAACCTACCCTTTTGAAGGTTTCAGGTGAAATCGGGTGAAACCCGTTGGGATGAAACAGGGTGTAGTGCAGACATGTGGAACCCATTCCAAACACGGGTGAAACTGGTTTTTTGTGCAGTGTGGACAGGGCTTAAGACTGGTACAGCACAGCTGCCAGTAATTATAGTGTCATATCTATTCTGTAACTCCACAAGTCAACAACACAGCATCAAGTGTAACACTGAAGTAACTGACAGAATTACTGACTGTCCGTACAGTCAACTCAACTCTTAACTCAACTGCTAACTCACACACTCACACTGGGGGGGGGGGGGGGGGGGGAGAATCCATTCAAAAGCTGAACTTGGATTTCTACAGTATCTAGCCAATTTGATCTCATTTGGTGCCAGCATTCATTCCCTATCCAAAACGGCATGAAATCATCCCTAGTCTTTACCCAACAGTAGCCCAATCATCTCAAATGTTCTTGTGCTTATTCTAGGATACCATGTCATCCCGTTGTGATGCTGAGTTGATGCTCCCTATAAATCATGTATCTGAGGCCTATGCAGATCTAGTCCAGTGTGAAACTAAACCACATCATATTCTGTTAGGACTTATTGGAGCACTAATTGCACTCATGCAGCCGGACTGATGCTGAGTTCATCCCATATATCATGGAGTAACGTGGTGTATAATAAATTTTTTAAATCTAACCTTTGGTGACTTCTGTAGTTCCTGACACCGATGCAGTTCTTCGGTCAACATTCTCACCTCAGCATCCTTCTTGAGTAACTTTCCATGCAGAGCAGCCTCTTTTATTTCAAACTCTGTACGAGACTTGGTGAAGGACTCCTGCACACACACATGCATACACATATCTTGTCAAGCGGCAAAAATTAGCTATCTGTCCCACAACTGTACCTCTAGAGAATGCTTATATTGCAAAATTGAACGTATCTCCTCGTCCTTGTGCTCCATTAGTCTCTCATTCTCATTGAGAATGTCAGTTGCATTCTGCAGCTGTTTTTCAAGAGCAGCATTTTGTTGCTGAAGGTCCCTCCAGTGAGTATCCCTCGTAGTCATTCCTAATTCTGAAGCATGAACTTGTCGTAGTTCCCTGTTCTCAGCTTCTAATTTCCCTAAATTACGCTGTGTGCAAAATTAAAAAAATATATTCTATCAATCCAACCTATAATAAATGCAAATCACACTCGCCTGGCAATGAATAACATTAAAACTTTCCCTGAAGCCTCATTTGGTCACTATAAATGTTTACCAGGAAAAAAAAGTTTCAACATTTCAAATTGATATTTTTTTCATGACAAAGGCCTATCGGCTATAACCTAATGTAAAAGATAATGGCCTCTAGAATACAGGGGTCATGATTAAAGTCATCTATGAGTTTTCTTTTTCTCACTTCTTCATTTTACCTTCCAATTTTCCCCTCCATTTCTTCCACCAACCCACCCTACTCTACCTACTCACCCATCCTCCCTACTCTACCCACCCACTCATCCATCCTCCCTACTTCACCAATCCACTCATCCATCGTCCCTACTTCACCCATCCTCACTCTCATTCCATATGCAGTAATAAACATTCCATCACATTTTGTTGAACCAACAAGCAACCATATTAGCACATACTTTCATGTTTCCTCCATAACTAAATAAACAAAGCAATAATGGACTAATTTCTACCTTTCCCTATTTTCAAACACACAGGACTGCAACATATACTATAACAACACTACACCACTCCTTCACATCTTTCAGATTACAAACAGGAATAAACAAATACAGATGAAAATAATTATTTACTCAAGTTTAATTTAATTTAAAATCTTTAACCAATTAATAATACCCAGATTACTCATTAAGCTACACCTTACATAACTTAATTGCAATATTTTCTCTTCCTCGGCACTTTTTAAAAAAATTATATAAGCAAAATACGGTACACAAGAAGGGACTAATTGTTATTTGTGTAATGTGTGTATTATAGGACCAATATATCTATGTTTCTGTGTGAGTGTAAAAAAATTAATTGCCAACATTCTCAAATTTAATAGAGCATGCGGGTTGGTGCTGCTTTCTCTATCACATACCTCCACCTCCTCCACTCTCTTCTCTTGCATCTTCAATTCTTTGATCAGTAATACCTTCCCTACATCCAGCTGGTCCACCACACTCTCACCGAACACTCCCTCCATTTCCTCTCGCACTCTCTGCACTTGAACCAGCAACTCGACACTTGATGGCCTTCTCCCGGGAACATTGTTCAGACATTGCTGCACCATACGCACCAGGGAAGGCTGAGAGTAGCCCACTTGTGTTTCCAGCTGCTCAATGTATGCCTTGCGACGCTCCACTTCTGAACGAGCTAGGGTACGGTCAGGGTTGTTGGAATCAGGGTACGTGTTGGATAAAAGGTTACCGGGAAATACCTAAAGTTGTTAGTACCACTAAACAATGATCATTGATGTTTGATTCCTGATACTTACCTGTGTCAGGGTGTAGAGGGCCAGCTGACCAAAGGAAAAAATGTCCAAAGAAGATCCATAATGAACTGTCTCACTAAAAGCCTCTGGAGGCATGTAGACTAGCGTCCCTGGTACCCGTGAGAGTGTCTGAGCATGTTGAACCGACGACATGTTACTGATATGGGAGTTTCCCATGTCTGTGATCTTAGAGAACAGAGAAGAAGTAAGGAGGATATTTTTAGCTGTCAGATCTCTATGGATTACAGGAGGTCGCCTGTTATGAAGGTAGGCCAACCCACTACACACTCCCTCCAGGAATGAAACTTTGAGTGAGAGGGGAAGATCAGGAACATAGTCCAACAAGACATCCAGGCTCATCTCCAGTTGCTCCATCACCAGAAGAGGTAGCCTTGTCTGAGGCAGGAAACATATGCCCAGGAACTGGGTAATGTTTGGGTGCCTGAGGCTGGCCATCAGCTGGCACTCTTGTTCATACTTATGCATAACATCTGCCACTGCTTCTGTTTCCAGGAGAATCTCGTGCAGCTTCTTGGCTGCACACCTTAGATGCTTGTACTCTACCTAAAAATATTATAAATAACTTAACTGAGTGGTAGCAGTAGCTAATCCAGTAGGTTAATACGTGTGTGTGTGTGTGTGTGTGTGTGTGTGTACGATTGATTCAGCTAGGTTGCAGTCTTACCTCCAATACTGTACCATAGGATCCAGTTCCCAAAGTCTTGCCTGTTGGGTTGACGTCAGTGAGTATGAACTGTTGCAGATATTGATTGTCTTGGAAGGCCTGAGTCAGTGAAACGTCCATAACAGGAGCCCCAGGCCGGAAGTATCCTCGGAGGGAAGCATCTGAAGCAGCAAAATTCGTTCTTCAACATTCCTCAAATCATCAGTCAAGCTGATCTGGCTAAACCACACCCATCGTTTAAGTCGCACTGTAATTTTTGGCAATGAGTGAAAGCACCAACATATTGTCAATGGAATGATTTAGGGTAATTGACCTCCATAGCTCAGCTTAACTATTAAACTATTTCGACAAAGTTTAACTAGCAACTAGGAAGGAATATTAAAATAATTTTTTTTTTTTTTTTTTTTTTTTTTTTTTTTATTTTATTTGGACTTCTGGAAATAAAAAAAAAAAATTGAAAAAATGTAATGCAGGGATGTTGCATTCCTTTGATTGTGTGTGTACGTACAACTTGTGTAAATTTCATGAGCGTTGTGGTTATATTAAATGATTTCCCTAGTCACACCTATTCATGATGGGAAATATCTGAGGAAATTTCTTTCATTCTAGCATGCCACTACCCACTGCATCAATCTCAAAATTAACAAAATGTAATTTTAGTAAAGAAATGATTATCCATTGATATACTGTCTGTATGAAGTTTAACTTCAAAACCCAATACTACAGCAAAACAGGGAAACTCAACAGTTTGTTTGTTTTTTTATTTCAGAAACTGAGCACATATACAGCATATGCATATTAAGCTAATGATGAACTGCTGTGTATACTATACTGCATGAATACTTCTAAGTTTGGGCTTTGGCCATGACAGAAAAAATATATATTTGCCTTCAAAATGTATAATGTGGTTATTAAAATGCATTGAAGGCAAAAAATTAATGGAACTTCTGCACTGCAAGACAATCTGCAACCAGTATCAGTTCAGTTAAATTTAAATTTATTTCTTTGCAGGATGTCCATTGCATAGGGACCATAAATTAATAAACATTAAGAAAAGGAAGTGAATAAAGAGAAATAATGATTTTATTCTGACATTATAATGGATCGAGTGGACTGCTAATACAATTTGATTCAGGCTTATTATGATAGATCTATGGAAATATGTAGAGGGGATGTATTACAACTCTTCCCTCTTTTCTCTCACTATATACAATTTGAAATTCTTTCCTCGCCCCATCTTTTGAGGGGGTTAGGTGGTTTGGGGATGGGGTGCCTTTCCTTTCATCTTCTTGATTGATGGACACTTTGAAACCATCTTCATAAACTAATTCTCACATTATTACACTACAGGAATGCAACTGGTCCCCCAAGTACAAACATGGCATGTTGAATTTAGAGTGACTATAAACAAATAAAAGCCATCCAAGATGGAATCCCACAAGTTGTGCTATAATTCATACTGCGTTATTAACCCCATTTAGGATATTTTAGAGTGACTGGGTGATCATCGTTGTGTTGTTGTTTTTTTACAGTCACTCAAACAATTTCAATTAGTCAAGAATGTTAAATTTAATAACAAGACAGACAGACAGATAGAAATTGCACATATATGGTGGGAAAAAAAGAAGACATTTTCACTATGCGGTTTGTAAAGATAGATAAATAGGCAAAATAGAGCCATAAATTGTTTAGGTAAAAATCATTCCCTACCAAGCCCAAGTCCATACACCATATTTCATTCCAATTGAACCTGTAATTCTCTAAATCCCAGTGTTTTTTCACAAATAGAAGTGATATATATATATATATATATATATATATATATATATATATATATATATATATATATATATATATATATATATATATAAATGAAGCAGTTCAAAATTTAATATGTAAAAATGAACCCCTACCCTTCCCAAATGGGCACAAAAATTCTTCCCAATTGGCCCAGCGATTTTCTACATTCCAAAGGATATGCAAGAATAGAAGACAGACACCTAGACAAAAATACAGCTATTTAAAAGTTAGTTATGCAAAAACAACCCCCACAGTTTCCAAGCACTTATGCCAAATATTTTATAGCTCAATGGGCCCAGCAGTTCACTCAGTTAACAGGAAAATGATAATGTATGGAGAGATAAAAAAATATTCATACACACAAACAGAAACCAACAACAACAGCAAAAAGGCTTTCACTATGAGGCTTCTATATATATATTAGAAGACCTAACTATGTAACTATGTAATTATGTTCTTCCGTTTCTCAAAATCCCTCTGTTAGATTTTGCCCAAACTTTTAGGGATGGAGGAGACTCACCCTAAGATAGTTTTATGCCAGGTGGCATGTCTGGGGAAAAAAAAAAGAATCTGTCTGTCTGTCTGTCTGTCTGTCTGTCTGTCTGTCTGTCTGTCTGTCTGTCTGTCTGTCTGTCTGTCTGTCTGTCTGTCTGTCTGTCTGTCTGTCTGTCTGTCTGTCTGTACCATCATTCCGGCCAAACCAGTAGGTGAATTTCTCTGAAACTTGGCATGACAATAGGTTTTGACCCAACTTAAAACATGGGCTAAAAATTTCGCAAAATGGTTACCATGGTAATGAGAAAAAACAAAAAATGGTAGGATTTTAGCCTATATTGGCCGGACAATGCCAAGTATGTGCTGCTAGTTTAAAAATAGAAGGGCTAAGGGCGGGGGGGGGGGGGGTGTGGTGTGAGGGTAAGAGAAATATCTACTGTTGCCAGGTGGTCACCAATGCAAGTACTGAGCAGACTCCACGTGCTCAATCAAAAGAAAAATTAGTGAGTGCATAGATGGACACAAATATGAATACACACACACACACACACACACACACACACACACACACACACCATATGCCCATGTCACTCCCAGATTCATGTGTGCATGTTTAGTTCTAGGTGTCAGGTCCAAGGGTTTGTCCAAGCTTCATTTTTGTTGCATTTTTACCCTCACATGCCCTAAATATTAATTTTTGGGGTATAAAACATCCTTAGTGTTGAATGTGTCTATCAGGAAGAGCAAATCCACTAGGAGTGAAAATGCTTCAGATCATAGATGCATTCAAATTAGAAACTTCAAATGACCACCAGTTGGCAGGAAAGTGGATACACACAAACATATACATCATAAGTTAGCCTGACATTCCAGAGGAATAGATGTGCTCAGATAATGTAAGACCAAGTAATATTTTTGGCATTTTTAGTGGTATGCATGCCCAGGAAGAGATGTAATCAGGTAAATTGTTCCTTTAGATAAAATAAAAAAATAATAATAAAAAAGAAATAAATAAAAAATAAATAAATAAATAAATAAATTAAAAAAACAACAACAGCAAAACAAACCCACCTGGTGTAGATGTGTCCACCCAAAGTGCAGTTCTAATTTGGTACAGTTCTATGGTGGGAAAGTATCACACACATTTTTTTCATTAATTTTTTTTTTTGTGTGTTGCTAACGGTACTATCAAATACAGTTAACATTCCTTTATTGCAACTTCAAATACAAAATATTCAATTATCGAAACTTTTGCTTCTTGACAGTGAAAATGCACTTGATTATTTCAAGATGTAAATCGGTAATGTTCAATTACATCAACTTTTTGAAAGAAAAATATGAAAATTATATCTTTGGGGTAATTAATCACATTTTAAAAATAAATCTAAAAGCATGGAGTGATGAACTTTCAATAACTAAGGAAGTTTCCCTTCTTGAATCCACTTTTTTATGCATGAAAGTGCATAAAAAATCAAAAAAATCAAAGTATTTAAACCTATGTATTATTTCAGTGATATCTTCATATTATAGGTTGACAGATACTAACCACTTATCGTATTTATTTGTCACTTTTTTTTTGCCACCTTTTTTTGTTGCATGTATCATTATTTTTAAGCCATTTTTTTTTTTTAATATTGGCATATATTTATGCTGAAGACCCAGTTCTCTAGTTAGTAATGAAGATCAAAATTCAGTTTATCATCCTGCAAACTAGAGGAGGAAAATTACATACACAACAGTCAAACACAGAGCACCAGTGCAGCAAAGAAGGCCACACACTTCATGGTACATAGTAATCAATGTCAGGATGTTCAGTTCTTAGTCAGTATACATAGCATGTATATATATATATATATCTATCTATCTATATATATATATATATATATGCAAACAGAGTCTACAGCAGTCCCTGCCTTCGCAAGTCTTCATACGTCTTCCGGTTGAACACGTTTCCTTCTCTATCTTCATACTCTTCCTCTGCAGTTGCCTGCCACAAGCCCTTGGACTTTGAACCTCGAATTTTCTCCCACACTACGCAACACACCAAGGGAAATAAGTGCTTTATGATGCCATGGTAACGTAGTCATTCATGCACAAAGCAAAGAGTGCCAGTGTGGTCATAGCAACATATAAAGTAGGGGAGCATCAGGTGCAATCAAGAAAACACATATAGAAGGGTATGTCAAGTGTAGTCATAGAAACACACATATAGAGGGTGAGTGTCATGTAGAGTAATGGGTGCACACATAGGTATGTATGAGTGGCAACTACTCACAAGCAACAGCATCAGCTATGGAAGTGACATTGGCAAAATGTGCCGTGTTTGGAATACCAAGGCAACGCATGCCATGAGCATGCCTCCATTCCTACAAATAGAGAAGTGAATTACATAAGCACAAAGGAAACAGGACACCCACCATTCCCTGCCGAATCTGTTCATATTACACAACATCTCAGCACAAATTATCATCAAATCTAAACAAAGGAAAGTATCGGCAAAAGCAATGATCTAAAAAGTGACAAAAAGGACACGTTAGACTTAAGGGCGCTCTCTCAAACAAGACATACACAATCAAACTGTCCCTAACAAAAATATTATATACAAATTATTGTTCTCTACAACTAAAATCTACTGGATTCAGACAAAACAGACATCTGACATGGAAGGTGAAGACAACTAAAGACCATCATTGTAAGTGACATATAGACATTGCTGCATGTGCCCAGTTAGCGTTACACACCGAGAAGTGGCGCTGGAATGTCTTGGGTCCCCTGTAGGTAGCATTGCCACAGATCTCACATGAGTAGCTGATGTTCAGGCCATGAAGTTTGTATAGCCAGTACGGAATAGGCTTGCCATCCCATCCCAATGGCAGGTTCTTCGGATTGTAGGGCACACCCTCTTCATCTTCGCTGGACTCATCCCCTTCCCTATCTCCTTCTGACTCGGAAGACTCCTCTGCCAGTTCGTCTGCTGTCCTCGCCATCTTGCGCTCCACATTCTCCACTGTAGCAGCTCTCTGCTCCTGCATATCCAACATCACACACAACAATGGAAGAGATAGAAGATGAATGAAACACAACACTGCATTGCTATCCAACTACAGAGGGTTTGGACAAGCTCCTTAAGTTAGGGTGAAAAGGGAATCATGAGTGATGTTATTTTTTGCATGTTTGATGGATGCAGCAAACACATGCACAATAAACACATTAAGGATAGCCGAACAACAAAAAAATCAAGAAAAATTATTCAAGAGAAAATAACATACGATGGACAAACTTCATGTACTGTACTCTATTCATTAACAGCAAGTAATTAATACCCTTCATGTACCTTACTAAAATTCACAATTTGTCACTATTGGTCTGTCAGTCCGTGTGGACTCTAACTCCCACCAAACTGCTGCAGGGATCTTTGCAAAACGTTCAGGGGTTTATTTGGGCACTTTACGCCCTTTTGAAGGTTTCTTTCACACTTGTAGGCGTGTCCAGCTTAAAAATGCCAGAAATGATATTTGTTGTTGTTGTAGTAGCCACTACAAATTTTCACCTTTACCAACTTCCAGCCCGAGAAATAAGGCTGCACCAGCAGGGTCTGTCCATAGGGACACCACTTCCAGGTTTGTTGGCTTCTTGGCACAGCTGAAGAGGTGTGCTGTATCACGGGGGGGGGGGGGGGTTTCGTCGATCCAGGTAGCTGGCCAGGGTTCTGCTGTATCTTGAGCATAGCTGGGCAAGAGTCGTCCATGTCTTCCTAGGCAGTGACTGCCCCTGTGGATCAACCTCAGGCACTGGGGTTAGGCTGGTGGGCCAGACGTTGGTGGTGTGGACCACTGTTGCAGCTGCCTGGTAAATTTTGGCCAGACCTGTCCATTTATTGCCTGGTGTTTAGATCCTCGAGTGTCACTAGCTCGGCCATGCTCGGAGGCCATGGTATGGCAGCCAGTGACAGTCCGGAGGGCTGCATTTTGTCTCCTTTGGAGATCCTTCCATTGGCTGTCACCTAAAATTGGTGTCCAGATTGGGGCCACGTAGTTCAGAACTGAGCGACGACTACCTTGTAGGTGGGGATGAGGACTTCCTTGGTGCAGCCCCAGCCTGAAGCGGCCAGTTTCTTCAGAATGTTGTTCTGTTGACCTATCTTCTCGCCGTCGATGGCTGCATGGTGGGAGAACTTCAGTAGCCCATCAAATGAGACCACCAAGATCTTCACAGTTGGGTTAGACAGAAGCTCCGATACTGCCATCTTGATGTTCAGAGGGCGGTTTAGTTCCCTGGTCCAAGTCGTAACAGTGTTGTCAATGATTTACCCACTGAGAGTATCAGGCCACAGTCCTCCAGCCAGGTTGCTAGCTTTATTGATGCTTGTACACGCCTGCTCGGCTTAATGCTCGATGACAGAATGGTGATGTTATTGGTATAGCTCACTAGTGTGATGTGTGGTGGAGTTGGTATGGAGCTCACATAGGTGTTGAAGAGGGCTGGAGACAGGACTCCTCCCTGAGGCACCCCTTGCCGTACCTTCCTCATCTTTGAGGTCTGCCCCCTGAATTCCACAAATGTGCTCTGCCTGTGTAGGTATCCAGCAAGCCACTGTTTGATGTTGTTGGGGAGAGTAGAATTAAAAAATATCCTGGAGAACTGTGTGGTCTATGGTGTCGAAGGCTGATATAAGATCAAGGGCCACCAACACTGTCCTTTCACATGGCTTTGGGCAGTTGAGCCTCGTGCTGATGCTGTGCACAATGCAGTTGAGGGCTGTGGTGGTTGAGCGCTCCTTCTGGAAGCTGTGTTGGTGATTTACCAGAGGTAGGTGTTCCAGGAGATGGAGGATAAAGAGCCTCTCGACGAGCTTGGCTACTGGGGAGAGAAGAGCGATGAGCCGGTAACTCTTGGATTGGTCGGCAGGCTTGCCAGGTTTGAGGATGGGAATTGTGTGGCCCATTTTCCACAGTACTGGGATCTTGATGGTGTTGACAGAGAGATTTATGAGTGTGGTGAGATAGTGCAGTCCCACTGTGCTTTGGCGTTTTAGATGGATTGGGGCCACATTTTCTGGCCCTAGGGCTTTGGTTGTCCTGATGGCCTGGGCTAACTCCGAGGCTGTGAATTCTACCTCCTATTTCTTCAGCTTGTGGAGCTCCCCAGCAACAAGACGGTTGGCCTATGAAGTGGTGGTTAGACGTGGTGTGAACTGATTGTCGAATAGTTTAGCACATCTTTTGTCGTCCCAGACTGGTAGGCGTGAAGAAGCGTATCACTTCAATTGAGATTTAGCTGCAGGTGTCCCCCTTGTGATGTCAATAAATAGCTACACCCCCCACAGGAATAAAATTTTTAATAAGTTTTCTTCATAAATATTGTACTGAAAATTTCCTAAATTTTTCATACTAGGTTATACATCAAGAAAAACAAGATAAGACAATATTTTTTTTAAAACTTTTTTCTAGTAGGATAGCAACATAGTTGGAACAATGTTGATATCCATTACCATATAAGTCAATCCATTAGCTATCTGGTAAAATTAGGATTCAAAACTGAGTATAGAATGTGGAGTTGTTTACTAAATATAGTATTGCTGTTGAAATGATCCTCAGTGCATTTATGAAACTGAAGATAAACATTCTCAATCTCATGTATTAGGTATTTGTGATGGTTAATATATTTCTTATCTCTTGTGTTACACGATCTCTCTAATATTTTTCTCTTGTCTATGTTTTCACAGAGGCGTCATATGAATATGAAGATAATTCTCCTGTATCAGACTTAGATGATTTCCCTTTTCCTTCACTGGAAGAAGACATAGCCTCTAAGATTGAGGTCAGCCAATATACAAGGTTGAATTGCCTTGTGGTAGTACACAATGAAATTTAAAAAAATTCACTACTATTCAGTAGGTGCCTTGGGGACACTAGTCAACTATTTCCATGTTTAGTAAAGAGGATGTTTGTCTGTCATTTGGTCCAAGATATATAATTTCTATTGATTAATTATTTTTGAAAATCTGCTTAGAAACCATTTTTGAAATGGGCAGTGCAATATTGCATGATGCTCCAAATTTAGCCACAACTAATTTATAACAACACTTAATGAATTCATTTAATGAAGAGATTCACCGTCAAATACAAGATTTTTTTAATTCCCCCGCCCCTTATTGGGGAGGGAAGTGAAGTATTCCGGTATAATTACACCTTATCTAAACTACTAAATTAGAATAGCTTAGAGTTACTACAGGGTGGCTTAAAAATATTTTAGTTATATGTATAAATATTGCAGAGATAATGAGCCACAAACCCACACTAGCAAGCATTTTGTCAAAATTTGACTTCTAGAATCGCTTTATCTGGAGAATAGAACAAGAATATTCACAAAACTCACCAACTGTCCCTGTTACTGAAGTCCTATAACTGAAATTGGGTGAATATAGGATTGAGCAATGAATATTCTTGAATGTCGAAATTTTACATGTGGTCTCCAGGTTACATAACTGAGCACGCACACATGCAGGCAGGCAGGCAGGCAGGCAGACACACACATACAATGCGATGCAAATTCTCTAGCTGCCGTTACATGGTCACACGCACCTGACATAGTCAGGGTGCCTGTGCACTATGAGCCAGTGCAAGCAAACTCCTGGAGCCAGGCTAGGAACTAACAGGAGGACTGATTAAGACTCTCAGTTTATGGGTGTGGGCACCCAAAGTCCCAACTGAACCATTGCTGATTGATAAGCCATGGCCAGTGAATTCACACACCAGAATATTCCAGGTCCTCATCACAGCTGGGTGGACTCTTGTGGGAAGATATTGAAGGACAGGAAAGTTTTCTGTAAATGCTGGGTAAGAGTATAACTATTCAGCCACTCTCCCACACACACACCATCCATCCATATGCTGTATGCACTCCACTTGCCACATGTGGTAGAAGTGGTACAGGCCAAGAAGTTTTATCACACGTGATCTCCTGCTGCAATATCTTTTGTGGTTATGAAGACTGTTGATGAAAAAATTTCTTGCAGGACTGATACATGGACTTTTAACAGCAGCATGTGTTTCTGGTGTGTGTGGTTAGTTAGACCAGTGTTTTCCAGAGTGACAAAAACACATGCAGGATGGGTACATCGAAAAATGCCACCTCAGCATCCACTTGTTTCCTCTCAGTTTCTTCTTACCATCTTTCCATCTCTTCTCTTCCATCTCATCTCTTCTCTTCCATCTCTTCTCTTCCATCTCAGCAAGCACATGAGGGACTCGACAAGGCCATGGATAACTTTTCGCCATAAAATCCAGCTGTGTGCACACTCATGCCACTCCTCTGAGAACTCACAACTTTTCAAGTCCCTTGACATTAGATCATTGCAGCGATACTTCTGCCCACCTGCTGCACACTTACCATCCACAGGGGCACACACAAACAGTTGTTTTGGTAGGTGACTGTCCCTCATCTGAGAGATGTGGCCAAGGAAGCAGAGTCTGCTATGGGAGAGCACTGGGGATAGTTTCTGTTGCTTAGCTATTCTCCTGATGGTGGTGTGTCATTTTCTCTCCATTATGGGCACCCTAAGGATGATCCTGAGGCAATTAGGGTTCGTGAGGACCAAACTCTCCTGGCCATAGAGAAGGGTTGGCATACAACAGTATTGAAAGTGCAGAGCTAGGTGTGAGTTTTTATCTTGCGTTGGTACCAGAGAATATGGCACAGGGAACGAAAGGCCTTAGAAGCCTTACAGATTCTGAAGTCCACCTCAATCACTGTGCCACAATTGTCTTGCACAATGCTGCCAAGGTACTGAAAATTGCACACCACGTCTACAGGGTCATCATCAGGAAATAGATTGATCGGCACAGGCTTTGGATAGAGGTCTGATGGCAGCACTGCCAGAGGATTAGTCTTGCTACAGCTGATGGTGAGTCCTAAATGGACTTGAGATCATCCCGTGACTCAGTCACCAAGGCCATATCTTCAACGTACTCCAAATCAGAGATTAAGGCTTCTTCCTGTTTGTGTTAAGGCTAAAAATGTCCAAAAGGGTATTTAAAAAAAACAAACAAACAAAAAAACTCTTAGACCTAATTACATGTTCACTTTTATTTTTAAAAGTCTACAAGATATGCTTTCAAAGCAGACACTTCTGTGACTACAGCCCATCAAAGGTGGGCTCAAAAAACAACAACACACACTTGTATGGCAGGTTTTTCGCTAGTGTAAAGTCAACTAAAAACGTTTGTTACTGTAGGTGGTCGACTTAAAAACAGCCCATGAGAAAGGTATTCTGCTAGTGGATGCTGGATCTAAATTCCAAGTCCTAGTTCTTATAAATTCAGCCTTAATCTCATTAGGGTCAGTAGCAACTGTTGAAAAGGATTGATTACACTTCTTGAAGTACTGCTAAGGTAAGGCTTCATATACTTGAGCAACTTCTGAAGAATATCCCATGATGGTTACACTGTTAAAAAAACAACAACCATTCAATCATTATCCTGGAAACCTTTAAAAGACAAGAATCCCTTCTTCATATATTCATTTTCACCTTTTACAGCACCCAGTTTATTCTTTAATTCTGTCACTTGACTTTCTTTTTTTTCAATATACATTTGTTCATTTGACAGAATTCAGTTGAAGTTTCCAATCATCAATGTTTTCAGACTCCAGAATTACTTCCTCAGTCTCCAATTATCTTTTCTTTACTTCTCTTTCCATGATCTGTCATATCTAAAGATAATGCTGCTTTTTCCTTGCCATGGCCAATCTTGAGTGTGGGAATCCAATCAGGGTCTGTAACACTTGAAGTGATTGAAACACAGGCTGGCGTAGCGATAACTGTCTGGCTTAAGATCATTCCTTTCTATAGCACAAACCAAGGGTTTTCTTCCTTCTTTTAATAGTAAGCTCCAAAGTTGTATCTCCCTCCCTACCTATAACCACTGGTATCCTGTAAAAACTTTCGATTTTGTCCCTTCCACTTTGCTACTACACCCAATGATAGCACTGAAGTTAACTATTATTCACGGCTGTACTACAAGATGGCGGATGCCCACGCAAACAACGCACATTGCATGGGGTCCATTGGACACAAAGTACACAAGTATTGAACAAATGTTCCTAAAAAATAATAATAAAATATAGAAAACTAACAATAATTTTTTAACTGGATGTTGCAGCTATTGGGTCTGCACATTGTTAGCGGCAATAGCTTTAAATATATAATCCCCAAAAAGTCTAATTGCAGCCACTTTTAGCAGGTAATGGACACCCTGTGTTCAAACCTCTCACTTCTGGCAGCAAAATGAATTCAAATGGACTATAGCAGTAGCTACAGCTAGTCTAGCTTCGTGTGTGTGTGTGTGTGTGTGTGTGTGTGTGTGTGCGTGTGTGTGTGTGTGCGTCGTGTGTGTATGAGTTGTGCGTATGTGCATAGTATTTCTCGATCACATTCATGTGCATGCAAACACACACACACAACTACCTAAAGTCATATTAGCACAGTAGGAGGAGCTCAACACATCCCCCACTCCCTCCCACAGTGTCCTCCACTATTGAACCAGAAGTAAATTAGACACATCACTTGGGTGGTTTCTACCTTGATGACAGAGCTGAGTTAGTGCTTCAGTTTCAGTCTGAGAGAGAGAGAGCTGAGACACACCTCCTTGGAAGAATCCTAAATGCTCCACAGCAAGCAATGTAAACCATCTTGAATAGCACTGCTTCACTTTAGCTAGCCCTAGCCACTTCTCTACAGGGCCTGTACTAATAGGCCATGACGTTACACACACACACACACACACTTAATTTTACCTTTCATACCAAAACATGGAGACATAAATGCAGTTCTATACTTGACCAGTTTGAACTATTCCCCATCTGCACCCACTACTAGCCACCTCTTACTATGGGACTGCCCCTGTAATTAGTGGATGTCATGGACCGGCTGGCTCACCCCCAGGAGTTCGGAGTACTTGTAGACCATGGCCTCCAGGCTGGCCATCTCCCTATGTTTCTGCACCTCCTGCACCACACTCTTGGACTTGGCAAACATGGAGGAGTCCAGGGACGTCAGGGACACACCTTTAGTGCTGAACAGGCGCTTGGCACGCTCCTCTAGTGTGCTGCAAATAGAATCAGCATTAGGAATAGCAATACTACTAATTATAATAATACTAGAGAAGAAACTATAGTAATACTGCATTGCCAGCAAGAGCAGCTGCAGCAGCGAGTTTAAAAATTTCTTTTTTAAATTATTAATACTCCATTGCCATTGTCAGTGTAATAGAGAAACAGCAGTTGTTGGGGTAGGTCTTATTCAATTTAAAAGTTGCAAGGCAAAAACTGGTACACTGTGGCAACAAAACTCTAGCCAGCAGTAGTCTCCGATATTGAAAGGCCACAGAAAAACGACGACAATATAGTTTGTACATAAATTAATCCGATGGGGAACCTCCTCTTTGCACTTCCAGTACACAATACCAAATTATATACACTAGAAAAGTACCTACCTATGGATGGAGACAACAGCCCCCCCCCCCCCCCCCCCCCCCCCCCCCAACAGAGACAACAAAAAACCTCTTAATATAATTGTAGATCTGTTGTTTGCCATCTCTTCCCAGATGCTGGGGCCTACTGGGCTAAAAATGAAGAAAAGAAAAAGAGATGGGAGTAATTTGGGTACAGTTTTGCTGACCTGTGTTTACACAACAGTAGTTTGTAATAAGTGGGGTGGTTTACTCGGCATAGAGTTGTGACCACAACCAGGAAATCTTGGGGGGGGGGGGGGGGGGGGAAATAATCCCACGGACAGGGTTTTCCTCTGATCTTCACCAAACCTACTTATAACCACCCCCACCCAAGGGTAACCACCCCCACCCAAGGGTAACCCCCATCAAACCCTGAAAATTTTTTAGCCCTTTAGGCCCAATAGGCTAGGAATAGCTAACAAACAAAGAATTATTGAAATATCAGATTACAAGCAGTTTATAGTCACAATACTGCACTCCAACTATACACTTTGGAGTGTATGCTGTGCACGTACCACAAGTGGATGGGCAGGGGTCGGAGGGCAGACAAACCTTGTGAGGAAGGAACAGTCACAAATAGCAACTGCAAACTACTGCTAGTTTGCCAGGAGAGAAGAAGAAGCTGAAATGCAGGTCTTCTAGTCAGTGGAATGATGTCACCCCCCCCCCCTCCCCCTCCACCCCAATAGACCATATATGAACCTATTAGATGCTTGGTCACCTGACATTGTGACTAGTGGCTTGCTTACCCGCCACACTTGAGCCCCAAGGCCATGAGGGCAGACTTGAGTCTGTCCAGGCCAAGAGACATGAGTTCCTCTGCAGAGGAGAAGGCGGCCAGGTCCAGGTGAGCCCCGGAGTGCTTGGCCATGGCACTGCTGGTGTCTTTCTGCAGATATAAGCAAAGAAAAATACAACATGAAAATGAATGCAAGACATAGCGGTGAAGGTCAAAACATTTGTCATATTTCTGTGCCTTAAAACATCTGTATTCCCACTCCCTCTTCCCTCTCTCTCTATACACACATGCACATTTTAATACCACCATTTAACACATGCCTCACCCCCCCCCCCCCCCCCCCCCTTCTCCCTTCCCACAAGACTACTAGCATTAAACCCTTTGATCCTGAATTTACAGTAATCTGAGTAAGCATCTAATAGATTTGTACAGCTCTCTGGACATGACCAACCTGGTGAGAGGGTAAGTTCTCAACCTAACTACATCACTTCTACCCATTGTTGACCCAACAGCCTTCACATCACAACAAACCACAGTTCAGATTCTCTACTCAATAAACCTCAAAGCAAAGAGAGACCCTTAATATTTTCAGGTGAATGACGACCAGTGCAGTGTTGGCTCAATATCATGACAACACAATCACTCCCCACACTCTTCCACCCTCAAGATTACAGAACACAATCACTCCCCACACTCTTCCACCCTCAAGATTACAGAACACAATCCACACTCTTCCAACCTCAAGATTACAGAACACAATCACTCCCCACACTCTTCCAACCTCAAGATTACAGAACGGTTAAATCACAGCTACAGGCTTCATTAGTGTAGTTTACAAGTGGCCAAAATGTTTGGAAACATTCAACATAGTTTATGGTTTGGCCTTTGGACAAAGGTAATAGTTTCCATTAAAATCCTGTAATTATACTCACCACTCCTACATAATCGAACATGATGAGCAGTGCAGAGCAAACTCAGGAAAGGATTAAAAAAATTCCATGCATGGTTGGGTCAAAATAGATCAGCAGGCTTCTTCGTCTTGCCTCCACAGAGCCAGCAACTGATGAAGATCTATCACGTCCGAAGTGTTAATTACTCTGACCACATGCCGATGCTAACGTGCACTTTACCAAGGTGATGTATAAGTCTGCCTTGATCAGATGCTGTCACACCATGCGGCATCTTCCTCAGCTGCAATTCCATGTCACAGCAAATCAAATCCTTTGCATGCAGACAACCAGAGACAGTGATGGGACATCTCCACAGTCGACTTCATTCTCCAGATATGCCTTGGTGACTCTTCCTTAAAGATAACCAGCCGCCCCCGAAACCTTCTAAGGATGTTAAGCGCTGACTGATCAAAGAAAAACAACTAGAGAGCACAACAGAATCTGGTAATGTCAAGATCACTAAACTTACATGTTCTTAATTATGCATAAAGAATTAATTAGTTCTGGTGTGCATCCTTTTACAAACACTCTCTAAAGACGTGGAAAAGAATTTATATACGTAAGTATACCTATATCCACGAGATGAAGTCAAAATTAGGATCTCCGAAGGAAAAAAACACATGTTACTATATGAAACTGAGAATTAAATGACAAATGGAGAGGAGATAGAGGGGTGCAGTCTCATCATCTGGGCTGTGGTGTGTGGTGACAATGGTGCTCAATACAAACAGGCTACAGCCAATGATTTCTGAAGATCATAGATCCTGCAAGTCAAGCTGTCAACTTGATTACACTGAAACAAGTGTATCCTAGCAACAGAGGTGGTAATAGGAAGATACCTCATTGAAAGGATAACAGACAGATGGACAGGTATTCCATGGTTATATATGTTTCAATGGAGAGAGTCTCAACTCGGCACAATCCTCTCAAACATGCATGCCTCTCTGCCTTGTGCCTCCACTCTGTCTCGCCTCACGCCCAAACACCCTGTACACCCTGTACACCCTGTACACCCTGTACACCCTGTACACACACATTTTCCTTCAATCCATAGATTTCTAGGGAGTCAACCATTGCCTCAGAACATTCTACAATTATCCTGCACAATCCTTCAACCACTCACCTCATCCAGTCCGGCACACATTCCACATGTACCGGCTCTTTGGAAGGAGCCACAAGTGAGGGCAGCTGCCCACCACATGCTCACCACAACACTTGTCTGGCCACACAAAAATGGAGTCTAGGAATGTTGTAGTTGCCTAGCTTTGTTCCTCCTATTATCCCTGCCTGTGACCCACAGACTACATCCCCTCTGGGACGTCCCAAAGCATTAGGTAATAACTCAGCACAGTTTCTCACTGAGCTAGAAGTCATGTGACCCTAATTACCTGAGCTAGAAGTCATGTGACCTTAATCACCAATTGTTTTATTAGTATGCATGGAGGATATTGCATTAATGTGGTGATGTAATCTGCTAGCTATGTGCTACTACAGGATGAAGTCACAGTTGGACTAAAGGCATGCAACTATCTCCCAGACTGACCAGCTCAGTAGTGTGACTTACTTGCCAAGCCATGGGCAGACCGCAAACCACCTGTAGCTGGTGGGGGGAGGCAGGGGCATTTTAGAATGCACAGAAGAATGACCATTAATTATCACTGTGAACAAAGAGAGCCATCACTGGGAGTTGGATGGATGCACACATGTATGTCCATGTTAGCCCAAGAAGTCCAATATGAGGGTACATATAAAAACACCAAATTATACTGCACCAACTACAGACTCTGAGACTTTCCTCAATGTTCACTAGTTTGTGTGATTAAAGGTACTGAAGAAGTAACACAACACCTTGCATTTGATAAGAGCTAACATGTTCCAGACTACAAGGTAACATGTTCTACCCTTAAATTGACTATAATTGGTCTTTCTGTCAGCAAATTGGCACAATGTGTTTTTAATTAAAATTGATTGATGTTTAGTCAGCAAGTACGTTTCAGGTGGCAGCATATGTTCTCAAACATTTATTAATGTTTAAGTTGATTAAGTGGCATCAGCTATCCCTAATTAAAATTAATTGTTGTTTCAGTCAGCTACGTGACACTTTCTTCTTTAATTATAGCTAATACAAATAGAGCTAGTGGTGTTTATGTATATGTGTATGGTAAACTGCCAAATGGCTGTAAGGATTTGGTTGAAAATTGGCAGATATGATATTCAGGTAAGTGAAAGTAACCTGGGTATGTCCTGTTCAGCCACACCCCACTGTTCAAGTGGAGCAACTAAAAGAAACTCAAAAAAGGCTCTTCCATGTCCACCATTTCATTTTCATCAAAGGAAATGCATAGGGGTCTATTCATGGGCAGGAAAATAATGAAGGGAGGGGTCTATTCAAGGGCAGGGAATAATGAAGGGAGGGGTCTATTCAAGGTTGTGAAGTGATCAAGGGAATGCAGAATAAAATTAATAATTAATTACAGCTTGAGAGCCAGCGATTTCTTTCAACAAGTAAGCCTGAACTGCCTGAGGAAGATTTCTCCGCAGTTCCTCCATGTCTCTGGAGGA
The DNA here is from genome assembly GCA_963969325.1 of Lycopodina hypogea. Taxonomy (NCBI): domain Eukaryota; kingdom Metazoa; phylum Porifera; class Demospongiae; order Poecilosclerida; family Cladorhizidae; genus Lycopodina; species Lycopodina hypogea. Next base: position 8,680,400 of record OZ017786.1, on the reverse strand, counting down.
AAAGCTTAGTTGAGCAGTTGGTGTCAACTAGCTGATTTCCTCGATATTTAAGGGCCTCTTTCGAATCTGTAGCAACCTTTAGCCACTTATGCCATGTGACAACACATCACATGCTGTGCAAAAATCATTTAACATCAATTTAATTTAGAGTACATAAATTCTTGCTCAAGTTTGTACAGCAACTAACATGTATGTTGTAACAGAGCAAGTTAATTACTATGTAATTGTACACAACACTGACCCCATTCCTGCACACGTGCAATGGACCAATCATCCATCATCACTGACTTCAGCAACCTGTTACCACAGATTGACCTTAAGAAACTCATCTACTTACTTAGATTATTATCTTCGAGACCAAAAAAGAAAAGAAAACAGACACACGCACTCAAACTATGTCCCCCCACTTACCCTCCACCCAGGGAAATTCCCTTGGTTCCACCTCTCAACAAAGGACTGCTTAGCTTCTAGTTTCACTTGAGCCTGGTCCAGAAGAGGGCGGAGTCTGTCCAAATAGCCACTTAAATAGTCCACCAGTTTCATCAGGTACCTACACAGTGCAAGCAAGCAAGCACGCACACACACCATGTGAATCACGAGCATGTCATTTGGCCCAGTAATGGTGTCACCCCAACACCTTCCCTACTCCACCATACCAGGCATGCACCAGGAGTGATTGATTGATGGTGAGCACAGGAGGGACATCCTTAGCAGCTCACCTCTTATACTCCGCAGTCTTCTTCTCTTTGGGTATCTCATAGAGCCTGTCATAGCCAGTCAAGTAGCTCAGGTAATCCAACCTCTGCACACAAATAAAAACAAAACATGTTGACAAGGAGGCAGACATCAATACCAAATCTGTATTATGTTGCTGATTGTTCTATTGTGTTTTTGAGGTGGAGGAATGGGGGACATCCCTATGGCCCTCTGCTGTCCCACCCCACCAACCCCACTTTCAATAAAAATGCAAAAAAGAAAGAAAAATAAGGAATACTATATTTTACCGGCCTTCCAGTTTTTCAATTTGCATGAGTTCGAAGTGGAGCTTATAGTGTAGGAGATTATGGAGGTGGAGCTTATAGAGGTGGAGAGTATAGAGGTGGAGCTTATAGAGGTGAAATTATAGAGGTGGAGCTTATAGAGGTGGAGATTATGGAGATGGAGTTTTAGTATCATGTCATTGGCACCTATTAAAACTGCAATATAATGAATACATACATACACAAACCAAAGGACAACAAATCTCTATTGAATATTAAAATGTGCATGCCCCATTATTGGTAATGAATTAGTACAGGATAAAAATATCACCACCACAACTAACCACAAGTGCCATAAACACTAATAAGCTTGGGGGCAGGGATGGACGACAAAGGGAGGGAGATGACAAGAGCCACACAGGTGAAGGGGGGTGGGGGGGGGGGGGGGGGAAGAGAGGAATGGGCTACTGCATCATTACATGACAGAATATTAGTAATTGAAATATACCCATTGTATAGGTCCATTCACACCTGTTGTGATCACGAGAGAAATGGCACATGAGTTCACACTCATTCTGACTACAACAAAGTCAGACAATGAACTCGTCAGACCGGGTACTGGTTCATATGAACATTTGGTCCCGAGGCCAAAAGTATCAAAGACTGTTTAATTAACACAGTGGGTAGATAGATGCCAGGGCTAGGAGGAGATGTTAAACAGCCATGGACACTCCATACAACATGAGAGTTAAAGGAATGAACCCTAAATCAATCAACTTTGGCTAATGATTGATAAAGTGCCATCCCAAAAATACGGTACAGAAGACCTTGTCAACTTAACAAAAAAGCCCTGGAACCAAATTCAAATTAATCAAGTATTCTGCAGATGCTATCACTGATCTTGACTTACATTAAATCTGTGACCGAACAACATGAGCATGTTCAAATTACTAACCGACTAAGAGAATTACACACATCAATAACCAACGGAAAGCATTATTCACTTCAAAAATAACTAAAACCCTCTATTCCTTAGCATACATGACTGCTGACCAGGTTAGGTTGTGAGGTAGTTGATGTTGTGCTATGAAAACATTAAGGACTAGTGGGCAGTGAAAAGTAATACTTTCATCAGTCAATGTGTTGTCAGATCACATAAAACTCTATCTGGCATTAGGTCTACAAGGGTCACGAAAACACACACACACACCTCCATCTGGCGTAGGTTGATGAAGGTATCATATAGGTGGTGCATGTCCAGGTGCTTGCCGTAGCCCTCCTCGTCTGTGAAGTTGGCCAGGGACTGCAGTTGTTCTGGCGGCTGATTCCGCTGCTTGTCCAGCCGAAGGAACTCCATGGCCATAGGAGGCTCTATTTCATTTGGATAGCGACGATGGAAGTCTTTCAAGTTCTTGAGACGTCTGTAGAACTCGCCAAACTCATCCGGACCAGTCAGGCTATTTATCTCGTCATTTCGTAAACTGCAGAGGTAGAAAGCATGGCAAATGAAGCATACACACTTGGCTCACAAAATACAATAATACAGTAATGCCTCAAAGAAATAGAAAATAAAATGAATACAAAAAAAACCCAATAAAACCAAAAAAAAACCCCCCCCAGGAATATACTGTCGATGATGACTCCAGTTTAATCATTATTATAATCACATGATCAGGTCAGGCCAATTCTAATAAATTATACCAGGGTCATTATAATGGGAAAAAAATTTTTCAATAAAAAAAAGGGCAAAAGCCTGGTGCTTATCTAATGAATCATTTCTGGATGGAAATATACATGCTAAATCAATATTTACTATATCTTCTTAACTAGATCCCAATAAGTATTCCATTATCAGCATAGATCCAGGGGGCAGGGGCTATTTAGCAAGTGCTCCCCCACCTTTCTCCCAAAGTAAAAAATAAACAAGCAAATCCAAGAAAGCACAAAAGCTGGTAACAAATTCTGCAGCTGCAGCAATTCCTACCACCACCACTAACCAGACAGCAAACTTTTCTTGTGCTGTTGAAGGGTCAGAAAGAACTGATGGGATGAGGTCGTGGATCTACCACTGCAATTGTTCTTCTGTAATTATTCCACAGAAATAATTCCACAGAAATAATTCCACAGAAATAATTCCACAGAAATAATTCCACAGAAATAATTCCACAGAAATAATTCCACAGAAATAATTCCACAGAAAATTCCACAGAAATAATTCCACAGAAATAATTCCACAGAAATAATTCCACAGAAATTATTCCACAGAAATTATTCCAAGGTAACTATTCCACATAATCATTACAAGGTAAGTATTCCACAGTAATTATTCCATGGTAATTCTTCCACCCTGGGGAAATAGTTCTCTTCACAATTCCTCCATTACTCTTCTTGGTGGTAAGCCACAATACTTTTTTTTGTTGTTGCTTTTTTATTCATCATTTTAAAAATGGGTATTTGTTGACAACCCTTCAACCTAAGACAGACAGACGGATGGAAGGACAGATGCAGAAATACAAGCATAAAAATAATGATCAAGTATTTTTAACCTGAGCCAACAACTGCAACACCTCCACAAAATTTTGATGAAGTGATTTATAAGTCTCCCCAGTAGTGTGCTAAACTGAATTAGTGACAGGAAATTAAAAAGAAAAAAAAAAGAAAAAAAAAAAAAAAAAGAAAAAAATTCTTCAAGGATAATAAAAAATACAATAATAATAATAGATTGATTAAAAAAAAAAAAAAAAAAAAAAATACATATATATATATATATATATATATATATATATACACACACAAATTTTCTTTTCTTTTTTTTTTTTTTTTAATTTTGTTAAAAAAAAAGGGGGGGGGGGGGGAAATCACTTTTTCTTTCCTTTTAGCATATAGCTATTGCCTGTATGTCTTTTTTTTTCCAACATGGTTTTTTTCTATTCCAATAATTTTTTTTTTTTTTTTTTTTTTTTGGTGCAAAATATATTGCCTTCCAACATGACTTCCCCCCCTCAAACCAGGAGGCTTATGTCACTTGATTCCACAATTTTCCACACCAACATAGCTCCTTCCATACACCACTTGGGCCTCCCAGATCACTCACCCATCCTTATCTTCATAGAGTGATAGCAGCCTCTCAGCACATTTTCCAGAGCGCTCAACCAGCCTATGCATTCTATGCTCACAGTTGACTTGATCCCTCACCTATTCAACGCCAGAAAATAATAGTAACTGCACTCACATGTCATAAAGGAGGACTCACTGTAGGTTTCTTGAGGACTCTCTCCTTCACCAGAGCATCTTCTAGTCTCTCCCGCTCCTCGTGCATCTTCCTTTGCTGCTCCAACACACTCTCCAATCCTGCCATAGCAAATAACCAGCCCTCCTTCACAGCTCCAAGACTAGCCAATTACAAGACAAGTAGGAATCTCGTGTATAGCACAGGCCGCTTCACACTCCCTTCTTCACACTTCAGAATAATCAGGTGAAGATCACGTGGTACCTGGATTCTCCAAGCCGCACCTCCCCCAGAGGAGTTTTGGAGCAGATTCAGATTCCTGTTTGGGTTAGGCTGTTTATAGCTCAGTTAGATCATATTTATTCTTTCTTATCTGTGGAGGGACTGGGGGTGCTAGGATGAGTTTCTTCTTGAATTTGTATGTGTGTCTCAGGTGGTACGCTGTATGTATGACGATTTATATCTTATTGCAGAGGGAAAGCTTCGAGCAAAACGATGAAGCACCTCAAGAGAATACCAGAAGGATCTCATCAACATGACATGATGAAGGTAACCGTAACAGCGTGTTAGGGCTAAGTATTAAATTTACTCACTTTAAGATTATCTTTTAAAAATGGTGATTCAATTATCAATGGTAAAAATAAAAAAAAAAGCAACTGGCTATTAGCTATGAATATTAGCATGGGTGGTGTGTTTCACTGTGTAATTCTTGTCTAATGGACTCCAGCAGGTTAGGACAAGAAGTTTTAATTCTTCTCCTTAGGAAAACTTGGTGATATAAACTTTACTATTGACCACTCAAATTAGTTGCCTTGGCTCCTGTATTCCACCTTTACATACTATAATAGGAAATGATTAGCCACAGAATACAAACTCTATCAATATGGTAATTTCAACTGTTTGGACCCATCTCTCAACTAAAGGTGAGGAAGTGGGTGTGGTCCACCATGTACATGGGAGGTGTAGGAGTAACAACCACATTGCTTATGGATTTAGATCAGGAAGAAAATGCTGAGCAAAGGTTCTCTCTCAATGCATGGCTCTGGATATGGTCCATTAAACTTGCAACATAATCCTGCAAAAGTTTGTTGACCAGTTTAGTTTAGTTGACATTATAAATTGGTTTATTAACTTACAGGTGTTAAATTATCAAATTATCCAAAATCTGAAGGAAGAAACACATGGCTTTTCAGCTTAGTACATGGTAAAGGGTCACTGTTAATATAATTTTTTATTCCAAGTTGGCATTAGTATGTTTTTGAGTTGACAGGCTTTTTTTGGACCCAAAAGTGTAACCAGGTTTGGCCAGTGTTATGAAGTGGGTGTGTTTGTGTTTGCTGCTTGTCTTGTAGCATGCAGCTGCTACTCTTGGAAGTGGGAACCTGAAGCTGGCTGTTCAGCTGCCTGATGGGGAAGACCTCAATGAGTGGATTGCAGTCAACAGTAAGTCGCAGTGTTTGTGAGAATTTTTAGGGAGAAGGGGGAGGGGGAGTCATTATTCTGGTATTGGATAAGATATCTTGCGTTTGAGTCAGCTGGAGGCTAAAACTAGCAATATAACTTGTCTACTAGCTCTAGTCATTGTCTACCAGCTATGTACCTTGTTAACTAATTCTATACAGAGCCTTTTATTAATATACCTCATCCAAAGGAATGTCCTTTAGCTCTGTAGTTTATTGTGAAGATTAACAATCACAGCACCAAAGATAACTCATTTTGTCCAATACCCTAGAGGTCTCACTACTCTTTGAAAATATTTGGGGGGGGGGGGGGGGGGAAGAAGAAGATTTGGGGATGTAATGTTTAGCCATAACAAGCATGCAAGCTTTGTTGCCATATTAAATTCTGAAAAGTAGAAAGCGTGCCATTTATTTCATTGGAATCCTTCTAAAGGAAGGAAGCCTTACTCTCCCGGCACTTCTGTGTCTCCATCTATGTTGCTGCAAGGAAGTAGCAACAAGTAATAGCATTACTTCATTGTGGCTGGAGGAAAACAAGAGCCCCATGCTGCCAGTTGGCTGCCATATTATGGATCAAGTATTTCCAGTGGTGCCCCCAGTTCTGCCATCTTATTCTTCACTTGGGGAAAATGCACCTGCACTATTGCTGTGTGTGGCCTATGAACTTAACCTGAAAAATTGTGTTATCTATTTGTATTGAAGGGTAGGCCCTGTGCCTGTCAGTACGTGTGTATGTGTCTCGAGTGTTTCCTGGTTGACTGTCAGTTGTTGCTTTGTTTGTTGGTAAACATGAGAGTGCAGTGGAATCATGATGATGTGGGTGACCGTAAGGACTGTCACATTTCTATGTCTCCTTCCTTAATCATATTTTTTCACCCATAAATTCTTTGTCAGATATTGTCTGTCTGTTTTAGTGAGTGTGAGTGTGTATGTGTGCACTAGTGTAAGTGCCTGTGTACTAATGTCCCCCCCATCCAGTGGGTGGGTGGGTATGTGTCATTGTCCTGATATTATGGTGGCTTGCCATAGATAATGGAGTCCTGGGTGTCTGCCAACCATGTCAGTTATCTCCCCACAAGAGGAATGTTGTATTAATGCATTACATACTATTTCAGTTACTAAGGAAGGTGCGCTACCATACCATTTCCTTGCATAGAAAGGGTGTGGCTACTGTAGTGCTTGGTGTTGTGTGGCTACTGTAGTGGTGGGTGGATGTGGCTACTGTAGTGGTGGGTGGGTGTGGCTACTGTAGTGATGGGTGGGTGTGGCTACTGTAGTGACTGGTGTCGTGTGGCTATTGTAATGGCTGGTGGGTGTGGCTACTGTAGTGGTGGGTGGGTGTGGCTACTGTAGTGCAGGTTTTCATCCAGGATTTTTCAAGTGGGGGGGGGGGGGGGGGGGGGATCCAGCTAGTCTCATCAACCAGATTCTTTACCTAATCACTACGCTGGGAAAGAGTTTGACCAGACCCTTTCCTGACGTAGATATACTATCGTTACAATAACGTAGTATTTTATCATTCTCACTATCAAGCTGATTTCACCCAATGACACTGACTCTGTTACTGTCCTGGCTTTAAAATTAAGTACTACTCATAGCTACATGTACTTTGGTATTAGTAAAAATTAGTGGGGGGATATCCCCACTATAGATCTTGAGTGGGAGGGGGGTCCGGACCCCCCCTCCCCCTTGGATGAAACCCTGGTAGTGGTTGGTGGTTGTGTATAGTTGCTGGAGGATTAATTTTACCTCCGTTGGCCTGGATGGCTGAATGGGTAAGGAGTGACAGGGTAGACAGGTCATCTCTCCCCGGGCCACTGGTGGGAGATGGTGGCTGCATTATGGGATGTAATGGTAGTGAGGTCATGAGCTAACTAGATGTGGCATTCATAAACCTTTACACTATAGTGGGATATTCTGGTTGATATATTCATGATAGAAATCAATAATTACAAACGGAAAATGTGACTTAATAATGCAGTCAGTCAATAAGATCAAGTCGGGGCGGAGGGGGGGGGGATAATTGAAGCTGTGGATTATTCCAATTGTGTTTGTTATTTATTTGTTTGTAGCTGTTGACTTCTTCAACCAGATCAACATGCTGTATGGGACCATCACTGAGAGGTGCAGCACAGAGTCCTGTCCTGTGATGAGCGCAGGCCCCAAGTAAGTGAGGGATGGGGTGAGGAGGTGTGTCAGTGACTGATGTGATCAGATCATAGTGTGGTAGTCTCGTGTTGTAATGTAGTTCTGGTGGTGGTTGTTTTTAAATCTTGAGTTTCAACATTGGCACATTTTGATGTTATAATCTATTAATGTGTGGTGGTCACATGATGTAATATAGTTATCTATAAGAGTATGTTTTTCAAACGTGTGACCAGGGTTGTAATCTTTCCATCTTTGGTGGAAAGGCTGTTTCTGATCAGCTAGTTTTGTATTGCAAGATGACTTAATTAAGCAAGATAACAGATTTCAATGCTGAGGTCAGCTGAGAAATACGTTGAAAGTTTTGTGACTCTTGCAAGTTCATAATGAGTAGTGCCAGGGACATGTGAATTTTAAATAGTGCCCAACGGGTTTCATTTCAGAACTGACATGCATGCATATCAAGAGGCAAGTGCCTGCCCAGTATAGTAGCATGCCTATACTGGTGCCTTGGGCACAGTCTGAGTCTGTATGCTGTGAGAGTGCACATGAAAATTTGACCCCATCCCACTCCCTCCCTCCCCACTTGAAATGATGACAGGGCATGATTGTAGTTGGATTATTCTGGCATGTTCTCAGCCTCTGGGGCCTCATCAATCACTACATGACAAGATATCTCTGACACTTTCTCCTTCTATAGGTTTAGTCACATTCTGTGCCAAAAAATGGCTGTCTCCCCTGGCAACCCCAACATGCCACCCCAACCCTTGTAATGTGTCATTGTTACTATAAAAATAGGTTATGGTTTGAATTTCATTTCTTATTGGTTGTGTTATAGTGTGCATGCTCATGTGTTGAGATGTACGTACATGTGAAAGGTACAGTTATAAATTATTTTCTAAAATAGTTAGATATACAATACTATTTTAAGTTTAGTGTGTGTATATACAAGCATGTGTTTGCATATTGTGTGTGTTTATGTATGTGACTGTGCATGTGTGGGAATGCATTTGTGTGTGTGTGTTGATGAGTCTCTGTGTGGCTGGTACAGATACGAGTACCACTGGGCTGATGGCACGACAGTGAAGAAGCCCATCAAGTGCTCGGCCCCCAAGTATATTGACTACCTCATGACCTGGGTGCAAGAACAGCTGGATGATGAGGCCATCTTCCCCTCCAAGATAGGTATGTTCACAGGTCAACCATGTTCACTCAGATATGTTGTACTGTATGTAGGCCACACTGACTAGTGGTACTGTTGCTATGGTGTGGTGTTACTTTGAGTTACACTGGATGCATCTATATGTCACAATGCATTGCATCCATGAATGTGTGTAGCTGTTTCATATGTCCTCAGTGTCATTCCATGAGGCCATCATTAGATCACAATACTGTCATGAGTACTGAATACAGAATAATACTATATGTTAATATAGATTCCAGTTCTGAATGATAACAGATCATAGGTACCGAAATAGATCAAATTTCTATTCCTGTGTCAGTGTAATCATGAACCTATGTTCACAAGTGCATGAATGTGTCAGCGGAACTCACCCCCCCCCGCCCCCAGTCCATTCCCGGTGTGAGCTGGTGTCATGTTTCTGAATATGTGGGTGGAGTTTGCCTGTTAATACTCTGTGTGAGGGAATAGGGTAAGGGATTTCCATGTATTTGTACATAACTAATCTATGTGTGTGATGTGTATGGGCACTGCTAGGCTTGGTGTGGTCAGGTGATGGAAGGTGAGTCAGGTGATAGAAGGTGTAGTCAGGTGATGGAGATATTGGTCAGGTGATGGAGATATTGGTCAGGTGATGGAGATATTGGTCAGGTGATGGAAGTTGGTCAGGTGATCAAGGTGTGGTCATGTGATGAAAGATATTAGTCAGGTAATGGAAAGTGTTGGTCAGAGGATGAAGATAGTGATCAGGTGATGGAAGGTGTTGGTCAGGTGATATAAGTTAGTGATCAGGTGATGGAAGGTGTAGTTAGGTGATGACAAGTGTAGTCGGATGATGGAAGTGAAGCGATGCAGTTAACTAATGTTTGTAGAAGTCGGGTCTTGGTTGGTAGGCATGGATGTCCAGTGTTATTGAGCGGGTGTGGTTAGAGCAATGTTATTGCTATGTACATGTAGCACTGAAGGTCAGAGTACAGGTCACTTAACCTTCACCAACCTCCCCTTGTAATGTGGCAGAGAGAAGGATGAGGAGGTCAGACAGGGTGTAGTATTCCAGTGTCCATTTTATAGTATTTGTTTATCTATGGTGTGTATTTATCTCTGGTGGAAGGCAGGAGCAAGTGAATTCATCTAGTGCATGTCTACCTCCATGGTGAGGTGATGGTGAATGATGCCCTCTCCCCTCCTGGGTCTCCCTCAAGCATGAGAGGCAAGTATTTATGAGCTGCCAAACCTCTTGAAAGAGTTTTTGTACCAAGAGAAAAAGCAAGGGGGGGGGGGGGGGTTGGATTATGGCCAGTGTGCAGTTATTGATTCATGTTTGTGGTTCAAACATAATTACAAGCATCCTAAGGTCAGGGTTTGGATTTATCTTAACCTTACCTGTCTATTTTGTTAACAAAATTGAGAGTTTAGAATACCATGTTTGAAGGCCACACAAAGTCGGACTGACTGGCAGACACCCAGAGAAATGGACAGACAGACGGGCAGACAGAGAAATAGACAGTCAGAGGACATTTCCATTTTATATTGAACATCCCTGTGGCTGCTGATGTGCATTGATCTCACATGAGGTCAAAGGAGAAGTGCAGTTCTTGCTGCTGCGGTTCTCTCCAGTCACCATCTGGTTATATTGTTTGTTTTCACTCCGCAGGACTTTGTGTAATGCCACATTCACACTTCCTTCCTGTGTCACACTACACCCATGTTCAAGTTTTACTTGTCCAAAAACAATTGTACCATTTATGTACTCGGGAATTACGGGATGGGGGATCAGGATCCACTGAAGTTTTCACAGTGTAGATGGTCGACCATTGTAAGGTGGAATCCCCTATACACCTTTTACCTAATGAGTGTGTTTGGTGGTGAATTCAATAGGGAAAACAAGTCCTCCATGCTTTTCTGTGATGGCTAAGATGTGGTATCTGAGATGCAGCAGCTGTTGGACCACAAAGAAGTGTCACAAACATTTGACTAATCTTGGATATGCCAAGATGTGATGCCCCTACCTCTGCCTGTCTGTCTTGCTCACGTTAAGCACTGTGCAGGTGGGAGAGTCTATGTGTTGCTCACGTTAAGCACTGTGCAGGTGGGAGAGTCTGTGTGTATGACGTAAACAGTGGCCCATATGCTACCAATGTTGGGCCAATAACCTGAAGATGTAGGAATGGGTGTGTGCTCAGGTGGGACAAGTGACGATAGGCGGTTCAATATCTGAAGACAATGTATTTGGTCAGTGCACCTGCTGCACAGAATTGTGGGGAAAACTCCGCCCTGCCTGGAGTGGGTGTGGTTGACCTGTCTGGAGATCCTTCTTTAAGATACAAAAACAAACTGCTCATATCTGATTGTACACCTGCTAGCTCCAGTCTCTGCTCTCCTGCTCTCTTCATGGCTGAAATAGACCACTTAGCAGTTGCCCTAGCCCCAGCTGTGGGACAGCTGGCATGTTAGTGGATCTTTCAGGACAGCTGATACATTTGGTCTAGGACAACTGTCATTTGACAGTCCTGTGGGAGGGACAGCTGACATGTTTGAGCATTGTGTAAAGCAACCAGACTGTCCTCTCTGACCACACTGCTCCTATTAGCAGTGCATAGCGATGCTGCAGGTGCAGTTGTTTGTACACCACATCCATCCCGTCCTCTTCTAGTCCACACATTCAAGAAGAGGTTGCTCCTAGTTTGGCAGCTGTGAGCGTGACTGACCCGTGTGCACTACTTCAATTAGTGATTTAATACATAATTGAATTTAATAAAGTTTTGATGGATACTCCATTATGTGGGGAAGTCCAGACAGACATCCACAGCATTCTGCACCAGAGAGAAGTGTGGAGTGTATTGCTTGCCTGGTTGCCATTGTGGCTTGGCAGGTGTGTGTGGGGTGTGTGTGTGGGGTGTTTGTGGGGTGTGGAGTGTGTGTGTGGGGTGTGTGTGTGGGGTGTGTGTGTGGTGTGGGGTATATGTGTGGTGTGGGGTATGTGTGTATAATTTAGTAATATGAAGTTGTCCCTCTCTTCTTCAACGCCTTGAAAGGAACAAGGAACACATTCCAGGCAATTGCATGGAAAGTTCAAATGACTTTTCTGGCCTGTTTTTTCAACCAATCGATGTGTAGTGACATAGTCCACTCTGGTAATGGTCATCACAGAAAATGAAGTGGCATAAGTGTGGACCATGAAGGTGGTCCCCATTTTCCTCTCTGTCTCTCTCCGTCTCTCTGTCTCTCTCTCTCTCTCTGTGCTGGACATTGCCAGCTGTGCTCAATGGTGGAGCCCAAATAAACACTTGACAAATATGAACTGGTGAAGACAAAACAAAAGAATCCCTTTTTGTATCTTTTTAGCACAACCATGGAGTCACAACAAGCTGATAATATGCTCTCATCTTCAAAGCAGCCATACACGCACAGCTATACTATATTAGGGGAGTATTCACCCTTTTATGGTTTACCATACAACACAATTATTAATTTTCACCATTTGTTGACTTTGATTTATTCTTACTTTGGTTTCAGCCTTAGATCAAGTTATTTGCATCCCACGACTGTTGGTAATATGTCTCCTCCCCCTCCCATTCAAGTTGAAAAGTAACAAAACCATATAATAATGATGATGTGTTATTAAAATCTTCCACTGTATTGTCTTGCTCCGTCTATGCCCACCACCCAAGGGGAGAAGAGCAGTTTATTAATGTAGGAAAGGAACTGACATAAAATATAGTCAGCATGGGAGAGAAACTGCCTCTGTTTGAAATCACCAGGGAGAAAGATTCTCATGAATTACTTCAAACTAATTAGACCACACGCAGGGGTTATTAATAGGTAGACACATTGTGTGTGTGTGTGAGTGCGTAAGGTCAGGTCAACTCTATTTTGGTATTTGTGAACTCCAACCATAAGAAATGGTAAGGGTCTTCCATTCTTCTCCTCATGCATTAGTAGGTGTAGTCAACCCAGAGGTGTGTTGCGGCAGCCCTGCGTAACTAATGTTGAAGTACAGTGATTTGCTTCATGTGTTGTTGGTTGACTGTGTGTTGTATACCTACATTTGCTCTAGATATCAATTAGCTGTAAAGATAAATTATCCCTCTCCTTAATTAGCTGTCATTTGAACACTGTTTTCTGTGTGAAACTTGTAGATGTTGCTGTTATATTATGAAAACATTCCACATGTAATTAATGTAATCACCTAATCCCTCTCTCTCAGTCTCAGGGTCTCACTAAGGTTTCCCTCAATTATTGAAGGGTGTACTCCAATAATGTTATATTGGGACCGTCCTGATTGTTAAGGCTCTCTCTGTGGCCTAAATACTTGGTGATATACTTGTTAATTAGTTTAGTACTTTTTATTCTGTTATTTCAACATCTGTGTTGTGACTGAAGAGCCTCTGTCACTTGTGGGTAAGGTTTGTTATATGGCTTTGTTGCCAGCTAGCTGATGGCTATGGTTGCAGCTGCTACAGTGTTTGTGGTGTATAGATGTATTCCCTGATGAGGCCATGCCCAAGTGTCCTGCCAGTAATTTCGAGACAGCCAATAATTTTTTTTTTTTTTTTTTTTTTTTTTTTTCATATTTTGAACTAACTTTGGTTATTTATTTTTTTTTGTGGGGGGGGGGGGGAAGAGGAGATCAGGTTAGCATAAAGTCCTCACTCTGGCTTAGCAGTATCCAAGCCCTAACCTCCTCCAATAGGCAAGCTCTAGCACTAGCCATAATCCAGGATTGCATTCCATGTGGTTCAAGGTGATCTTTGCATGCACACAGCTAAGCTTGGATATACATGTGTGCCTTTTCATCTGACATGTGACACATGTGCATGTGTGGGGCAGGGGTGAGGGACCCACTGTGTCCAATTGGTATGTACATGTCAGGCCATGCCACGGAAATTTTGAAATGCTGAACTCAGCCTCATCCATGTCATCCATAATCTCTCTAAACAGTTTTGGAAGCTGTTTTTGCTGTTTGACAATGTTTGGAAGTCGTGTATCTGTCATTGCCTACCTGACCTGACTTGGGCTGTGTCAGGGGCAAGATCGATAAAGCGAATAATAGTTACTCTTACTGTCAGTGAGTCAGTAAAATTGGTGGTGTCTCTCAAGTCCACTTATTGACTTGAGCACTAGAAATTTGCCAATTTCCAGCAGGTGTGCTATGGTCCCTTTGGAAAAATTACAAGCTTTTCAAATGGTAAGTATGAAACAGTTCTTTCCCTCATGTCATTGTATGGCTGGGCTGGAGCTATAGGTGTAAGGGAAACGTGCTCCTGCTAAGCCACGGCCAGCATAGAGTGATGTGCTCCTGCTAAGCCACAGCCAGCATAGAGTGATGTGCTCCTGCTAAGCCACAGCCAGTATAGAGTGACGTGCTCCTGCTAAGCCACAGCCAGCATAGAGTGATGTGCTCCTGCTAAGCCACGGCCAGCATAGAGTGATGTGCTCCTGCTAAGCCACGGCCAGCATAGAGTGATGTGCTCCTGCTAAGCCACAGCCAGCATAGAGTGACGTGTAGACCAACTCTGAGAACAAATTTCCTTGATGGGTAAAGAAATAATCGAAGGTTTTGTTTTCCCTTTTTCTTTCTGGGTTAGTTAAGAGATCCTTCCTCGCCATCTGCTTGGATGGAGACTGACTGACTGACTGACTGACTGACTATTTCTGTGTGTTAGTGACTTGCACTGGAATGGGGTGAATGCCTCTGGGCCCTAGTGCCCATGCTCAATATACCTGCCAGAAATGCAGCTGTTTGGTGGAATAAGCAATGTTTTCAGTAGGTGTGCATGTGTGCATGCAAGTTTGACCCCAAACAGTAATCCTGGCATATAACTGTAGTCGACTGATGTATTACTATTAGGACTACACTGTTTATTTTAGAACATCATTCTTCCCCTCCCTTCTATCTGTTATTTCTGTCTAATTTGTTGCAGTGTCTTATTTTTCTCATGTCTTCTTTAATGCCTTAATTCAATTTGCAGGAGTTTCTTTCCCTCGTAACTTTATCACCATCGCCAAGACCATCTTGAAGCGTCTATTCCGTGTGTACGCCCACATTTACCACGCCCATTTTGATGACATCATCTCCCTGCAGGAGGAAGCCCACCTGAACACTTCCTTCAAGCATTTGATATATTTTGTGCAGGAGTTCAACCTGATTGAGAAGAGGGAGCTCTCTCCTATGCAGGAACTCATAGACAAGATGACCAGGCAATAATCAGCCACCAAACAAACAGATAGCCTCCTACTACTAATATTATTATTGTTGTTGTTTATGTTCGGCTTTCTTTTTGTTGTTGTTTTTGTAATTAGTTTTTGATTAATATATTGTTGTCGCCATAATTATGCAGTATGTGCGTATTGCTGTTCATTTTCTGCTTTGTGTTCCTTTTATACAATTACTAACATTACATTGTTGTGTTCAAGTGATTTGTGCAGTCTTTACAATATTTATAATTGTGCCTTTTATTTGTTCCAATATGAAATTAGCGTGGTTGCATGTCAAGCTTCTGTGCCATTCAAGATGTTTCCCCCCCCCCCCCCCCCCCCCCCCCCCCCACATGTTATAGCTATGCTTGCACAAACAAATGAAGGTTTGAATCAATACAAAGTCTAAAAGTTCACTTTCTTTCCTACAGAAAAACTATGTATTTTGAGGATAAATTTATATGAAACAAAATATGAAAGGGAGAAGGGGGGGAATTGTCTGCCCCCCTCCCTCCTTCCTTTCCAACAACTCTTTATTGCTAGGCATGGTAAAGTAAGGTCCTTTGTATGGTAAAGGATATCCTTAACCATAACACTTTGCTTCTCCAGGGAAACATCCAATTAGTGGCAGGTTGTGAACTACAATAAAATGCTGACTGACCAATAGTTTTCAAGGGGGGGGGGGGGGGGGACTATTGCATAGATAACCCTTTACCAACTATTGTATGCTGGAGAAACTAAGTACACCTCTTCATTGTTTTATTTTTTAATATTTTATTATTTTTTTTTTACACGAAAAAATTTTTTTTATTTTATAAAGAAAGGGGAAAAAAAAGAGGCTTTTTTTTGACATAGACTATTGAGCCATGACTGATTTGAGATGTTGCAGTGTCCTCCCTCTCCCCTCCTGCATGGATGCATTATTGGTGGTGAAGTCATTGGCCCCATACACATCACCTGAGCCACAGTTGTCCAGTGCCCGGGCTGAGTCAGTGAACTACAGTAATATGCTGAATAACACTCTGTCACAATGAATGGATTATAAAACAAAATAATTATTAAAGCAATATGACACACACTTTACAGATGCTGGAGAATTGCTTGCACAAACATCTGCCAGATTGTGGGTGCGTCTTTCATCTTGTATTAACACACGTACATCTCTCTACATAATTCAATTCCTATAAGGTCACATGACTCGGGGGATTAGTTGTGTTCATGAGAAGGTGATGCCAGCTGACTCGTAGACGGTGTAGATCTTCTTCAGGGCACAGACGTAGGCAGCAGTGCGTAGGTCCAATCCTAGGTTGTGTTCTCTTATGGTTGCCATGATTTGCTGAATATTAAATGACATTCAATACAATTATAGTGAGTTACAGTGAAGCTGAAAGCGTGGCATGTGATGTGAGTATACTCAGTGTGTGATATGAGCATGCTCAATGTGTGATATGAGCATGCTTAGAATACTTCAACACAGGAAGAAAGTTTTGAGGATGCACAAAAGAGTGACAATAATGTTGGGCTTGGTGTACAGAACTGCAATGGATTGTCATGGGATGGAGCAAATGCAACAGTCAGAGAACACAAGTCTGTCTGGTCACAAACAGTAGTTGCAAATAAAGATTGTGTGTTGTACTGTGGCATTTGTCACAGTCACTAGACCCTTCACTACAGCACCCCTTTTTAACCACTACCAGCAGTAACTGGCCCCTTTTGACAAACGTTCCTAGTTGATTTGCTAACAGTATCATTCGATGAGATGATTATAAGAAGTTGTCAATGTTATGACTTTTTATGACTAAGGGCTCAGAAGCAATGGCCAGTTACGATCAAAAGTGAGAATAGGTAGAGAACTAATATGATTTCATTGCATATTTTGAGGCCTGAATCCCATAATGTGGGTGTGACTTAAAGCATCTACCTGTACTGCATTGAAAGATCCCATCAATCATCTTTACTTCATGAGCCTTATATACGTACACTGATGGAGAGTTTGAGACCAGCAGTGCCAACTTCCAAGGAGAAAATTTGGACTTAGAATTTGTCAACATCCAACCAACTGTACAGGCATCACTACTAAAGCCTGTTAAATTCTTCTATCCTAATATTTTATGGAGATAGCAAGTGCTTTCTCCTGGTAACTGTTCTACTAGATTATCATAATCTCCAGGGAGTTATGATTCCGTTGGGAAAATGGAGCACATGGTGGAAATATGGCCTCAATGACACCAGATTCATTCATCTACACACACTCGTTCCATTGAGATTTACATGTCCTTTTCTCTTCAAATTTAGATAGGAACCTCCACTACCAGTCAGTCTGTCACATAACTTCCAGTACAGCGCTTATAAGATGCTTGGCTTTCTGAGATGTCAATTTTAATGTATCTAATCTCAATAAGGTTAAGAAGTCACACTTTATATCAGTTGCTAGAACAAGGTTAACTAACTATACAGTTACAAGACTACTAATTTTATGGTAGTAGACCAAGTATAAATCATCTACACCTTTAGTCTCTTTCCCGTGCCTATTTCAACTGTTTGAATGAAGCCACAAAGTCCAACATCAAATTTTGAGTGGCATTAAAATGTTTCATGTTGACATTGGCACAGGGAATGCCGGGGATACTGCTTAAATAAATAAATAGATAGATAAATTAATGTTCACATGCATGTTTTTCACCAATTCATTCCCTCACTATCAAATGATGTAAATAAATAAATAAAATTTAAAAAAATAATAATATATATTGTCTAAGTCGAGAAAGTAAACAGGCAGATGAGTAGGCACCTCCCCACTCCTTGAGGAAGGCTAACCTGTCCCTGGTACTGCAGCCACACTTGGAATCCCCTGATGCCCAGCTAACTAATTAATTAATTAATTACTCTATTAATCAACTTGCTTCACCAATATTCTCTTCCAAAACAAAATGTACCAAAAAAGGTTGATAAGCTAATACGGAATTTAAAAACAACAACAAAACAACAACAAAACAACAACAAAAGTTACTATACATGAGTGTGGTCAGTGGACCACACTCATCATATTTAGTAGCCACGTGTCAAATACTCTAGGGGTAGTGGAACAAATAAGTCTACTTTACTAATGTGTGTGTGTGTGTGTGTGTGTGTGTGTGTGTGTGTGTGTGTGTGTGTGTGTGTGTGTGTGTGTGTGTGTGTGTGTGTGGCTTGAAATATCTTGGTGTGTGTGCCTATATGTGGGCTGTTACAGAACACTATTCCCTCACCTTGGCTGCCCTCTCCATGGTATACTCCAAGCCGGAGTTGACTATGTCCTTCTCCGATGCCCCAGCCATTCTGCTGCTGAACTCTGGGGTGGGGATGATGGGGATTGCCCCTGTACGACCACCGGAAAACTTGGACTCTAAACTCTTCTCAACACTCTCTGCACACCAAAAAAAAAAACACTAAATAATCTTCCATGAACATAAATTTGAAATGAAATTAATACTTATTCTTTCAGTAAAAAAAAAAAAAAAGAAAAAAAAAAGAAAAAAAAAAAATAAAAAAAAAATCATCCCAAAAATGAAGAAGTTTTAAACATAAAGATAATATAATAAAATAAGGAAATAAAATTAAAAACAATAATAACAATCATAATACATGTACTACTACTACTACGGCCACTATTGATAATAATAAGAAAAAGAATTTATAACGACAATAGCTGAAGCATATAATGTCATCAGCAAGTGCACTGAAAGCTGTGTGTTTTCAGTGACCTGATGTTAAAAATCGTATTCAGTGACCTGATGTTATAAATCGTATAATATACACCACTAGTTCTATCAGATGCTACTAGGAACACAATTTGCTGAGCATGACTGAAATATATTGCTGCAACTCACAGTTAATCAGCCAAACAGTTACAAGGAACAAACAATCATGATGTCACTGCTGCTAGAAACACAAGCAGACTCCACTACAGGTACAGACAGTGCCTTAACCAACCATCTCCCCCCCCCCCCTCCACCCCCACCAAGAGCAGCTGCACTCACTGAGAAGATGGTAGTTGGAGAGTTCCTCATACTTCCAGGTCAGCTTCCCGTAGCTCACATGGTTGAGGTTCTTCAACCACTCAAAGTAAGACACTGTCACACCTCCAGCATTGGCAAACAGGTCAGGGATCACAAGCACATTACGTTCATGCAGGATCCTCTCGGCTGCTATGGTGGTCGGCCCATTGGCTCCTTCAGCAATCACCTGTAACATAGACAGAGGATAAACAACAATATCCACCACAAAACAACAGCTCAATCTTAGAGATTTAATAATATTTTTAAAAAAAAGAGAAAGATAAAGAAAAAAAGAGCCAGAAGGAGAGAAAGAAAAAAAAAAGAAAGAAGAAAGGGTGAAGATAGGAAGATAAGCACACTGATGGTCACACCTTGGCCTTGAGTTCCCTGGCCACACTGGCTGTGATTTGCTTCTCCCCAGCCGCTGGTATAAGGATGTCGCACTCTGCTGTCAATAGGTTGTCGGTGGTGGGCTCTGCTCCTGGGAAGCCTACTATACTGCCACCACTGGATAGCTTGTACTCCTCCAGCTCCTTAGGGTCGATACCATCCTCCCTGTTGACAATGGAGCCATCCCTCTCCATCACACCTATCAGCTTGGCTCCTTCTCTGTGCAGGTAGCGGCACGAGTGCAGACCCACATTGCCAAAGCCCTGGAGCATCAGAGAGAGAGAGAGAGAGGAGAGAGAAGGGGAGAGGGGGGAGAGGGGGAGAGGGGGGGAGAGGGTGAGAGGAAAGAGAGTGTGTAAGGGAGAATAGTGGGTATGCAGAACAGGTTGTAGTCAGAGTACACAGCACTCATGAGTATAATTACTGCAGGTGATACTTATTGAGGCGTATGGACTTCCACTATTCATCATGCACCACTTTTAACACATGCGTGCGCACACACACACAGTCTTGAATGTCAATGGTAAAATCGAAATAACATTTACTACATGTAATGACAGGCAGTAGAGGTCATTGTTGACATTACATGGCCATGTTGGCTCCCTTCATCACATGTGCAATAATAGTTACCAGCAGAACACTAATAATCTACATGGTTCATTATGCTATGCCCATTCTCGTGACTTCCATGTCCACCCCTCACCTGGACGATGTAGGTCTTCCTCTCTATTCCCGGCATCAAGCCCACAGCACTGCAGTACTCCGAGTCAGCCAGGAAGCTCCGGATGCTGTAGAACACACCCTGTCAATAAAAAGAACACATCATCATAATTGTTATTTACACTTCACCACAATCATCTGTACACCCCAAACTCAGTAAATAAACTGTTCAGAAAGGAATTCTAGTATAGGTACTATAACCTAACCAGTCCAGGGGTCCCTGTACCACTGGAGTTGTAAGATCACTAGACACTTACCCATCACCCCAGGAATCATCTCATCCCTCACTAAACCGTTACTTTTTAGCCGGTCCATCCTACACCCATTTGCAGGAATTCATCTCCACTTCAGCTAGACAATAAGCTCAGTGATATATATCTACTACTCCAGCTATGAAGATATTCTAAATCCACCCTTAAATACACCCCCCCCCCCCAGTATGTGTGTACTAATATTCAAAGGAGTTACACAGTGTAAGTGGTGGTTACCCTGCCAGTGGCTGAGGTGCGTCCATGAATGCCTCCCTGGGCAATTGGTTTGCCTGTCACACAGGCATGGGCATTGATGTCGGCGTAGCCATGGGTCATGGAGTATGTGTCAGCTATCCAGCTCATCTCCCGCTCCCCAGTGCCCATGTCTGGAGCTGGCACGTCTAGTCTGCAACGCAGAGACAGTCAACAACAGCATTATTACATGCTCCACACAATGTCTGGAATACATTACTGTAATGCAGCACTAAAACAACTGGTGAGTCAGCAACTTTATTTAAATGCCGTTGATCCCAAACGTATCACACAGGACTAGCTTGGTCACAAGATAAAGACAAACCCCTCATATGGATTCAAAAGATTATTGAACCTATGCTTGTCCATAGATGAACAAACGAAGATACAGGCCAGAAAGATGGCTAGGATCTACACTAATAGGATAAGAGGTCCCAACTTTATCACAGAGATCTTGTAATTGAAGCTATCAAGGACAAATTATAAGCTAAACATGACAAATTATAGAAACATTGAGCACTTGAGTAATTTTTGCAACATTTAGAGTGTGTTCTCTGTGTTCAAAAAAGATGAGGTTAGTCGGAAAATGTGGGAACTATAAGCTGACACGTTCCAAGCTAACAGGATACAACCATACCAAACAGCATAGAATTAGTGTGTCTACTTCACTACCAAGAGGACGATCTAGTGAATTCTAGAGCCAACCTCTCTATGAATACCAATAAGTTCACCTCAAGTATAATATGTTATTTCTCATTGTAACCAGCTGTTTTTTTTTATATCTTTTTCTGTCCCTTTAATGGTAAGTCACTGAGTTCTTACAACATAGGATGGTGATATTTAGTATCAGGAGAAGACACATCTGAGAGACACAGAGGCTGTGTGCATCTAACTTGAGCAACCTGGTCTTTGTCTAAATTATTTTGGATTCTTGAATGTCCCCAGCCATGTGAGTAACTGGGGCTGGTGCATCCAGAGGTTCAAGGTACAGGCCAGTGGTCCATCTGACTATAACAGTAGAGGATTAGTAAGAGAGTAGCCAAGCTCCAAAGCATCTTCCTCAGCTGAATTCCTTTACTGACTGGATTACTAGCTGTAGAACATTCAAACCAGTTGTACATCTATTGTTAGTTTACAATACAGACAGGAAGGAACTAAAAAATGGCTTTCAACAAAGTGAAATAGTTGTGAACACCACATAGTCCACATACTCTGTAACATCCAATCAATAGCGAAGATACATTCTGGATTAAAACTAGTGCAGCATTAGGAAGCTTATGCAGTTCTGATATTTAATGTTAAATCAACACAAAGCTAGACAAACAGCAAAGGTCTACTGAGTATCAACAACAGAACAAACTGAGCATGCTCAGAACAATCCAAATTAATCAAAGATAACCTATTTTCTAAGTTGGTTATCACAGTCCTTGCAAAGGAAATTTCCAATTCTAATGTACTGTGGGCATGTATACTTCACTATCCAAACAAATGACAGATGCATTATAAGGGCATGCTTAAAATATGAATGAGACCATAGATGCAATGGGTACTGGTCATCATATTTCAGCAATCTCAACAAATCATCCATTTCCTAAATAAGAATATGAAGATGCCACCAGTATAAACTACTTGAATAGAATATAACCACATGTGCAGCAATAGAGGATGCAGTGTACAGATTGTCAGTTGGTCATCAAACAACAACCAAACAATTAAGTATTTAAAAAGATAATTATAAGAAAGAAAGAAAGAATAAAAGTTACCCTGGGCCAATGAATCCTTTCTTGGCGAGCTCTGTGGTGAGTCTGCGAGTAATACGCTCCAACTCCGACACCTGCGGGTAGGTAATGTGTATGATCACATATTCCTCCCTAACACTAACAACAGTAATCGTCTCACACTAACAGACATTTCTTTCACTTTCACCCCCCCCCCCCACACATCATCCCTCACTCTGTGCTGTATACTCTGCATGTAGTTAGTGCCTATTAGGAGTTCCCTACCCACAACAGCATACGATTATATAACCATTTCAATCAGTCAACATTTTCTATCACACCACAGTTCCTGAAACTATAGTGGAAATTACTGAACCAGAACCATAATAAATTATTAGATTCCAACTGAAACTTTTGAAATTTAACTTAAACCTTACTACATACTAAGTATGTGATTGTCCAACTAGAGACTCTATGTAGCGGTGAGAGACTTGGATGTGGAAGGAATCACAGCCAGCATGGCTGCTTTGACATTCAAATATATCAGCAAACACAGAAGTAATACATTAGGCAACAGAGAAAAGAGACAGATTGGAAGGTATCTCTCTCTCTCCCCCTCCCTCCCTCTGTCTCTCTCCCTTTCTCTGGAGTAAGTGGGTGAAGAGGCTACAGAGAATATACTCTTTATCAGCAGCTACTGCAGTTATGTGAGAAACCTGAACCACTGGCACAGTAAACACCTGAAACAAAATTCACTACAGGAGTACTCACTTTTGACTAGAATAAAAGTAAACTGGGTGTGTATAGCCACACCCACTAGCACACACCCACCGAGTACTGTGTTGGGTCGATCTTCACACCGGCCTTGGAGCCTCCGAATGGAACGTTGGTCATGGCACACTTGAAAGTCATGAGGGTGGCCAGTGCCCGCACGTCATCTTCTGACACGTCTGAACTGTACCGCAGACCTCCTTTGCATGGTGTGCGATGTTGGCTGTGTTGAGCCCTCCAGGCATCTATCACTTCCACACTTCCGTCATCCCTGTCACACACACACACACACACACACACACACACACACACACACACACACACACACCAATCACGTATGGTGGTCACACAGCCTCCCATCTACCCACAACCAGTCACTAACTAAGTCAATCAATAATCAATCAATCAATTACTATTACACACAACAGGGAACATGAATCAATTATTGGACTATTACCAGCGAAATACAACAAACACATTAACATAAATATTGAAGTTCCAAATGCACCATATTAGATGTTAAAATACCACTGTAGGCTGTAGCTTAGTTCCATGGCTACAGAGCACTACCTCTACTGGTTATACATGGTCGTCACTCAGGCATCAAGCTAGCTAGCACTCTGACGAGGATGAATATGGAAAATTGAAAACCTGTTTGTATCACATACAAAACCTATATCACACTTCAACCAAACATACCACATCCTTAATTTTAACACAACACCTCAAAGTAATTTTGGACCTCAAACCAACTAAATCTTGGCGGGTAGTCAATTTGCATGACTCATAATTTTTGTCTGACTAATGACCGGATATAATGCTTCTGTGTACCACTTAGTTAAGTGGTTTACCAGCTGGCTGAGCTAATCCGTGAGCGCACAATTGTGGTTAAGATGAGGTCTGACTGAAGGACATATAAGAGGGTACCACAAAGTCTTCCCGTGTAACTTGGGCCCTGGTGGAGTCAGTCAGTCAGTCAGTCAGTCAGTCAGTCAGTCAGTCAGTCAGTCAGTCAGTCAGTCAGTCAGTCAGTCAGTCAGTCAGTCAGTCAGTCAGTCAGTCAGTCAGTCAGTCAGTCAGTCAGTCAGTACAGGGGGAAATAGAGGTCTCATAAAGGATGTTTCAGTCTCCAATAGTAAGCTGAAGTCACTGTTAAGGGAGTCAAATATGCTAGCAGAAAAGTTGTTTCTGAGCCATTCATTCTACACACACTATGAACTGTCATCTGTCAGTGTTTTTTCTGTGTACAGCAAGAAAAGAAAAAAATCGATGGGAGTCCCTGATCTATATACCAACACACATGCTTGACAATATCTTATCACAAGCTATATTGTACCTAAATCCTCCCACTGGGTAGCTGCATAGCTTCAAAAAAAGTTCATACAAATCCTGTATTGACGCGAGACAGTGGCCCCGAATAGCCAAGGAAGCACTAAACCACAGGATTTTCAAAGCCCCCCCAATCTCTGGAACTTCTTGGATTTAGGGAGAGGAACCCATGTTTCACTAAGGCCCCGAGAGAGCTGTTACAAGGTTTTGAGGGGAGAAGCCTCTGGTGACAGATGTTGAAAGATGTTTCCTCCAAATAAATATTACTTGAATGCTTACCATCCAGCATACTTCACAGCAGACCATGAGAGAGAGGAATCAGCGACTGGTTTAAAAGAAAGACTTAGCATCATATTATTCACATTCTAAACCCCACAACCACCAATGGGAGGGTGTGGCTTGAAATTCCAAACACATTCATACTGGATGAAAGTGTCTTGAGCAGTATCTTAATTGTATTCATTATTTGTGACCCTAAAAGTTTCAAGTTTATAATTAAAATGTTCAATTTGCAACTGCTAAAGAACACAAACATTTTTTTACAAGAAATGATACATGGTAAAACTGCATTACATGTTCCACCAAGTACTGATCACACAGCAAACCTTGTTAACCACTCTTACCTGTGTATGGGGTATGCCACATGTAACACCGCATTACAAGGCAAGATGAGACTTAGCACATCAGAGACACGCCTCTCCTTCACATCATCCGCCAGACGTCTCTTGTCCTGCTGGACAATACTGCTCAGAGCCACATGGGTTGCCTGAGGCCATGAAGGGAGTAGAATACAAACTCATACAGACACACTCAACTTGGAACCAAAGTTACCCATCACCTGATTGCACACACGAAATCACACAACCTCAATAACTGAATCTCCCTATTGAGAAGTATGTATTTGAATATTGTCATTTCAATATAAACAGATAGCTCAGGCGTTTGTGTGAGGATAACATGAAAGAAACAGTTGTTGCATTGTAATGGAGGGCAGTGGACAGCTAGAGGGGCAACTCTCCTCACTGACCATGCTACACACTGGGGAGATACTACCATGACTAGCCCTCCAGAAGGGACCACGCACTTGTGGCTATATTTGTTGAAACAAACTTACTTTCTCAGTGAACTTCAATACCATGTCGGTGAATGACAAATCATTGTCTTCATCATCAGAAATAACAGATGATGATTGCCTCATGAGAGGAGAAATACCTGCAGCAACAGAGAGAGAGACACAACTGATAAAGTCTCATGTTTCTGCTAGGGGAACTCGAAATATTCACCACAATAATAATTCTGGTATCTCGATATAGGAAGTAAGGGGGGGGGGGGGGGGGGGGGGGAGGGTTGTGAGAGAGAAAATGTAAGTGTTGAATATAATATCTTCAAAAAACTAAACCCCTACCTGTTATGGG
>OZ017786.1:8565619-8654125 GCA_963969325.1 Lycopodina hypogea | reverse complement strand
GGGGGGGGGGGGAGAGAAGCAGGAACATGCAAATTGGCATGTGGAGGAAGTTTCTGTGCATTAGCGCTCACAGCAACAGGACACTGTATTGCTATGGTTTAGTTAGCTTCGTAAAAAGAAGAGAGCCGAAAATAAAAATGTGATTAAAAAATTATTGCAGTTCACCTATTTTTTAGCCAAAAATAACATTTCTCACATGACCTAAATATTTTATCTAGTACTGTCAGTGATTTCCTGTGGAGCAAGTGCCCTTCAATGGTTTCCTCATGATGACGTGCGTAATTATGTCCAGTTTACATCAATGGCCATCTTAGAGAGAAGACAATAAAAACTTGACTATCACCTCAGTAACCCAATAAAAGCTGCTATTACAGTGGCAAATGGATAATCTAACAGTAACTTAGAACAAACAGTGGACGGATATTATCAGAAAATAAAAGAATACATTACAGGTAAAATACAGACACAAAATGTACCATTGTTACCAGCATGTAACTGCACTAATCAATATAAGGCCACAGCAGTTTAATTCCCTGTTTCTCATAAAAAAAATTAAAAAAAAAAATTAAAAAAAAAAAATATATATATATATATATATATATATATATATATATAAAATAAAAAATCTATGCAGGTGCACCACACACAAAATACAAACATAACCAAAAAAATACAAAACAAATAGCACGTGACCTTGACGAATTTGGCTCTCTCTTCCATGTGGATTATAACAAATGGATACTAGGAACTACACCAAAAAATTACAAACCATAGTGATTTCAAGTTCATTACCCTATTTTATGTGTGCAGTTCCCTAGAAATTTTATGCGTTAATTGTATCTAAATTTGGAGTTTCTTAGAAATTTGTATGTGTTAATTATATTGGATGAGAAATAGGATAATTAACACATTATAATTTGGAAGATTTTGATCAAAGCAAAGAGGGGATGGATGAGAAATAGGATAATTAACACAAGCTGCAATATACTATAAGTGAACAGGAAGACCAATTAGACCATGTTGGAGTGTTCATAGAACTATACCTTACCTAATTTAGGTTAATATTTACCTGTGCCTCCTCTCCCCAGTAATCCTAATACACAAGCTCTAGATCTGTGGGGACTTGAGGCATGATCATTAGTGAAGAGTCGAAATGACTTAACAGTCTAATCATTAGTCAACAGTTAACATTATCGTCCATTATACAGTGTACAAATTATACATGTAAAGGTATCTCTCTCAGAATCATTGCCAGTAGGTACACACCATTTTGAAAAATTAATAATAAGTAATAACAAGGCATAGCTATATAGTAACAAGGTTAGGTATAAATGTATTCGAGTGGTCCCAAATGAAACCAGGTGAATGGGTAAAGTGTGGCAAAAAAATTTACTCAAAAAAAAGAAAAAAAAGAAAAAAAAAGAACATATTTACACTAACTAAAGTCTGTACCCCTAGAGTGGGCTAGTGCTCTATTTGAAGAATATTTCTTTAAATATAGCATTATAACCCTAGCCATATAGCCCTAGCCAACCCAGGCTCTAGCCCTAGGGGTGCCTGAATAGTATGCTGGCCCATACACTTAATTGGGCTGGGTAGGTGTTCAGCAACTTTTGTAGTTCTTGACAGTGATGCCGCCTACCATTAGGGACAACTCTAGTACAGTAGTGCCCAAGTTTATGCCCCACCAAAGATCAGGGCGGAGAGACTAAATCCTTATCTAGCAGGTCAAATTAATAGAGGAATACCAAACAAAAAATTAAGAAAAAAAACCACCCAACCACACCCGAGAGGTTCATTAACATCCCCACTCACCTTGTCTTACGGCCCCTATAGCGGGGAAACGGAGTTGGCGAAGAATTGCAGACATCCTTCACCTCAAACTAGGTCAAAACTCCAGTTGTGGCTGTTTGTACCAGTACCCGGAAGTTTAAGGGGGCAGCGCGAGGTTCTGGCCAGTCACGTACTCACACCTCATACGTTATATTACGTTTCTCCTCCTAAAATCGCCTGACCTCCCGTATTGTGTAAATTCGTTCATTTCCGTTGTCTGCTATCAAAATGATTCGCGCAGGAAGGGGGAGGGGGAAGTTATAGCCATTTATTAATTGATTTCTTTAGCTGTTATTTTAAATTTTTATTATTGTATTATTTTCTGTTTTTTTTTCTCCAGTTTTTGATTTAAACTTTCTTCCTCAAATCATAATCAATATTTTTGGAGCACTAACTGACATATCCTTTGCATGTACATGTATGACTCAGTTCATGTCTAACCTGCACAATGGCTATTATAGAAATAATTAAACAACAGTCCATATAACAGGTTCAACAACACTTTTTCTAACAAGCCTCTCTTTAGGTTTGTTTCTTATCTCCTCTTATACCTCATTCCATTTTTAAATCACACCAACAAGGTCATCTTCACTACTGTAGTATTGTCTGATATCAAGATAGTGATTCATCTATATGAACAATTAAGGTTTTGATCTCTCATCTTGTAGCTGAAGGAGGAATGATATGACTTAGAGAAGAAATTGGAGCAAGGATCAGAGTCATCACTATCTTAAGGGAGTTACTGATGCCTTGGCGAGTGACTGCGTAGTACTCATAATCCTTGATAAATAATGCTAGCATACATCACCAATTACGATTAATCATAATTCCATATATGAAAATATTAACATAATTACTATTTTTGTATGTGCCATCAACCAAAAAATCATTTAAAAAATCAATTAGAGAATGAAAAGGAAAAATTGACAGTCTAATTTAACAGCTAAGTTCATTAACATAGTATATATAGGTTATACTGACAGTTTCATATATTTAAGCTTTCATGGAAAAGGATTATTTTTCATAGTAAAGAATATGTAGATCATTTCAATAGTAAAAAATATGAGATGAATCACTAAACAAAGAATAGGTGGAATTCTTGAAAAAAAGAAGAAATGTAAGTATTTTGCAATCATAATGTATTTGAAAACAGAAACATATTGGGTAATAGAATTAAAATATATTTTTCTTCCAGAGTATCTAAATACAAATACAAAAATGCGTATTTTGTATTTCTAACACATTTTTTAAATTTCAAAAAATCAACCACCCATGTCTGGTAGAAAATAATCAAATTCTGATGTGACATCATTTGGGATTGGAGAACACAAATATATATAGCATAATTTTAACAAGGCTAAAGAAGTGCCTGGGCATTCTCCTGCCACCACTTACTGAGGCAAAAGTTCTCATCAGTACTATCACATTTGGGAAATAAAATGTTAAGTTTTTCTTTCAGTTCCTCAATGTTATCTAGAATACAATCAGCCATTTGAAACAACAGGAACTTAAAAGTGAGGGCAGGTCTTGCCGACTTATGGTGTCAGGTAAGGATTATAAAGAGCAAAGATCTTTTGTTAACCAGACACCAAATCAAAATGTAAACTAGAATGGAGAAAAGATGAATTAATATTGAGTAAAGACTTAATTACTGGAAACTGACATTAAGATAATAAGAATCCACTGGATATAACCACACTTTTTGTTGTTGTTGTTGTTGTTTTGTTTTGGTTATAGATACATCACCACTGCAGTAAATATGGTTGGATAAAATTTCATCAATAGAATATGTCAAATTAAAAGTACATTTTGCGTACAATTTTGTGTACAATGGTATTTTCTAGTGAGTCCAGCTCTCTGTCAGTCCCATTGATTGACTCTATCTCTGCTTTGAGCTGTAATTTCCTCATCAGCCTGGCTTCACGTAAGTAGGCAGGCTCCATCATGTGCTCCATGCGTGTTTGAACTGCTGTGAACACACGCTCATCAGCACCACTCCAGGGCTGGAGTGAGGAGGGATCAACCTTGGGAGTGTTTGCAGGATCATTTGACATGATGTCCTCATAATGGAGCCCTAGCCACTTGATATCCACTGCATGTGCATGCCCCTCCATACCCATTCGAGTGGAGCCATGTTTGTATGTCAGCAATATCTGGAGGCCATGGGGGTTGTAGTCAAACAGACCTAGAACAGGGAGTTTGAGCTGGACAGAGAGAGACTTGAGGGTTGCTCGCACACTGAGGGGAGGGTAGCCACATCCGGTAAGGATCACACATGGTATACTGTCCCACAATCGTTGGCCGCACAGGTATGTGAACACTGCATCCTTCTCTACTACCAATATGAATCGTGCTCCTAGAGATTCAAACACAACATCCTCAGCACTTCCTGGAATCTGAGGAGTAGAAAATATCATATTAATGTGATCTTCTTGAAGACCATGAGCTAGTATAGCTATATATCACAGGGGGATATATTAAAACAAAAGCTATTTAGAGGGGAAGTTTTCCTTTTGTTCACACAACAAATATTGTGAAGTAATAAGTTCTATATACAATAAAACTGGTCAATTCCGGTGCATTTTGTGTTAATGCGTACAAAAACCAGACTCTCTATTATCTACTATATACTAGCAGCATATATCAGGCGTTGCCTGGGATATAATGACATGCCCACAGGAAAAGGTGTGGCGTAGTGTAACCCAGCCTATGTCCCTACCAGTAGCTCTAGATCCATGAATTAGACTGTCTATAAGTACCATAGATGCATTGCATCAAATTTGGCATTTTGGACCTGACTTGCTGCAGGAAGAGATGTGGACAGGTAATCCAATTTTTTTTCGGCTAAAAACCATCCACTATGTAGGATGTGCCTACCTTGAGCGTGGGTTACAATTGGTATGGGGGTTTGGTAGGAAAGTGGTATTGCCAAGTGTGACCCAGCCAATGCCCAAGAGCTGTCTAGTACAACTTCTTGCACTTTTAGTCTCACAAACCAACAGGAAGCGGTTAGAATAGGAACAACCACACTGAGTAGAAGTATCCAATCAAATGCAATTCAAACTTGTTCATCATGCTTCATTGAAAAAACTCATGACTCAAGATCAGTGCTATCAGATGGATTCAGATAAAAATCACTACTTATTTTCAGCTACCGAAAAAATTACTACTAAACACAAATTATATTTCAAATTCAAACCACTTATAAATTTATATTGGAACATATTACAGCTTTCCTTCAGATCACAGCCTTATGCGCTACTTGCTATATGCATTCAAAATTGGAGGACAGAACATTTTCAGCACACCCAGGCTGAATATTTAGTTGGAATGAAAAGTTCTACTGGATCCTTGTATGGATTAATGCACATCCAGCCAGAAGTTTTCTGTGGTGCTGGTATCCCAGGCCAGCTCCTTCATCATGGGGTAGTTAGATCTCAGTTCTCCCTGTGATAAAACATCTTATGGAAAGGATTGTGGATACAAATATTCTCTCTTCAAGTATAGCTTGCAAGAACAGTGGTAGTTGGAATGGAGCTGTCTTGGTAAGGAGCATGATTCTTTCTGCAGCCTTATGAATACCTTCCTCAGAAACTTGAAGGCATTCATATCATGTCTCATCTTCTTCTGCATCGGCAGCTGGCTATGGTTCAACTTTGTATGGAATTCTTGACTCATACTGAAAATTCACTACGTTTTGAGAATGTTAGCAATTTCCCAATTAGATTTTTTCTCTCCCAATTTGTTTTTAAATGCTCCAGAGATAAGGCTCAGTTTTGCCTGATGGATTCAGCCAAATATCACCACAAAATCACTACTTTTATCACTAACTTTTTTCATCAATAAAAAAAAATCATTACAATAATCTTTACAAAAAAAGCTAACAAAAAAATTATTTTTAACATTCAAAGAACATATTATCAATAGAACCATTTCTTTGAATCACAGATACAATACTGATATATGATGACCCTTTCCTTTGAATCACAGATACAATACTGATATATGATGACCCTTTCCTTTGAATCACAGATACAATACTGATATATGATGACCCTTTCCTTTGAATCACAGATACAATACTGATATATGATGACCCTTTCCTTTGAATCACAGATACAATACTGATATATGATGACCCTTTCCTTTGAATCACAGTTGCACAGAACATATTACACTTTGTCCTTCATATCACAGCTTTACTATTAGTCATATCCAATAGAATATTTGGTACTCAATGAATGGATACTGATTCCTAATTTATATGGGTTTGTGGGTCTAACTTCAACCATTCAAGTGTGAATTGCAGATACACAGACAGACTATTTGTACTTATAGTATAGATACATAGATAAATTATTGCCATACTCTGCCTAAGGTAAAACTATACCCTTTTCCCATTCGAGGAAACAGAGCAGTCAATGGCCTCGGTTCTTCCTTCCTGCACAAGGGAAGTGAACAATTAAGAACATGCGCATTATGAGTTTGTAAATATAACAATCATTTCTTAACAAGAGCATGCATATAAAGACAATTTATAATTATAGTGACTTAACAGGGAAGCTCAATATAAAATTTTAAGTGGTTATAATTCACTTACTTTCTTGAGCAGTAGGTGAGCTTAAAAATATTTATGTATAAAGAAGAATTACAGCTTTAAGTTATGGAATGCGATAATGATGAAAATAATAGTTACTAAGAAAAAAATAACTATTGACATATTTCTAGATTAGTTAGACATGCCAGGGTCATTTGACAGGGAGAATATTCCTGAACACACACACACACACAAAAGAAATATTTATATGGTTAGCAAATATTGTTGAAGTAAATTAGTCAAAAACACAAAAATCATATATTGGTGTACTCCATTCCACTGTACACTCTCCCTGGAGCACAGCACTCTCTGAAACCTTTATTGTGGTGACCTTCCATAGGAGGCATCCTGCAATGGCCCCAGAGCTGCTTGCACACAGACCCAGGGAAGACCGAGCACAACCAGTCAGGGCAACCACATCTGCACACGAACACACACACACACACACACACACACACACACACACACACACACACACACACACACACACACACACACACCATATCAATATATAGAAAGAAGCAGTATCCATATCAGGCATGGGTGTACTGACAATGGCCATAACGTGGTGCAGCTACAGAGGCACCACACAATTTTAAAGATAAAAAATTCTCCTCCCAGTCTCTCCCTCAAGCTGAAACACCTCATGACCTCTGCTTGAAGGTTGTAGAAGCCATATAGCTAGATGTTATATGGATCCGCTTGCTGAGTTTAACTAGCTTGCTAGACACCCTATGAAAGTTTAGTTGCTTAGAGCAGTAGTGGTTATTTTGAGCTGCAGCTGGTGGATTGTTGGAGGTAGATATAGAAGATTAATAGCTGCCTAGCTATAGCTAGCTAACTAGCTGCATTAACCTCAGTATTATTTTGTCATGTTTAAATTTAATGGGAAGGGTGGCTAGTCTGAAATTAATGTTCAAATTCTAGAGCAAGAAATACCTACTTCACAAGATATATTTATTTTTATACCTTGTGTTACTTTTTTTCATTTAATTTCATTTACAATCTTATTTCTTCCTAAGACAGACTCCCCAACAAACAGTCTGTTTTCTCTTTAGTACAGCTGTGAAGCACTTTCAAATTTCTGTTGGAAAATAAGACAATTATATTTTACAGATTAATGGCAATAAAAATTTAGCCAGCCAAATTTCCATTTATTCTATTGTCATAGACAGTTGCAGAAAGCCTACCAATTTAAAAAGCTTTTTCGAATTGTGGCAGCTGTAAATTGATTGCTAATTCACCTTTCTTTGCTTTGGAAGACCTGTGATTTGGGCCATGAAGATGCTGGCCTTTTTGTATGGATATCTTGTGTGTTTGCTCTTTTTCTTCAGCAGGGTTGCCACTCTCGGTTGAGCTATACTTGTCCAAAAAAATTTCATTAAGTACAAAACTGTGGGAGGAGTTACTGACTGACAGACACACAGAAATGTACAAAAATGCTCGCAAGTATGATAAACTCCAATTGATATTGGGAATAAATAGGGTAGGGAATTTTATTTAATGAAAATGGTGAAGTATTCAAATATCTATTTACCAAAATACCCAAAATATTTATTAAAAATTTTTTAAATGGCACACACTAAAATATTTAAACATTCTTACTGATACATTTGTGTGTGATATTAAAGTAGAAATGCATTAAGTTAGGAATCATATGTAATTTTAGGGTAGACTAGCATATTAATTTGGTGACAACTCACAGCTTTCCATTATAGTAACAATTCTTACAATTATTTTCCTTTGATTTTGTGTAGTCTGGTGCTAGCTATTGGCCAGAATATTTCTGTATATAGAAAATGCTGAATGATTTGACCATTCAGAGTAGCTGCTAGTGCTATTTCACATTTTTGGGAGAAGCGTTTGTCCCCCATTCGAAAGGAACTTCAATACATCTCCCATGGGCTCCAATGGAACAGCAATCAGTTGTTTTGTTTTCCTTCTTCTTTTCCCCTCACCACCAGTGCTCACCACATCACCACCAGTGCTCACCACATCACCACCAGTGCTCACCACACTCAGCCTAGCACCATTCTCAAAAGTTCTAAAAAGTGCTCTTAGCATGCCAGTTGGTGTCAGATAATTTTTTTTTGATTAAAAGTGCCCATGTAGTCCAAGGGTGCAATATTTAACTTAATAGAAAATATGTCATATTTGAAGAAAATGTTTGTTGTTTTATTTTGTCTAAAAGTAGCCAAATATTTAACATTTTGGTGAAAAAGGCAAAATATTTATTTTGAACCAAAATCATGGAAATATTTTTTTATTTTTTTATTTTTTATATTCAAAAAATTAATTTAAAAAAATTCCCAACCCTAATAATAAATTACACTTTGGTCAATTAACAGCAGTTTATCTAGTGAACAGATTTGGTGTAGACATAACTACAGTCCTTTGTATACTAGAATAAATATTCTGAAACCCCAAGTGGATCACATGGAATATTTCGGAATACTAAGTTAATTATAGACCTTCAATATTGTACATACCACAAAAACTCTTGTAAACATGATGTCCTATAAGGTGATTGATTCTGGGGTATTTTAGGACACTGCTCCTCAATTGGGGTCACATAGGAATTACTGGAAGATTCCCAAAAATTTCATGGAAGCTGGCAAGTAACCGAAACTTAAAAGGATACATAGAGATACACACACACATAAAATGGTCTCTTCTTTAAACATACATGTGTGACAAAGCTTACCTTGTAGGGTGTTGTTGAACTCTGTCTGGTTCTTGAAGTGTTGTGTGAGAGTATAATATGCTTCTCTCTGAGTCACCAACTTACCCTCCAGCAACAACCTCTGCACCAGAGCCAGCACCTGCCACACTGCACAAGCATGCAGTCAAGAATGGCCATAGCAATCCCTTGGTGGGGAAAAAGGGATGGAGAGGGGGGGGGGGGGGTGCAGTGGCGAAATTAACCATCTAAAATTATACTTTAATAAGTGAAGAAAGCATGGGTTCTGCAGCATAAGGGATACATATCTGAACATATTATCATTATATTTAATGTCATTATATTATCATCACAGCCAATTATAATATTACTCCCAAGGATATTACTAGTTGCACAAGCACTGAACCCTTATGGTCCATTATCAACTTCTACACCTGCTGGTGATGCTATATATCAAGTGCTCTCAGTTGGGAAATGTTAGTGCTCTTGAGAGCAGAACTTTATAAGGTTCAGCATTAAAAAAAAGCCAATAGTAAAACAGAGAAAACATACCTTTTGAAAATTTTTCTGCTCCAACTCCTCTCTTGCCAAATAATAGCTTCATTGTCTTTCGGTGCCCCAAATGGGTATGACCTCTAGCATCCCTGACGACATTCTTCTCACATCGACTTGTCTATAGTATTCACATACAACTATTGATTTATACAGAGAGAGGTGATGCTAGCTATTGATAGGAATACATACAAGAAACAAAGTTGGGTCTACTCCCAGGGCCAAGGCTTCCACCAGTTGCAGCGTAAGTGTCTCCACCTTAGCTAACGTTGTGTCTCTGCTGGTTAACTCGGCATCAACTACGGACAATCCTTCATAAGCTCTTCCACTAGCTTCTCCACCACTGTTCATTCCAGGGGCAACCCTCAATTATTGCTATGGTAACCAAGAAAAAGTACTTGTGACTAGTTGGACTATAACTGTACCTTACCAAACGGTGGTAGGGTCAGGATCCAAGACTCTGGGGAGAGTTGTAGAAAGGTTGATCTTTTAATTTTTTGTTATTGGTGGAACCAACTTGATTAGTTGTCACAAATCATTAAAAAAAAAGACTCCTTAGTTTGTGATGAGTGAAATCGCATCTTATATGATTGTTTTTTTTTGTGTGACTTGCTTTCGTCCTGTTTAGGCTTTTTCTGTATATGTTATCTGGAGTATTATTACATACATTGACAATAATATGGTCTTGTAAACTAATTAAATCAATACAGAGATTATAGTATACTATATCATGATAATTTTTTCAGTCCTCCACATTATTATCCATGCTGATGTATCAACAAAGTGATGTATTGTCAATCACATGAAAGCATGATATTGTGTATCTTCTTTTAATTGTTGAATTATTAAGAATAAACTTTGCAGGGTGACCAAATATGATATAGTTTTTGTGATTCAATGTATAAAAGTCTCTGGCAGGACAGTACATAGAGTTTAGGATATTTGAGTTTAGTGGTAGTGTGGGAGTGTTTGGCTTGTGTTGAACTTTGGCTGACCACTAATAGAAGTAGTAGTACTGTAGTGATGTGGAGAGCCTAAGGCAGTATAGAAATATGCTTGCTATTCATTCAGAGTGAGGGCCAAATATTAATTGTTGTTGTTGTTGTTGCTTTTGTTGTTGTTCTTATTTTTAACATGAACAGATTGTTGTCACATTTTTGCTGAATGAAGCCGTTAGGTTAAGTGTGGTAAAGGTGTGAAATAGTCAAGTGAGATCTCAAATGAATAAAGATTTTTTTTTGTAGTCTGAGAAGATAAAAACAATCAATTGAAGAGGTAGTGCTGGAGTTAGCCCACACTGGACAAGGTCATTGTTGTGGTGGTTGTAGCTGTACACTAGTGGTTTTAGCCACTTAGAGTGAAGCTGAACTGCTGAACCTGAAAGGCTTCTTCTTTCAAATATATTTTTTACTTGTTTCACTTTCTGTTTTTAAATCTCTGGACAAAAAAAAAGGTATCAAATGTTCCCCAAGAGCCCCAGGATCAGCCCATGATATCATGGAAGTCTGAGAAGGGAGTGAGTTGGTCATCTCAGTTAAAAACGATTGTTGTTCTCTTTTTTTTTAGAGGAATCAATACGTCCTAAAAACTTCAAACTCCACTAGAGTATCTAAAAGGACACCAAATTCAGGTACCCCACTTCCTTCCACCCCCCCCCCCCTCCCCTCTCCAACCATTAACAGCTGAAGGTTTAGTTAAAGCTAAAATCAGAGGAGGAAAAAAATTATTACAATTTGATATGGTGGAATAGTATGGATTAGGTAAATGTTTTTCAGTTTGAATTGGTAAGTGAATGTTAGAGATCCAGAGGGTTCCTTCAAACCCCCTAGATCCGCCACTAGGTAGGCAAGCAGGAAGTTAGTGAAAAAAAAAAAAAATTAACTCTATAATGGGAAGTTTCTGAAATATGCATCTAAAATTCGATGATGTGGGTTTTTATTGAGATAATAAACTTAGAGATATTCCATTTTTCCTGCTATAATTGTTATTATATCTTTCACTCGATGATGTTTAATGAAAATAATATTTCTTTTAATGTAAAACTACACGTTTCACCATTAATCTTCACTCAGCCAAGAGTTGAACAATCTGATTAGGAACTTAACTTGACTGGGATAGGAGTTGGATAGAGGGGGTGTGGTTTACGCAGTTAGTAGAAATGTGGAAATGTTAAGGCTCCATCGCTCCACCATGCATTTAGTTGATGGTTTTTGATCATTTAAGTGATTAAGTGGGTATCGCTAACATTAGGTTAATTAAATTGTAGTTTTTTTGGGACCAAGCAGATTCTGGCTTCCACCAGTAGATTAATTGAATTGTAATTCTCTCTGGGACCAAGCAGACTGTGGTCTCTATTATTAGGCTAGTTGTACTGAAGTTCTCTGGGAGAGGGCAGACAATGGCTTCCACCATTAGGTTAAAGCTTCAAGACCAAGCAGAGTGTGGAAGCCACCAGTAAGTTAATTGAATTGTAATTCTCTCTCTGACCAAACAGACTGTGGTCTCTACTATTAGGTTAATTGTACTAAACTATGGCTTCCATCAATAGTTTACAGCTTCAAGACCAAGCAGAGTGTGAACAACACCATCAGGTTAACAAATTGTATTGAGGTTTTTAAAGTGATATTAGTACTAGTGAAAAATCAGCCCTAACTAATTGTTAACTAATTGTATTGAGGTTTTTAAAGTGATATTTAGTACTAGTGAAAAACCAGCCCTATAGGCACTTTTTAGGTTGCCTTTGGCCTCCTGCAGTAAAAAATATTTTCAATTTTATTAATGTATTAGCAGCTATATTGCTAGAGGGTTTTTTTTTTGTGAACAATACAGAAATACAAATAAAAATATAAGATCTAAATAAGCAAGAAAGTATAAATCTATTAAGCCAGTAACATAAACTCTACCAGTCTTATTTGCAGGATGTGGAGATTTGGTGCCATTTCTGCTTCGTATGCTAAAAGACCAACCTGACTGTCACAAAATCATAAAAGGGACTGCTGGGTTGTGATGGGTGGAATAACATCTTTTATGATTGGGTTTTTTTGCGACTCTAGTAAGTCAAGTTAAGGTTTCTTTCTGCTAATGTTACCTGAAGTATTATTACATACATTGATAATAATATGGTTTTGTAAAATAATTGAAGCAATACAGAGTTTATGGTAGACTTAATCATGGCAATGTTTTCAATCCTTCACATTACTATCCATGCTGATGTCAAGGCTGTAACAGCTGACCACAGCCCTGGATGCTGAACATCAAATAAATCAACACTTAGTGGAGGATTGTCAATCATATGTATGCATGATAGTGTGCATTATTTAATTGATGAATTATTAAGAGTAAACATTGCAGGGTGACCAAATATGGTATGATATTTGTGAGCCAGTGTAAGAAAGGTTCTGGCAAGGCAGTGCATATTTTGTGGGTGCAATAAGATTCATTTAGAAGGGGATGGAATCAAAAAAGAAACCACTTATGTATATTTTTGAAGGGGTTATTTTTTTTTGGAGTGAATAGGTGATAATATTTTGGTAGCACAATTACTGTGGCAATAAGAAAATATGTCGTTTACAGAATACAAGGGGAAATTGACTATGGCTTTGCATACCAAATGAGGAATTACTGTGCACAGAAAAGGAAAAGGAAGAAGACATCACTTTCCTAGGAAAATGGGATCATGATTGTAGGAACTCATGTATATCCATTTGTAAAGATTTGTTGCTGCATCACTGATTAAAAGACAGAAAATACTTTGTGACTTAAAATTAATAATATTCGATTGATTTATAATCAATTTGTGGAAATGGAGGATAGAATTATTATTTTTTTTGTAAGTGAATAGTACTATCTTGCAATCAAAGCTGCAAAAGGTCATCAGCAATTGTGTATAACACATCAGATGCACACACACTAAATGCCTACAGTAAGATGCTGCCCACAAAAAGGAAAAGGTAAGGACTCTTTGATAACTTCAAAGAGGAGGTGTTAGAAAATCTTTCATGTGGACAGTTCTTCACTGAGTTGAGTTCAACTATAAAAGTAAAAGAAAGGCAAGACATACTTCTGATGATGACTCAGGTTCAATCCATGATACAGTTACTATCAACTGATCAGATTATTAATTCAGTTAAATATCAGA
Organism: Lycopodina hypogea; assembly: GCA_963969325.1. Lineage (NCBI taxonomy): Eukaryota > Metazoa > Porifera > Demospongiae > Poecilosclerida > Cladorhizidae > Lycopodina > Lycopodina hypogea. The sequence continues at coordinate 8,640,325 of OZ017786.1, read as the reverse complement.
ACAATGTTACATTTTAGTTAATTTTTTCATTTCACCTCTCTTGATTTGTTAGATGATTATATTTTGATAGAAAAAAAAATTTTTTTTTTTTTATAGAATACAAGGAAAAATTGAATGTAGCTTTGCATACTAAATGAGGAATTACTGTGCGTAGAAAAGGAGAGGGAAAGGAAGACATCATTTTCTGATAAAGGTGGGGTCATGATTGGAGGAATCTGTTTTCATTCATTGGAAAAGATTTGTGGATGCATCACTGATGAACAGACAGGAAATACTGTCCACCTAAAAATTAATAGTATTTGATTGATTTATAATTTATTTGTGGAAATTGAGGATAGAATATATGTATATTTTGTTAAGTAAATAGTCCAACCTTGCAATAGAAGCTGGAAATGGTCATCAGCAATTGTGTATAACACATCAAATGTACACACACATAATGCCTGCTGTAAGATGCTGGCCACTTTAGCAGCAAACACCACAGCATTGCCAACCTTGCAGGAGAGGCTGCAAATGGTTGTCTAGTATTATGAAGAATTTCAACTGGTGAACAGATAGGGTAAGTATTTTCCTTTCAAATTAGGTTGTATTGAAACTTACTGAATTCTGTTTCAAGGCCAGTAACCTTTTTTTAAATTTTATCACTATTTTTTTTTATCCATTTCTTGTCAAATTATATATTTTTTTAAACACAATGAGCTACCTATTAAAGAATGTCCTGACTTATATATTCCAAAAGCAAATTTTTTTTCCTTTTTTTTCAGTATTAAATATAACTTGACAATTATAATTGTTTCTGAGGATTTTAACTATGAACTCACCATTCCCCTCCCCCACCCCCTTCCTTCCTCCTTCCCAAAATGTATGAAAGATTTCTTTTGTCAATGTCAATGTCAGTTCCCTAATGATTATCTAAACTGCAGAGGTGGCTCCACAGATCTGGGAATTGCTGACAGCTTCTTTAACGGTCAGGCAATGGACACCACTTTCTTTAGATTAGCCGAGTCTCTTATGACTCTCTGGACTACTTTGAAATTAGAGGAGCCACCCACCTCCTACTGTAGAACAAGTCCTGTCTGTCACTCCTCTGTTGAGTTATCATCTATGTATTGAGTTTCCTTAGGTCTGATGCAGATCCTCCACATGAATAGGAACTCAGGGGAATACTAGCAAATAATTTATGAGTGTAGAGATGTTTGAAAGGAAATGATGTTAAGGTGGCTAACTTGGCATATTCTTCTCATTGAAGTAATTGTGCCTGTGGTCTTTGTTCTTAAGGAGAAGATGAGAGCCTTTTTATTTTCCACTGGAAAATCTCTTAATCAATATCATTAGATAAGTAAGCTATGGCTCCCTCAAACAGACTATGGACTCCACCATTAGATTTATAGAATTGAAGTTCTCTGTGACCAAGCTGGATATGGCCTCCATCATTAGGATAACTGAATTAAACTTCTCTGGTACCAAGCAGAGTGGCTCAACCATTAGCTTATTTGATTTGAAGTTCCTGAGAGCAAACAAGAGTATGGCCATAACTATTAGCTTAATGATATTGCCGGGGTAAGTCTATATCAGCTTAGAGTGGCTATGGGTTAAATTTGTGCGTATATGACCCATTTCCATAAGTGAAATTTGGTGATGCAAAAGCCTAATTACATGTTCACTATTTATTCTAAATCTCTACAAGATATGCCCTCCCAGAAGACAATCATGTGACTACAGCCCACCTTTGTTGGGCCTAGCATGCTAGTAATATTAATTTTTTTTTTTTACTATCATTAAACTTCAATTCAATTACATGTATTTTATATCTATATAAGTTATAATACTTAGTATATTTTAATAGGTATAACTATATACTTCATAAGATTAATATTGCAAGTTATATAAAATAAAAAGCTATCATTTTAAGAAAGGTCAAGAATGTGTGTTTATGTTAATGTCATCGGTGGTAGCCGTAAAGGATTGGAATTGACAGTGTGTTGTGGGTTATTAATATTGGGATGACAATAATTAAGAATTAGCTTGAAGTGTGCATGCTTATGTCAGGACAGATAAATCTGTCCTCTATGGACAGTGTTTGCTCAACCCAGTGGATATTTCATCACTATCTTCCCACCTTCATTAGGCATGGTGAGAATATCTGTTCAAGACACTGAAACAATATACAGCAAAATTAAAGTGATATTTTTTACTAAAAATTGATACATCATTTGAAATTAGAATTATGGAAAGCTTATGATAGGTCTAGGCCTAGGGCTAGATTGATTTCAAAGATTATAAGCTTTGGAAGAGAATAGCAAGTTTAGTGTAAATTAAATGAGTAAGATTAAGTGCATTGTTGCAGGTAATGCATTGAAAAATAGCGCACTGAAATCACAGCTATATATTTCTTTATGCTAAAAATAGATACATTATTACAGAATATGAAGGTTCAAAGATCATCAGAGGAGACTGGTATATTCTACGCAAGAAAGAATAAATCTATAGAGTAAGTAACATTCTGATCTCTACCAGTCTTTTTTTTTTTTTTTTCAGAATCTGGAGATTTGGTGCTTTTTCAGATTCATATGCTAAAATACCAACTCTACTTTCAGGACTCACGAAAGGGGCTCCTGGATTATGTAATGAGTTTGAATGACATATTTTTAAAATAATTTTTTTTCTGTTGTTATTATTATAGTTGTTCTTGTTTTTGACTCTTTTTCTTATCTAGTACTACCAGCATATACCCGGCATTTCCCCGGCCAATATAGGCTAAAATCCTACAATTTTTGGCTCTGTTCATGTTACCTGCAGCATCACATACATTGATAATAACATGGTCTTGTAAGACTAGGAATAGGTGTCCCCAGGAAAGGGTCAGGTAAGCAATTGCTTTCCCGTGGAACAGTGTCTCACAGATCACCTAACCAACCATCTAACTATTTAATGTAACAATAGTACCAGTTTGAATTTTGGACAAGTTGTACTTAAAATAAATTTTGAACTTCATGGCTGGAAGAAGTGTTGAAAAGGCTAAATAGCAGCAGAACAGCTGCAAATAAGCATATTTGCATTCGGTTACAGTAGTTAGGATAAGCACTCACCAAAATATTGTTTTAAATTACTGTAATAAGTCATAACTATTAAGAAGCACATCATTGGGATATCATTATTTCAGAGTTACCAACATTTCAGAGTTATGAACACTGCAGTTTCTCAAGGGGTTCATAACTCTGAGCTTGTACTCTACTTCATTTTTACATTGGTGATGCATAGTGCTATATTTTAGCTTAGGTCTTTTAAGGTGAGAATTTATGATAGAGTTATGCTTAGCCAATTGAATAACTTCATTAATGCCAAGAAATTTCCTGATTACCATTATATAAAGGTACACCATCTCACCTAGATATCAGGCATTGCAGTCCACAAAATCAAATACACTTGGCAGAACAATGAATTGTGTCTATTTTCCTCAACAGTTTTAGCCAGTCAGATTTAATACATACATCTACATTGTGCTATGGATTTTCCACAGATTGGACAAAAGTATTTGAATTTGCCCTTGAATTAAGATGATACAGATTAGAGGAATGACTATCTACTATCTTATGGTTATTGACCCATTTTTTAAAAGGTGTATTGACTAGAATTCCTATCTTTTACAAACAAACTAAAGAAAATACAAAACCTATCATCCAATCAATACCTATTATATACCTACCAAGAATATTTTATATCCATTTTACCTGAAAGCAACAGTTATACAATGTATTCCTTTGGGAAAGGAAATGTTTCAGAAGAAACAAAATGTTTTAAGAATCTAAAAATTTGATCTCTACCCAAAGAATTTACCACACTAATTACTTTAGGATTGGTCATATTAGGCTTAATGAAAAAGATGACATCTTAACTTTCTTGAGGTAAACTGTCAGGGCCACCATTACCATCTACATGGTCCAAATTTGCACAACTAGCAGCTGATCCCAAGCTAAGATTTTCACAACAACCATCAATAGTCTAATTAAAGGTATATGGTTCACATCAGCAACACTATCAATAATGACAATAGAAAGGGGCAGTGGACATTGTGCCTTCAAGTACTTCAGAAGACCATCACTTCTGGAAGTTGACATCTTCTCCCAGCAAGCCTTGCCTCCATATTAAGTTTACCTAGATATCCCAATATCAGGACACCATTACCATCTACATCATGACAATTTAAACCTCCATGACCAGCAGAAGGTTCTAACCTCAAATTATTACTGAGACAAGTGCCACCAAAATTACTGAACATAGCTGCATGGCTCACATCAACAACAGCATAACCACTAGTGGTAGACATAGGAAGTGAACACTCCTGGCTTGAAGTACCTGAGAAAACCACCACTTCTAGTAGCAGCCATCTAGCTCCCAACAAGCTTGGCTTCCATCTAATACACAGGGCTCACAGTCACACACACTACAGCAGAAGATAATCACGTAGAGCTCCAGATAATCTTGATACAATTCAAAACTGGACTTGGGAAGACCCCAAGACTCCTGCTGGCTAATGGGGTGGAATTTTATGACCATGGAAGTTGATACTATACAGGAATGAATGTAACCATGTATACAAAGTAATTGTTTCCATGGATACCCAATGGCATTTGCTAACATGGATAAGTTCATGTTTGTAATACATTTGGTAAATCACTGCTGCACCAATCATGTGGTCAATCAAAAGTAGCAGGAATAGTTGACCTATTGGTCTCAATATTGTTGACTGGTAGAGTTCCCACACATGCTTATCAATTGCTGGAACACTGTAACATCATATGCAATAATCATGCAGAAAAACAACACTCAGATAGAATGGATGCAAAGGTGATAGGACAAGAGAAGAGTGAGGAGAGTGAAAGAGATAATGAGTTTCATTGTAGCAAGCTTGCAAGAATTTATTCCCATTAAATTGATCAGGAATGGTGTAGATTATTTTAACATCTCTTCTTTTATAGTGCTATATTTAAAAAAAAAAAAGAGAGAAAATTTTTTTGCACAGACTATCCAAATACTGTAGAACTTCCCACTGTGGTAAAATGGTAAGATTCTGAAAACCACCACATAAATAATTGATTTCACTAGGAATTTAGGTCTATACCACATTCCTTGAAATATATATTCTTGTTGATCTATCTATCTAACTGTAGCTATATCTATGTCTATATATGTAGGCAGGCAGGCAGGCAGGCAGGCAGGCAGGCAGGCAGGCAGGCAGGCAGGCAGGCAGGCAGGCAGGCAGGCAGGCAGGCAGGCAGGTGTGTGTGTGTGTGTGTGTTGTGTGTGTGTGTGTGTGTGTGTTGTGTGTGTGTGTGTGTGTGTGTGTGTGTGTGTGTGTGTGTGTGTGTGTGCTAGCAGCATATACCTGGCATTGCCTGGCCAAGGTCAACATGAAATATTATTGAAGACTCAAATTTTGGCCTGGTGGATCTTTTAATTAGCTTATGGCAGCCAAACAACTTTCGGTGAGTGTGGCTAATAAAAGATCACACACATTGCCACACCAACACGTGGTTAATGATGCTCACCTGGTTACTTTTACTCCATATGCCAAATTCCAGCCTGATTAGTCCATAAAGGAGATTTTGACAGGCATAATGATGTCCTATGTATGAGGTAATGACCAGGCCACATCATTGACACGTGCACATGATTTGTAATGCTTACCCAGTTATTTGAAAACCTCATTCCAAATTTCAGTCTGACTGGTCGTTTTATTAGCTTTGAATTGCCAAAACAACTTCTAGTGTGTGTGGTTATGGCTAAACCACACCCATATGTGGTTAGTAATGCTTTCCCTAGTACTTGTAGACCACATACTTTTTGCCTGATTGCTTTCTTATTAACTTTTTTAGACAAAATGACATCCTGTGGGTGTGGCTATGTAAAATCCACACCCAATACTATGCCCACATATGTTTAATAATGCTCACCCAGATTTTTGGAGAGCACAAACGAAATTTCAACCTTTTTGGTTGCAGTGTTTGGCCATGATGCCTAGATACATACATACAAACATAAGGAACCAAATATATATTAAAATGGGTTCATGGATCTAACTCCTTAGGTCCAATCCTTATTCAGAAGTTCTTTTTTGGGGGGCACTTTTTCTCTGTACACACCAATGGGAAGTGGTGTAGCAAGGAAGGATCCCACCCATGCCACTCCCAAAGTCAAGTTGTGTATGCATACCATCTTTTAAGTGTCTCGCTCCAAACATGTCTGTCTGTCTGTCTGTCTGTTTGTCTGTCTGTCTGTCTGTCTGTCTGTCTGTCTGTCTGTCTGTCTGTCTGTCTGTCTGTCTGTCTGTCTGTCTGTCTGTCTGTCTGTCTGTCTGTCTGTCTGTCTGTCTGTCTGTCTGTCTGTCTGTCTGTCTGCACCATCATTCTGGCCAAACTAGTGGGTGGATTACTGTGTTGTACGATTATAGGTTTTGACCCAACTTAAGATATGGGCTAAAAAATTTGGAAATTTGTTACCATGGTTATGAGAAAAAGCCCAAAATGGCATTTTTGCCAGAAAACTTCTTGGAGGTACAGATCTAAAACTTGGTATGCATATAAAACTTCTCTCTGGAAGTAACATGGGTTGTGCCTCAACTCACCACACCTTTTCCTTTTCCTGTGTATGGCTAAAAATGCCAAAAATGTTATACCAGCCAAAACACTTAAACCTGGGGAGTTAGACAATGAACCCATATATTTTTGGAATCAATATAATCTGTGAAATGTTTTTAGACATTATATATATATATATATATATATATATATATATATATATATATATATATAACCACACCTATTTCTGTGTTTATGTCAGTCCCAAAAAATGCCAAAGATGGTAATTCAGCCAACAAACCCTTGGAGTGACAGACTAAAAACATGGTATGCATACACCACTTGATTTTGGGAGTAACATGGATGGGATCTCTCCTGGCTACACCTCTTCCCATTGGTATGTAAAACAAAAAATGCACACCAAAAAAATTTCTACATAAAGCTTGGACCTAAAATTTAGAATGAGGTTTCCTAGCAACTAGGTGAGCATTACTAATCACATGTACATGTGTCAATGGATGTGTTCTGGTCATTGCCACACACATAGGACATCATTATGCCTGCCAAAAACTCATTAACGGATCAATCGGGCTGAAATTTGGCATATGGAGTCCAAGTAACCTGGTGAGCATTATTAAACACATCTGGGTGTGGTAGTGTGTGCGGTTTGTTGTTACCTACACCCACAGGAAATTGTTTTGGCTGCCAAAAGCTATTTAGGTACCAACCAGGCTGAAATTTGAGAGACTTCTATAATGTTTCATGTTGACATTGGCTGAGCAACGCCGGGTATATGCTGCTAGTCATCTGTATATTGAGTTTCCTTAGGTCTGATGCAGATCCTTCACATGAACAGGAACTCAGGGGAATACTAGCAAATCATTATTGAGTATAGAGATGTTAGGAAGGAAATGTTGTTATGGTGGCTAACTTGGCATATTCTTCTCATTGAATTAATTGTGCCTGTGGTCTTTTTCTTAAGGAACAGATAGATAGCCATTTTAGTTTCCACTGGAAAATTGGTATCAACATCATTAGGTAAGTAAGCCATGGCTCCCTCAAGCAGACTATGGACTCCACCATTAAGTTAATTGAATATATTGAATAGAGGTTCTCTGTGCCCTAGCAGGATATGGCGTCCACCATCGGGATAATTGAATTGAAGTTCTCTGGAACAAAGCAGAGTTGCTTCCACCATTAGGATAATCGAATTGATGTTATCACTGACCAAGCAGGATATGGCCTCCACCATCAGGAAATTGAATTGAAATTCCCTGGGACCAAGCAGAGTGGCTTCCACCATTGGGATAATTGAATTGAAGTTCTCTGTGACTAAGCAGGATATGGCCTCCATCATTAGGATAATTGAATTGAAGTTCTCTGTGACCAAGCAGGATATGGCCTCCACCATTAGGATAATTGAATTGAAGTTCACTGGGACCAAGCAGAGTGGCTTCCACCATAAGTTAATTGATTGAAGTTCTATTGCTTGTCTCAGAAACCCGACAGAATAATATATAAAATCTGTGTCTTGGCTTTCTTTACCTCCCTTTTCTTACACAAATGAACTTCCCTCAGAAGAAGAATAGTCAGGCATTTGGCAAACTAGAAGTTGGTAAAAATAAATAATAGTACATCTTTATGTGGCTCAGTCTGATAAAATAAAAGTATTAAATGTTCCTTTACATTCCAGTCAAGATGGCAGTGTGTAGCCTTTTATTAATGACAAAGAAATTTGAAATATAAGTTCAGACTAAATTTAGTCTGTTATGGCTCAACAACTAGTGGTGCCAGGTTGGCCTTTATTTTTTGAGCTAAAGAACTCAATACTAGCTTCAAAATTTTCTGCTTGGCCTTTGATAATTTTTTTATGGTCCTCTTTTTAATTTTTTTTTTTTTTTTTTTTTTTTTTTTTTTTTTTTTTTTTTTAACTTGGTTTTTTTTTCTTGCTTAAAAAATAAATCCCAATCCCTTGTTATTTACTTTTCCTTCCAAATTATTTAACTCAAAATGTAATAAATGAAAGTGATAAATCACTAAACCAGTACAAAAGTTTGTCAAAGAATTATGGTTAGCTAGAAGGAAAAAAAAGAACTAAGATTAGTAAATTATAGGTATAGATTATAGAGACAGCCAGCTAAATGTATATGTTTTATGCATTGCAACAGTTATCAACATTTTTTTCAATTTTGAATACGAATTTCAATGCCATGGGAAATTGAAAAGTTTTATAAGTATAGTATGGTTGAGGTGCTAAAACAACTTTTTAGATATAAATTGACATGATCAAATGTGAAATTATTAAAGTATGTCATGAAAATATATTTATTATTTCATCACTGTTCTTTTTCTGGCTTGAAAAATTTTTTGACTTTTATCTCTTGAAATACCTGACCACGCTGGACTCCACCTTCACTGAAAACCTTCATTTCTAGTAGTAAGAAAGACACTTTTTCTTCTGTTAAAGAAAGAAAAAACCACAGGAACTGTTAGAGTTGACACGAAGAAGAAGAATAAGTTGAGCAATGATAAATGATTATAGTTTGTCACTTTTTTTTTTCTTGTATTGCTTCTTTGAATCAAAAAGTAATTCCATAATCCTTGCAAATACTGAGATGTGAGGATTGTTATAATTTTGTAATTAGCTATGCATCAAACATTATTACTGGAGTGTTTACAACATTATTGCCCAGAGTTTATAATTATTTGAGGTCCATTAACTTGTGAGTAATGTGAGGATAGTGATCACAGGAAGGTTCAATGGCCATTGTACGTGTCCCTTAAATCAGCTTGTTATTTTTAATCATATTTTGGTATTACATAACTAGACATGACCAATGGGTGTAGTGAATTTTTTAGAAGTGTGGCTTGTGTCTCTGAACAAGCTTAAAAAAGGTTGGCACCTATGAATAGGGTAGGTGTGCTTCAATATCAGTGGAATAGGCAAGGCTAGGAAAAAAAATTCTTTAGATTTTAGGCACATTTTTTAAAATAGTGGTTAGGTGGCTTTTATTTCTTCTTTACTCTCCTCTCCTTTTAGGTTGTCATCAGCGTTTTCAATTAATTTTTTTTTTGACATTTCGAACATAAATATTACATGTGCAATTAATAGAAATTTTGCTCTTACACTGTCACCCGATAAAAATATTGGATTCCGTAAAAAAAATTGATGCTATCCAGCCTGACAAACTAAAATATTATTTTTGTACTAAGCTCACATTTATTTATAGCAAAATATGAAACCCCATCCCCAAAATCCTGGATCAGACCCTGAAGTTAGTGATAGTGTCGCATCCAGTGCTGACTACAACACATTTGTTCTGTAGGTGGTGAAGGGCTTGGCATACCTAGTTTTGGTTAAGTAAGAACATATTAATGCACTATTTTACACTAGCTATATATATTCACAGAGATCTGGTAAAGAGTCGTGTTACCTAAGTTATAAGGATATCGCTGCTTCATTTCTACTTCAATGATGGTCATTAAAAAATACATATAACTATATTACAAAATAACTTATTTTTACAAAACATAGTGACTAAAAGACAGCATTCAGTTGGAACAATCAATACTTCTTAGGGTATAGCAACAACAACAAAAATACAAATAGTCACATTGAAAAAAAAGAAAAGAAAATATAATATATCAAGTATACTTGTACACACAGAATAGTTCTGTCTTAATTACATCTTGTAATATTACTTTGTGCACACCACACAGTTCAGTTCCTTGTAGTTGTTGTAAGGACCACAGGGGAGGCCAGTGGAGCAGGTTGCTTCAGTGTGGTAGAATAAAGCACCATTAGTACTCCCATCACCTCCAGTTAAGGACTCCATAGCTTTGTCCACACATTCAAATGTAATTCGCCTGTGACCCTTATAGCTTGCCATCAGATAGCCATAGTACTCCCTGGTCCAGGAGGGAGGGCAGCTGGCCTTAGCTGGGATCATGACTACAGTTGGTCTAGTAGATACACGGCAGACAGCACAGGGAACATTGTGATTGTGAGTACCTTGGACTGGATGTTCATACTCTGCTCCATGGATGGGTGAACGGTCTTGTATTCCTGCTGCATATGTCAGAGTGGAGCTGTATTCTGGATCTTTGGGCATACAGAGATAATTAGATCCACCTCCGTCTTGATCATAATGGGAGCCTCCAGCTATGCCAGAGTAGACTAGTTCAGTGCCTGTTACTCCAGGGCAAGAACTCTTCCCCCACCTGATGTAGGTGGCCCCTCCACTTGTAGGTCCAGGGAGTCCTTCCTTCCCCTGGGGACCATGTTCTCCACGGGGTCCAGCTGGTCCTGGTGCTCCATCTCTCCCTGGAAGACCATCTCTTCCTCTCAGCAGCTCAACAAACACACTGGATGTATTTGTCTCACTCACCTGCAGATGCTGTCCCACAGAAGCTGGCAGTGATGCAAGAGGATAAATATATGGCTGTACTGTATGACTATAGAGCACTCATACACAGCTAGGTGGAAATACCTTTACAGTGGCAGAGAAAAATTATGGAGAAGGAGAAAAATATTTTGATTCCCATTTGTAGGAGATGGGTCTAGGAAAAAAAACAACAAACTTATCTTCACTTATTTGATTAAAATCTGAACTTTTTATCTGCTTTTATAGAGGTGAGTTTAAAATAAAATTTTGAGGTTTAAATTTGGTAGTACACCATAGCAACTGGAAATAAACCACAAATAGCCACAAAATCATATAATTAATATTTTTAAAAGGAGGGATTCTTTGTTTTTATTCCAAAAATAATGTGTGTTAACTAGAATATACCCCATAGTCAGGATAATCAAATAATACTGTTGAGATAATTACATATTACAGACACAATATATATTATGAGAGAAAATTTTATTTGTCCCTCCTTCCAAGGGGAAACAACAGAAAGGAAAGCTATGAATTCTAAGTACTCTCCTGTTGCAATGGTCAGCTATCTAATATTGCAACTCTAAATAATGTATATGTTTTAAATAAATCAAGGAGGCAACAAAATCTTGCAGAACAAGAGCAGGCACAATAGGGCTGTGGTTAGTAGTCAGGTTTGTCGTAAGCAAAGTGTTGGTGCAAACAACAACAACAACCACAAAAAATAAACCAAATTGCATTTAGCAACTAATTGTACAACTTACAGAATAAAATAAAAATTACAGAAAAGCTTTATACCAGATTATGACATTCATGAAGAGGAGAAAGGGTAACCAGATAGAAATTTAATCAGCTGCTAATTTTGAACACTAAAGAGTATCCAAACCTGGCTGAGTGGCTGAAGTCAAAAGAGAATATGTACACCAGCCTGCCCAGGTATTCTATATGATATTATAAAAAAAAAAGGCAGCTTCCAGCTCCAGTGGAAGATTACATCACCACTTCAGTGCTCCCCATATGTCATTATCATGGGATATATTAAACACAGTGCAAGTAACACTCTTATTTTGCTGGGATATTGAAGATGTTATGGTTTATGAAGAATGTGCACAAGGAAAAAATTGATGAACTTGACCTCAAAAGCATGTTAAATTAATTATTTTATCAAATAATTGTTCGATCTTTTTTGTAATTGATTATTCCTTTTTTAACTTCTCACATTAATTATTCCTTTGTCTGTCCGTGTATCTTCAATTCACGCTTGAAGTTAAATGGTTGAAGTTAAATGGTTGAAGTTAGACCACAGACCCATATAAATTTAGAATCAGTATCACCACGGGAATGTCTTAAGTACGGCTTCGAAAAGCTAATTAAAGGATCAACCAGGCTGTCAAATAAAGACAAAAAAGGTATTTTGCCAAAAAAAGGAATCGAGCTACAGACCTAAAACTTTGGCATGCAAACAAAATTTGATTCTACGAATAATATGGGGTGGAGCCCATCATATCACACCTCTTCCTCTTTGTTTGTAAGACTAAAAATGTCTAATCTCATGTTAATTTTTGTTTTAAAAGACATGTTTTCAAAGCGGACACTTGTGTGATTACAGCCCACTCTGCCTGTACAGTGGGTTATTCACTAGTACATTATAACTACGCATGTGTGCATGTGTGAGTGGGACTGTGTGTGTTACATGGTGTGTGCACTGTGTAGTGCAGTGTGTGGGAGGGTTAGGCTAGTGAATCCACCAACCAATATAACCACATTAATCCACACTCTGCAATCTCATATTTGCTTGCTACAGCCCTCATAAATACAAAGCCTTACATAAAATGTAATATCTGAAGAATTGAGCTAATTGTCTTATGATCATGCTGTCTACTTGAGGGTGATATGCAGTTGTGCATGATTTACTCTCACCAAATGCTTCTAATGTTTGAAATAACAAAGATTCTCTATAAGATTATCCTAAGATTTGAGAGCTGTTTTGGTCTCGATATAGCTCTTTGTTTTCTTAATAATTTGAGAGGCTTTTACTGCAGAATGGCTACCTAGAAAATATTCAGACACAGAGTAGTATGGATTGGTAACCATCCTTATACTGTATTTCAACAGGTTCTAGAATGGCAAGGAGAGAACCATGTACTAATCCAAAACTTTTCACTTCAGCTTTAACAAGTGCAGACCCAAAGATTACATGAAATTATTTTTTCAGAAGTAATATGGGAATCAAAAATGAGAGGTGAATATAAGTTATGAAAGTTAATGATTACTTTTGAAACACACCCAATAAATTGGCTATAATTATTGTTATACTCATCCAGTTTTATTATTCCTATAATCTATTTTATTCTGTTCATAGATTGGAATCTATGGACTTTTTATAGATTGGTATCTCTGGACATTTTGCTGGAGATTCTTGACTGTAAATTTGCACAAACTCTTGACTGCATACTTTGCTGCAAGAGAGTGGCGACTTTGGACTTGCCACTAACTGACTGTTAACAGTGAGTATTAAGTTTTCATGTGTTTAAAACAATTTCACCAATTCATTGGGTGTGTTTCAAAAGTAATAGTTATGGTCCCTATATCAGGAAATTTGGAGGGTTTGGTACTAACTTATAGTGACAGTGCAGATGAGCAAGTTGCCTGTGGGAAAGAAGAACTTACAAAGAAGATCCTCTATGTTCAATTTCATAACTTATATTCACCTTTTTTTTGTCATATTTTATTCCATACCTGCCAACCATCCCAAGAATTATATCAGAAAACAAGGGGGACATCCATGTATCCTGCAAGGTAGCATTAAACTATATATCACATTCCATGGCTGATTGATATACACTCGCACGACCCTTGAGCAGGCAAGGGTGCATCCATTTATTTCATAGCACACACTCAACCATATAAACTTTTGAATCAGATTGTTGGCAATTTACCTTTCATGCCTCCGAAAATTTATTGTATTTATAAAACATCAACTGGAATGATTGTTGCATGAATAGTTATGAGCTTGTACAACCACATTCCTGGTCCAGAGCATAATGCTTTATTTTAGTAGTATTCTGGGGGTTTATTAATATCTATCAGTACCCAGTCTGAAGATTTAGAGTTAAAGATGAGAATATTTAGCAAAGTTTAAAATAAAAATGGACCACCAATAATATCCTAACACACAATACATTGGATTCCTTACTTGCATGCATACTTAAACTTAAATTTGTAGGCAAAAGACTTTCTTTCATAAGTTTCGTTAACTATTCCACCTTACAAAAGAATCCTTACTAAGTAATTGCCTGGAGGGAATTTTTTGATCTGAAATTTAGTGCTGTGTATTATCAACAATAAACTTTCATAGCACACTATTTAGGAGTTCTTCTAACTCTATTCTCCCTTTGAAAGGTCTGATCAGCTTTTTGTTTCTTAATTGGGCATGCAATGCTTCCTCATTGTTGAGAAATGGTGGGCATCCAAGAGCCTTTTTGGGGCTTCATTTAGATCCTGCACTTGAACTAAGGGGTGTGGACAAGTGGAACCTATTTTTTTTTTGCCACAGGTTTTAGTGCTAACAACCAGTCTTGTTATATTTAGTAGAGATGAATAAAGGGGGTGTGGTTATGTGGGAGATTGACAGAGATAGAAGGGAAAGAAATGTAATGGAGAAAAATCTTAGAAGGGCTGGGGCATTGTAGTATGAAGTTTCTGTAGTGAGCTTTCTGAGCATGCTCAGTAAGTTAATATACCTGTCTGCAGATAGCCATTACAAAATGAATAAGGTCTGGCTGCAATTATATTGCATGAATATGTAGTTGTTGTTTTTTCTTGGTAGCTAGTTGAAAGGGGTTTCAATGGATTGCTTGAAATCACCTAGAACCATGTTGATGGCCCCCCCCCCCCCCCCCATAACAATAGTACCAGTTCGAATTTTGAATGATTTGCACTGACACTGACTAAATGTAATTAACTGACCAATTGTTTGTCATATTTTTTATATCAAAAATATTATTTCTCAGTTAACCCACCAAAAATTAAAGACTTAATCTCAAGTTCTGTATTTGAAACAATTTTCTCGATGCTAAAAAAGAATGAGATAAATGCATCTAGTAAACAATTCTTTTGTGGGCTGAATCTAAGCATAAAACCAAAAAAGAAAGAAAATATTTAATTTTCAGTTCTGGTGTGGATTTATACTTTGAGAATTGGGAATTGTGGAACTTTAAAGCAAAATCACAGCTCCATCTCTAATCCTCCATGAGTAATTAAATGGAAGCAAATCAATTAATCAACATGACATATGTGCAATCCATCGATTTATTATTGTAATGATGTTTCAGTTCACTGTGTGAAATGATGGCATTAATTGCATTGCTACTTGATTTCACAAAAAACAACAACAACAACAACCCACTAACATCTGACTCAGCACCTTAGCTACAGATTGTGACAAACCTTGATCCCTCTGTGAAAAATGAGAGTTTCTATTAAAAAAGAAAAAAAGTTGTTTTTCAGTTCTGTATTGGCAACAATTTTTCTTGATGCCAAAAATGAGAAAAATGAACACAACTTGTAAACAATTCCTTTGGTTCATGAATTTAAACACATCATTGGGCATTGTTGAGCTTTTAAGATAAATTTTTATCTCAATGAATCAGCCTTCTATGGAGAGGTGAGTAGTAGGATTTTGTGGTTGCATATTCAGTCAAGCTAATTGGACAGAATAAAAATTTATACTTACCCTGATCGGCAGGAATGTAAGTTTCCTCAATAGGATATGCGTAATGTTTAAGTGAAAATACAAATCCCCACCACCCACCACAAGTAAATGGCGAGGCATTTTTTGGCTTTTTGTATGGAAATATATATATATGACTTTGAGGGAGAAAGAAGCTTGTATGGTAATTAAACTTGGAGGGCTTAGGTATACCTGATTTTAGCTTCCTGGGAGTTGTCCATGGTGAACTCTTATTTTGAAGCTTTTATTTTTTTTCTTGGGGTATGCCCAATATTTCTGTACAAAAAAGTTTATAGTATACTTAATCATGGCAATATTTTCAGTCCTCCACATTACTATCCATGCTGATGTCAAGGCTGTACCAACTGACCACAGCCCTGGATGCTGAACAAGCATTGTCAATTATAGGCATGCATGTTATTGTGTATTATTTAATTGGTGAATTATTAAGAATAAGTATTGTAGGTGACCAAATAATAGTGCATAGAGTTTAGAATATTTGAGTTTAGTGGTAGTGTGGCAGTGTTTGGCTTGTGTTGAACTTTGACTGACCACTAATAGAAGTAGTAGTACTGTGGTGATGTGGAGAGCCTAAGGCAGTATAGAAATATGCTTGCTATTCATTCAGAGTGAGGGCCAAAGATCAATTGTTGTTCTTGTTGCTGTTGTTCTCATTTTTCAGCATAAACAGATGTTTGTCACATTTTTGTTGAATGAAGACATTAGGTTAAGAGTGATAAAGGTGTGAAGATAGTCAAGTGAGATCTCAAATGAATAAAGATATTTTTATGTACTTGTGGATGAGATAAAAACAAAGAATTGAAGAAGTGGTGCAGGAGTTAGCCCACACTGGACAAGGTCATTGTTGTGGTGGTTGTGGCTGTACACTAGTGGTTTTAGCCACTTGGAGTGAAGCTGCACTGCTGAACCTTAGAGGCTTCTTCTTTCAAATTAATTTTTGTACTAGTTGCACTTTCTGTTTTTAAATCTCTGGACAAGGAAATAAGAAATGAAATGTTCCCCAAGAGCCCCAGGATCATCACAAAATATCATGGAAGTCTGGGAAGGGAGTGAGGTGGTCATCTCAGTCAAAAATGATTTTTGTTCTATTGTGTTTTTTTTAGGAGAGGCAATGTGTCCGTCCAGAAGAACTTCAAACTCCTCTAGAGTATCTAAAAGACAGTTTAGAAAGTTTATTTGGAATATTGTCTGTGGTGGGAAATTCCTTACACCAGTCAAGTGATATGGATTAGCCTGAATCAAGACCAACCTGAATAGATTGACAGTGGTGTCATGGAAGAGTTGTGTTCAAAAGTCATGTTTGTTAGGAAGGAACACCTAACAGTTTCTGGTGTGCTGGAAAAAGGTTAGGACTCTGGAGAACTTCAAAGAAGAGGTATTCAACTGTTGGGAAATTTTTCATGTGGAAGGTTCTTCAGTAATTGAGTTCAACTATAAAAGTAAAAAAAGGACAAGACAATACTGCTGATGATGACTCAGGTTTAATCAATGATACAATTACTATCATCTGGTCAGGTCAATTCAGTCAATTGAGATATTCTACATTTTAGTTGCTTTTGTTTCTCTTTCTTCTTTTTTTACTCTAAATCTTGATTTGTGGATTTGTTATTTCGATATTTCCTCCCAGACATGACCTACAGTACTCAAACTTAAACATTGGTGGGAGTCACCCATGAATGCTATTAGGTGAGGTTTAGTGAAGATTGGAATAAAGTCCTGCTAATAGGGCTGGTTTAAAAAAAAAATTCCTTCAGGGTGTGGGGGGGGGGGGGGGGATGACTGGTATATTCCAAACAAGAAAGAATAAATCTATAGAGAAGATAACATTTTGATCTCTACCAGTCTTTTCTGCTGACCAAAGTTAGTATTTAAAAAGGTGGCCCTCTTTATACTACTGAGGAAACTCCAATAAATATGATATGTTGGATTTTATCTACATGTGTTACTGACAAATAGTAACTATGCAAGAGCCAAGTGTACCCATTCTGAAAGAAGGTCCTTCTTCAATGCAGGTTGTTTTTTTTTTAAGTATGTGAAACATCCACCGTCACAGTTTAGTAAAGAATTGGAGTCAATGGAACAAACGAACAGCTGAAGAGTACCAAAAATAGCAGTGGTAAAGAAAGAGGAGTTTCTCCAGGTCATGAAAGGTCAACAGTACAACATATATCAATATTTAGATCAAGATATTTCGAATCAATTAGAAGAGATCAAACTCCATTGTCAACACAATAGTTTTGTGTGATAGGCCTAATGTTTTCATTTGAGGCCATATTGACAGTGTAACTGATTTAGAGAAACCACAAAGTATGGAATCTGGATTTTTCTTTTTACATGTTATTGTCTCTTGAAATTGTCACAGACTAACTTATAATATTATTATTCAGCCATATAATAATCGCAGGAAACTTTTATCTTGATTATAATCCTTTAACCTTCATATAGCTGTTCAAGTTTCCAATTAATTTCGATACCATGGCAATAATTGGTTTTGTATGTGAGTAATGATGTGCCATATGAATATGTACTAGGATGTGTTGATTGTTTACTTATAAAAAAAAAACTGTCATAAGAGTTGAAAATTCTGGAAGACAATTTTAGCAAAAGAAGCTGCAAAATACCTATGGAAAATATGCACAAAGTTCAACCCCCCCCCCCCCCCCCCCCACCACCACCACCCATCCTAAGTTGAAGGTTTAGCTAAATCTAAAATTATATGAAAAAAAATTGTTGCAATTCATCATGGTAGAATACAGATATAATATTGATTGGTTAAATATGTTTCATTTTTAATTTGTAATTGAACGTTTGGGAAAATGGAGTGGGGGGGGGGGGGGGGGGGGGGGGGGAGGTTCTCCTTTGAACCATCTTGGATCCACCACTGGACAGGCAGCAGGAAGTTAGTAAAATGATAATATATATTTTTTATCTCCAGAATAGGAAGTTTATGAAATATGTATCTAAAATTGGATGATGTGGGTTTTTATTGAAATAATTAAGTTAGCAACTTTTCACTTTCCCAATTCAATTTTTAAAATATAGCTTCCATTTATTGATGTTGTTATGAAAATAATATTCTTTTAATATAAAACTAACTAATAATCCATTTCAATATTAATCTTCACTCAGCCCAGAGTTGAACAAGCAGATTAGGAACTTAACTTGGCTGTGATAGGAGTTTGATAGAAGAGTGGAATGTGGTTTACACAGTTAGTAGAAGATGTGGAAATATTAAGCCTTCACCATGTTTTTGGTTGATTGTTTATGATTCTTTAAGTGATCAAGTAGAATAGTTCAGTATCTTCACCATTAAGTTAATTGAATTGAAGTTCTCTGGGACCAAGCAGACTAGGTCCTCCACAATTAGGTTGATTGAATTGTAATTCTTTGGGACCTAGTTAATTAATTGTATTTAGGTTTTTAAAGTAATATTTAGTTAAAAAAAAAAAAAAAAAAAAAAAAAAAAAAAAAAAAAAACCCGCCCAATGGACAGTTTTTTTGGTTGCCTTGTTTTTCTTAATGTTTTAGCTATATAGCTAGAGGTGTTTTTTTTTTTTTTTTTTTTTTTTTTTTTTTTTTTTTTTTTGAACAATAGGAAGGAAAAAAATTGAAAACATTTTAAAATTAAACAATAAAGAAAATCTACTAAGCCAGTAACATTATGAATTCTTTCAGTGTTCTCTTCAGAATGTGGATATTTGGTGGTATTTCATCTTTGCATGCTAAAGACAAACCTAACAGTCACAAATCCTAAAAGAGACTCCTGGGTTGTGATTAGGGAAGTAGCATCTTTATATGATTGGGTTCTTTTTTGTGTGACTCTATTATGTCATGTTCAGGTTTTTTCTGCATATATTACCGGAAGTATTATTACATACATTGATAATAATATGATCTTGTAAACTAATTGAAGCAATACAGAGCTTATGATATACTTAATAATGGTAATGTTTTCAGTCCTTCACATTACTATCCATGCTGGTGTCATGGCTGTACCAGCTGACCACAGCCCTGGATGCTGAACACCAAATAAATCAACACTTAGTGGTGGATTGTCAATCATATGTATGCATGCTATTGTGTATCTTCTTTTAATTGGTGAATTATTAAGAATAAACTTTGCAGGGTGACCAAATATGGTATGAATTTTTTGATCCAATATATAAAAGTCTCTGGCAGGACAGTACATAGAGTTTAGATATATATATATATATATATATATTTTTTTTTTAGTGGAAGCAATATGTCTTCACTAGAGTACCCAAAAGGACACCAAGTTTAGCTACCCCCCCCCCCCCCTCCTTCCAACCATTAAAATCGAGGAGGAAAAAAATTATTACAATTCATATGGTGGAATAGCAGAAATATGGAGATAAAGGTAAATGTTTTACAGTTTGAACTGGCAATGGTGGATCCAGGGGGGTTGGACAGGTCTCCAACAGAGGCCCCCTTTTCCCCAACTTTAATTCACCAATTCAAACTGAAAATACATTGACCAAATCCAGATTTCTGCTACTGATTCCACCAATGCTAACTGTAACAATTATTGTCCTTGCCTAATTTTATTACCCCCAATTTTACCTTTAGCTAAAACTTCAGCTGGTAAAGATGCAGTCCAACTTATTATTTCACCAGTGTTTTGAACCTTCTTTAGCCAAAGATATGCCAAACCCAGGGCTGTATTTCCCTCTCCCTCAATAATTTGTGTTCTGTAGACAATTTATTCTCAAAGAATGACTACTCTGATTTTACCACTATTACATAACCACCTACTGGTAGGACCAGAAAGAATTCATTTTGGAGGGGATTAGAAATGTTTAAAAATGTTTTATTTTGTGTTTAGTTAGAGCAGCAACACAACCTGTTCTTTCAGTTAAGACTTTTCAATACAACTGTGCCAAACTGCAGCTCCAATGCAGCTGCTTATTAGTATGCTTGAAATAACTTTTAGTTATTTATATATGCACAGATAAAGAGTTATTCATACATGGATACTTTATACAACCAAAAAAAAATAACTTCAGAGTGGAACAACTAACATCTCCAAAATTTTGAAATATGCTAATACTGCATATACACAATCTGTATACATACATAGCCATAGGTGCCTTTTATGCTGAATAAGGCTTTAAATGGCTGAACTTACTTCAGATAAAATTTTGCAGACTTAATCATTGGGACTAACATAGATAATAAAGTAACTTGAAACAACAAAAGTGAACCTTGGTGGATGGACAAAGAATTCAAATTTTCCCTATAAAAAACATGAAAAATGATAGCATAAAGGTGAGAATTAGCAATGGCTAAGTAGCTAACACAAATACAAATCACCCACCACCTATCACAAGTAGAGGGTGGGGCATTTTTAAGCATTTTGTATGGAAATATATTTTACTGATTTGAGAGAGAAAGAAGCATGCTATGATAACCAAACTTGGAGGGCTTACTGAGGAAGTCAAGGAGAAGAGGTATACCTAGTTTTAGCATTCTGGGAGGTATCCTTCATGGTGAGCTCTTATTTTGATGCTTTCACATTTTTTGTGGGTGTTTGCCAAATATTTCTGTACACAAAAGTTTATAGTATACTCAATCATGGCAATGTTTTCAGTCCTTCACATTACTAGCCATGCTGGTGTCATGGCTGTACCAGCTGACCACAGCCCTGGATGCTGAACATCAAATAAATCAATACTTAGTGGTGGATTGTCAATCATATGAATGCATGATAGGTGTATTATTTAATTGAGTAAGCATAGCAGTGTGTCTGACAAGGTTGAAATATTCATTTGAGGTAACTGTAGCTAGCCCACATAGGAGAAGGTCATTATTGTGGTGGTTTTCAAGGGTGTAGCTCAGGGTGCTCCAGCAACCTCCTGTAAACAAAAACTGTAACTCAATTTCTTTCCAAGTAGGAGACAAGACCATCAGCATGAGAGACAGGTTTTATATAAATAGAATTCATAAATTTGGCAATGGTCTTTTTGAGAACAAGCAATATAAACAAATTTATCATAAAAAAACAGTGCCAAAAAAAGGCCCATTTTGTACAGCTGGCCAGCATGCTACTAAAATTCTTCAAAAGAAGGTCCAGCCACCACCAAGCCACCATCCAAACCATCATTCCCCCACCATCTTTGGAGCTACCAGCTACCATTCAGCCACCATACTCACCATTATTGCCACCACTATTGCAGCTAATTTCAAATTCCTAAGTATACAAAAGGGCATTCATTTAAAATTGTCTGTCTGTCTGTCTGTCTGTCTGTCTGTCTGTCTGTCTGTCTGTCTGTCTGTCTGTCTGTCTGTCTGTCTGTCTGTCTGTCTGTCTGTCTGTCTGTCTGTCTGTCTGTCTGTCTGTCTGTATCATCTTTCTGGCCAAACTAGTGCGTGGATTACTGTGTGGTATTATTATAGGTTTTGACCCAACTTAAGATATGGGCTAAAAATTCGGAAAATTTGTTACCATGGTTATGAGAAAAAGCCCAAAAAAATGGCATTTTTGCCAGAAAAAATCTTGGAGGTACAGATCTAAACTTGGTATGCATATACAACTTCTCTCTGGGAGTAACATGGGTTGTGTCTCACCTGACCACACCTTTTCCTTTTCCTGTGTATGGCTAAAAATGCCAAAAATGTTATAGACAATGAACCCATATATTTTTGGAATCAATACAATCTGGGAAATGTTTTAAGACATGTATATGACCACACCTATTTCTGTATTCATGTCAGGCCCAAAAAATGCTAAACCCTTGGAGCAACAAATTTAAAAAATGGTATGCATACACCACTTGATTTTGGGAGTAACATGGACGGGATCCCTCCTGGCTACACCTCTTTCCATTGGTATGTAAAGCGAAAAATGCACACACAAAAAAACTTCTACATAAAGCTTGGACCTAAGGAGTTAGATCGATGAACACACTTACATATATATCTTGGTTCGTAAGTATGTTTGTATGCATGTGTGTCTAGACATCATGGACAAACACTTGGACAAAAAAGGCCGAAATTTGGAATGTGCTCTCCAAGAAACCAGGTGAGCGTTATTAAACACATCTGTGCATGGTATTGGGTGTGGTTCTTCCATAGCCACACCAGCAGGAAGGTATTTTAGCTGAAGAAAGTTAATCAGAGATTAATCAGGCAAGTATTTGGCGTGTGTTCTCAAAGTACCCAGGAAAATATTATTAAACATATGTGGATGTGGTTTAGCCATAATCACATCCACTGGAAGTTGTTGTGACTATTAAAAGTTAATCAGACGACCAACCAGACTAAAATATAGAATGAGGTTTCCTAGCAACTAGGTGAGCATTACTAATCATATGTATGTGTGTCAATGGATGTGTTCTGGTTATTGCCACACCCATAGGACATCATTATGCCTGCCAAAAAATCATTTATGGATCAATGGATCAATCGGGCTGAAATTTGGCATATGGAGTCCAAGTAACCTGGTGAGCATTATTAAACACATCTGGGTGTGGCAATGTGTGCGGTTTGTTGTTACCTACACCCACAGGAAATTGTTTTGGCTGCCAAAAGCTATTTAGGTACCAACCAGGCTGAAATTTGAGAGACTTCTATAATGTTTCATGTTGACATTGGCCAGGCAACGCCGGGTATATGCTGCTAGTCACATATGTATTGAGTTTCCTTAGGTCTGATGCATATCCTTCACATGAACAGGAACTCAGGGGAATACTAGCAAATCATTTATGAGTATGGAGATATTTGAAAGGAAATGTTGTTATGGTGGCTAACTTGGCATATTCTTATCATTGAATTAATTGTGCCTGTGGTCTTTTTCTTAAGGAACAGATAGATAGCCATTTTAGTTTCCACTGGAAAATTGCAATCAATATCATTAGGTAAGTAAGCCATGGCTCCCTCAAGCAGACTATGGACTCCACCATTAAGTTAATTGAATATATTGAATAGAGGTTCTCTGTGCCCTAGCAGGATATGGCGTCCACCATCGGGATAATTGAATTGAAGTTCTCTGGAACAAAGCAGAGTTGCTTCCACCATTAGGATAATCGAATTGATGTTATCACTGACCAAGCAGGATATGGCCTCCACCATCAGGAAATTGAATTGAAATTCCCTGGGACCAAGCAGAGTGGCTTCCACCATTGGGATAATTGAATTGAAGTTCTCTGTGACTAAGCAGGATATGGCCTCCATCATTAGGATAATTGAATTGAAGTTCTCTGTGACCAAGCAGGATATGGCCTCCACCATCAGGAAATTGAATTGAAATTCCCTGGGACCAAGCAGAGTGGCTTCCACCAATGGGATAGTTGAATTGATGTTATCTCTAACCAAACAGGATATGGCCTCCACCATTAGGATAATTGAATTGAAGTTCTCTGGGATCAAGCAGAGTGGCTTCCACCATTAGGATAATTGAATTGATGTTATCTCTAACCAACCAGGATATGGCCTCCATCATTGGGATAATTGAATTGAAGTTCCCTGGGACCAAGCAGAGTGGCTTCCACCATAAGTTTATTGAATTGAAGTTCTATTGCTTGTCCCAGAAACCGGACAGAATAATATATAAAATCTGTGTCTTGGCATTCTTTACCTCCCTTTTCTTACACAAATGAACTTCCCTCAGAAGAAGAATAGTCAGGCATTTGGCAAACTGGAAGTTGGTCAAAATAAATAATACTACATCTTTATGTGGCTCAGTCTGATAAAATAAAAATATTAAATGTCCCTTTACATTCTAGTCAAGACGTCAGTGTGCAAACTTATATTAATGACAAAGAAATTTGAAATGTAAGTTCAGACTAAATTTAGTGTCTGTTATGACTCAACTAGTGGTGCCAGGTTGGCCATTTTTTGAGCTAAAGAATTCAATACTAGCTTCAAAATTTTCTGCTTGGCCTTTGATAATTTTTTTTCTGGTCTTTTTTTAAAAATTTTTTTATTTATTTTTTTATTTATTTATTTTTTTTTTATAAACTTGACTTTTTTCTTGCTTAAAAAAGTAGATCCCAATTCCTTGTTATTTACTTTTTCTTCAAAATTATTTAACTCAAAATGTAACAAATGAAAGTGATAAATCACTAAACCAGTACAAAAGTTTGTCAAAGAATTATGGTTAGCTAGAAAAAAAAAGAACTAAGATTAGTAAAGTTCAGGTATAGATTATAGAGACAGCCAGCTAAATGTATATATTTTATGCATTGCAACAGTTATCAACAGTTTTTTTTTCAATTTTGAATGCAAATTTCAATACCATGGGAAATTGAAAAGTTTTATAAGTATAGTATGGTTGAGGTGCTAAACAACTTTTTAGATATAAATTGACATGATTTTATTGTGAAATTATTAAAGTATGTCATGGAAATATATTTATTACTTCACCATTGTTCTTTTTCTGGCTTGAAATTTTTTTTTTGACTTTTATCTCTTGGAATACCTGACCACGCTGGACTCCACCTTCGCTGAAAACCTTCATTTCCAGTAGTAAGAAAGACACTTTTTCTTCTGTTAAAGAAAGAAGCAGCCACAGGAACTGTTATAGTTGACATGAAGAAGAGGAATAAGTTGAGCAATGATAAATGATAATAGTTTGTCATTTTTTTTTATTCCTGTATTGCTTCTTTGAATCAAAAAGTAATTCCATAATCCTTGCAAATACTGAAATGTGAGGATTGTTATCATTTTGTAATTAGCTATGCATCAAATATTACTACTGGAGTGCTTAAAACATTATTGCCCAGAGTTTATTATTATTTGAGGTCCATTAACTTGTGAGTAATGTGAGGAGAGTGATCACAGGAGAGTTTCAATGGCCACTGTACATGTCCCTTATATCAGCTTTTTATTTTTAAACATACTTTGATATTACATAATTAGACAAGGCCAATGGGTGTAGTGAATATTTTAGAAGTGTGGCTTGTGTCTCTGAACAAGCTTAAAAAAAGTTGGCACCTTGGAACAGGGTAGGTGTGCTTCAATGTTAGTGGAATAGGCAAGGCTAGGGAAAAAATTCCTTTAGATTTCAGGCACATTTTTCAAAATATTGGTTAGGTGGCTTTTATTTCTTCTTTACTCTCCTCTCCTTTTAGGTTATCATCAGTGTTTTCAAAATTTTTTTTTTTGACATTTCGAACATAAATTATTACATGTGCAATTAATAGAATTTGCTCTTACTCTGCCACCTGATAAAAATATTGGATTCCTTAAATTTTTTTTTTGGTTAAACTCACATTTATTCGTAGCAAAATACAAACCCCCATCCCCAAAATCAGGATCAGACCCTGAAGTTAGTGATAGTGCTGCATCCAGTGCTGACTACAACACATTTGTTCTGTAGGTGGTGAAGGGCTTGGCACACCTAGTTTTGGTTAAGTAAGAACATAATCAATGCACTATTTTACACTAGCTATATACATTCACAGAGATCTGGTAAAGAGTCGTGTTACCTAAGTTATAAGGATATCGCTGCTTGGTTTCTACTTCAATGATGGCCAATAAAAAATACATATAACTATATTACAAAATAACTTATTTTTACAAAACAAATGACTAAAAGACAGCATTCAGTTGCAACAATCAATAATTCTTAGGGTATAGCAACAATAATAAAAATACAAATAGTTACATTGAAAAAAGAGAGAAAATATAATATATCAAGCATACTTGTACACACAGAATAGTTCTGTCTTAATAACATCTTGTAATATTACTTTGTGCACACCACACAGTTCAGTTCCTTGTAGTTGTTGTAAGGACCACAGGGGAGGCCAGTGGAGCAGGTTGCTTCAGTGTGTTGGAATAAAGCACCATTAGTATTCCCAGCTTTGTCCACACATTCAAATGTAGTTCGCCTGTGACCCTTATAGCTTGCCATCAGATAGCCATAGTACTCCCTGGTCCAGGAGGGAGGGCAGCTGGCCTTAGCTGGGATCATGACTACAGTTGGTCTAGTAGATACACGGCAGACAGCACAGGGAACATTGTGATTGTGAGTACCTTGGACTGGATGTTCATACTCTGCTCCATGGATGGGTGAACTGTCTTGTATTCCTGCTGCATATGTCAGAGTGGAGCTGTATTCTGGATCTATGGGCATACAGAGATAATTAGATCCACCTCCGTCTTGATCATGCTGGGAGCCTCCAGCTATGCCAGAGTAGACTAGCTCAGTGCCTGTTACTCCAGGGCAAGAACTCTTCCCCCACCTGATGTATGTAGCCCCTCCACTTGTAGGTCCATGGAGTCCTTCCTTCCCCTGGGGACCATGTTCTCCACGGGGTCCAGCTGGTCCCGGTGCTCCATCTCTACCTGGAAGACCATCTCTGCCTCTCAGCAGCTCCACAAACACATTGGATGTATTTGTCTCACTCACCTGCAGATGCTGTCCCACAGAATCTGGCAGTGATGCAAGAGGATAAATATATGGCTGTACTGTATGACTATAGACACTCATACACAGCTAGGTGGAAATACCTTTACAGTGGCAGAGAAAAATTATGGTGAAGGAGAAAAATATTTTGATTCCCATTTTTAGGAGATGGGTCTTGGAAGAAAAAAATCAAACAACAAACTTATCTTCATCTATTTGATTAAAATCTGAACTTATTATCAGCTTTTATAGAGATGAATTTAAATTCAAATTTTCAGGTTCAAATTTGGTACTACACCATAGCAACTGGAATTATACCATGAATAGCCACAAAATCATATAATTAATTTTTTTAAAAGGAGGGATATTTTGATTTTTTTCAAAAATAATGTGTGTTAACTAGAATGTACCTCATAGTCAGGATAATCAAATAATAATAATGTTGAGATAATTACATGTTACAGCCACAATATATACTATGAGAGAAAATTTATTTGTCCCTCCTCCCAAGGGGAAACAACAGAAAGGAAAGCTATGAATTCTAAGTACTTTCCTGTTGCAATGGTCAGCTATCCAATATTGCATCTCTAAATAATGTATATGTTTTAAATAAATCAAGGAGGCAACAAAATCTTGCAGAACAAGAGCAGGCACAATAGGGCTGTGGTTAGTAGTCAGGTTTGTCGTAAGCAAAGTGTTGGTGCAAACAACAACAACAACCACAAAAAATAAACCAAATTGCATTTAGCAACTAATTGTACAACTTACAGAATAAAATAAAAATTACAGAAAAGCTTTATACCAGATTATGACATTCATGAAGAGGAGAAAGGGTAACCAGATAGAAATTTAATCAGCTGCTAATTTTGAACACTAAAGAGTATCCAAACCTGGCTGAGTGGCTGAAGTCAAAAGAGAATATGTACACCAGCCTGCCCAGGTATTCTATATGATATTATAAAAAAAAGGCAGCTTCCAGCTCCAGTGGAAGATTACATCACCACTTCAGTGCTCCCCATATGTCATTATCATGGGATATATTAAATACATTGCAAGTAACACTCTTTTTTTGCTGGGATATTGAAGATGTTATGGTTTATGAAGAATGTGCACAAGGAAAGAACTGATGAACTTGACTTCAAAGGCATGTTAAATTAATTATTTTATCAAATAATTGTTCGATCTTTTTTGCAATTGATCATTCCCTTTTTAACTTCTCACATTAATTATTCCTTTGTTGATCCTAATCTATACTATAAAAAGCGAATAATCTATCTCTTTGTTCTTTGTCTGTCCGTGTATCTTCAATTCACGCTTAAAGTTAAATGGCTGAAGTTAAATAGTTGAAGTTAGACCACAGACCCATTTAAATTTAGAATCAGTATCACCATGGGAATGTCTTAAGTATGGCTTCAAAAAGCTAATTAAAGGATCAACCAGGCTGTCAAATAAAGACAAAAATGGTATTTTGCCAAAAAAAGGAATGGAGCTACAGACCTAAAACTTTGGCATGCAAACAAAATTTGATTCTACGAATAATATGGGGTGGAGCCCATCATATCACACCTCTTCCTCTTTGTTTTTAAGACTAAAAATGTCTAATCTCATGTTAATTTTTGTTTTAAAAGACATGTTTTCAAAGCGGACACTTGTGTGATTACAGCCCACTCTGCCTGTACAGTGGGTTATTCACTAGTACATTATAACTACGCATGTGTGCATGTGTGAGTGGGACTGTGTGTGTTACATGGTGTGTGCACTGTGCAGTGCACTGTGCAGTGCAGTGTGTGGGAGGGTTAGGCTAGTGAATCCACCAACCAATATAACCACATTAATCCACACTCTGCAATCTCATATTTGCTTGCTACAGCCCTCATAAATACAAAGCCTTACATAAAATGTAATATCTGAAGAAATGAGCTAATTGGTCTTATGATCTGCTGTCTACTTGAGGGTGATATGCAGTTGTGCATGATTTACTCTCACCAAATGCTTCTAATGTTTGGAATAACAAAGATTCTCTATAAGATTATCCTAAGATTTGAGAGCTGTTTTGGTCTCGATATAGCTTTTTGTTTTCTTAATAATATGAGAGGCTTTTACTGCAGAATGGCTACTGAGAAAATATTCAGACACAGAGTAGTATGGATTGGTAATCATCCTTATACTGTATTACAACAGGTTCTAGAATGGCAAGGAGAGAACCATGTACTAATCCAAAACTTTTCACTTCAGCTTTAACACATGCAGACCCAAAGATTACATGAAATTATTTTTCCAGAAGTAATATGGGAATCAAAAAAGAGAGGTGAATATAAGTTATGAAAGTTAATGATTACTTTTGAAACACACCCAATAAATTGGCTATAATTATTGTTATACTCATCCAGTTTTATTATTCCCATAATCTATTTTATTCTGTTCATAGATTGGAATCTATGGACTTTTCATAGATTGGTATCTCTGGACATTTTGCTGGAGATTCTTGACTGTAAAATTTGCACAAACTCTTGACTGCATATTTTGCTGCAAGAGAGTGGCGACTTTGGACTTGCCACTAACTGACTGTTAACAGTGAGTATTAAGTTTTCATGTGTTTAAAACAATTTCGCCAATTCATCGGGTGTGTTTCAAAAGTAATAGTTATGGTCCGTATATCAGGAAATTTGGAGGGTTTGGTACTAACTTATAGTGACAGTGCAGATGAGCAAGTTGCCTGTGGGAAAGAAGAACTTACAAAGAAGATCCTCTATGTTCAATTTCATAACTTATATTCACCTTTTTTTGGTCATATCTTATTCCATGCCTGCCAACCATCCCAAGAATTATATCAGAAAACAAGGGGGACATCCATGTATCCTGCAAGATAGCATTAAACTATATATCACATTTCATGGCTGATTGATATACACTCCACGACCCTTGAGCAGGCAAGGGTGCATCCATTTATTTTCATAGCACACACTCAACTATATAAACTTTTGAATCAGATTGTTGGCAATTTACCTTTCATGCCTCTGAAAATTTATTGTATTTATAAAACATCAACTGGAATGATTGTTGCATGAATAGTTATGAGCTTGTACAACCACATTCCTGGTCCAGAGCATAATGCTTTATTTTAGTAGTATTCTGGGGGTTTATTAACATCTATCAGACCCAGTCTGAAGATTTAGAGTTGAAGATGAGAATATTTAGCAAAGTTTAAAATAAAAATGGACCACCAATAATATCCTAACACACAATACATTGGATTCCTTACTTGCATGCATACTTAAACTTAAATTTGTAGGCAAAAGACTTTTTCTTTCATAAGTTTCGTTAACTATTCCACTTTACAAAAGAATCCTTACTAAGTAATTGCCTGGAAGGAATTTTTTGATCTGAAATTTAGTGCTGTGTATTATTAACAATAAGCTTTCATAGCACACTATTTAGGAGTTCTTCTAACTCTATTCTCCCTTTGAAAGGTCTGATCAGCTTTTTGTTTCTTAATTGGGCATGCAATGCTTCCTCATTGTTGAGAAATGGTGGGCATCCAAGAGCCTTTTTGGGGCTTCATTTAGATCCTGCACTTGAACTAAGGGGTGTGGACAAGTGGAACCTATTTTTTTTTTTTTGCCACAGGTTTTAGTGCTAACAACCAGTCTTGTTATATTTAGTAGAGATGAATAAAGGGGGTGTGGTTATGTGGGAGATTGACAGAGATAGAAGGGAAAGAAATGTAATGGAGAAAAATCTTAGAAGGGCTGGGGCATTGTAGTATGAAGTTTCTGTAGTGAGCTTTCTGAGCATGCTCAGTAAGTTAATATACCTGTCTGCAGATAGCCATTACAAAATGAATAAGGTCTGGCTGCAATTATATTGCATGAATATGTAGTTGTTGTTTTTTTTTGGTAGCTAGTTGAAAGGGGTTTCAATGGATTGCCTGAAGTCACCTAGATCCATGTTGATGGCCCCCCCCCCCTCCCCTCCCCGCATAACAATAGTACTAGTTCGAATTTTGAATGATTTGCACTGACATTGACTAAATGTAATTAACTGACCAATTGTTTGTCATATTTTTTATATCAAAAATATAATTTCTCTGTTAACTCACCAAAAATTAAAGACTTATCTCAAGTTCTGTATTTGAAACAATTTTCTCGATGCTAAAAAAGAATGAAATGAACGCATCTTGTAAACAATTCTTTTGTGGGCTGAATCTTAGCACAAAACCAAAAAATAAAGAAAATATTTAATTTTCAGTTCTGGTGTGGATTTATACTTTGAGAATTGGGAATTGTGGAACTTTAAAGCAAAATCACAGCTCCATCTCTAATCCTCCATGAGTAATTAAATGGAAGCAAATCAATTAATCAACATATCATATGTGCAATCCATCGATTTATTATTGTAATGATGTTTCAGTTTTCTGTGTGAAATGATTGCATTGATTGCATTGTTACTTGATTTCACAAAAAACAACAACAACAACAACGATCCACTAACATTCTGACTCAGCACCTTAGCTACAGGATTGTGACAGACCTTGATCCCTCTGTGAAAAATGAGAGTTTCTATTAAAAAAGAAAAAAGTTGTTCTTCAGTTCTGTATTGGCAACAATTTTTCTTGATGCCAAAAATGAGAAAAATGAACACAACTTGTAAATAATTCCTTTGGTTCATGAATTTAAACACATCATTGGGCATTGTTGCGCTTTTAAGATATATTTTTATCTCAATGAATCAGCCTTCTAAGGAGAGGTGAGTAGCAGGATTTTGTGGTTGCATATTCAGTCAAGCTAATTGGACAGAATAAAAATATATACTTACCCTGATCGGCAGGAATGTAAGTTTCCTCAATAGGATATGCGTAATGTTTAAGTGAAAATACAAATCCCCACCACCCACCACAAGTAAATGGCGAGGCATTTTTAGGCTTTTTGTATGGAAATATATATATATATATATATATATGACTTTGAGGGAGAAAGAAGCTTGTATGGTAATCAAACTTGGAGGGCTTAGGTATACCTAATTTTAGCTTTCTGGGAGGTGTCCATGGTGAGCTCTAATTTTGAAGCTTTCATTTTTTTCCTTGGGGTATGCCCAATATTTCTGTACAAAAAAGTTTACAGTCCTCCACATTACTATCCATGCTGATATCAAGGCTGTACCAACTGACCACAGCCCTGGATGCTGACCAAGCATTGTCAATTATAGGCATGCATGTTATTGTGCATTATTAAATTTGTGAATTATTAAGAATAAGCATTGCAGGTGGCCAAATATGGTATGGCTTTAATGAGTGTTTAAAAATGCATAGTGTGCTAGTGTACAAAAGCCTCTGGTAGTATAGTGCATAGAGTTAAGAATATTTGAATTCAGTGGTAGTGTGGCAGTGTTTGGCTTATCCTGAACTTTGACTGACCACTAATAGAAGTAGTAGTACTGTAGTGATGTGGAGAGCCTAAGGTAGTATAGAAATATGCTTGCTATTCATTCAGAGTGAGGGCCAAAGATCAATTGTTGTTCTTGTTGCTGTTGTTCTCATTTTTCAGCATAAACAGATGGTTGTCACATTTTTGTTGAATGAAGACATTAGGTTAAGAGTGTGATAAAGGTGTGAAGATAGTCAAGTGAGATCTCAAATGAATAAAGATATTTTTATGTACTTTGGATGAGATAAAAACAAAGAATTGAAGAAGTGGTGCAGGACTTAGCCCACAGTAGACAAGGTCATTGTTGTGGTGGTTGTGGCTGTACACTAGTGGTTTTAGCCACTTGAAGTGAAGATGCACTGCTGAACCTTAGAGGCTTCTTCTTTCAAATTAATTTTTGTACTTGTTGCACTTTTTGTTTTTAAATCTCTGGACAAGGAAATAAGAAATGAAATGTTCCCCAAGAGCCCCAGGATCATCACAAAATATCATGGAAGTCTGGGAAGGGAGTGAGGTGGTCATCTCAGTCAAAAATGATTTTTGTTCTATTGTGTTTTTTTTAGGAGAGGCAATGTGTCCGTCCAGAAGAACTTCAAACTCCTCTAGAGTATCTAAAAGACAGTTTAGAAAGTTTATTTGGAATATTGTCTGTGGTGGGAAATTCCTTACACCAGTCAAGTGATATGGATTAGCCTGAATCAAGACCAACCTGAATAGATTGACAGTGGTGTCATGGAAGAGTTGTGTTCAAAAGTCATGTTTGTTAGGAAGGAACACCTAACAGTTTCTGGTGTGCTGGAAAAAGGTTAGGACTCTGGAGAACTTCAAAGAAGAGGTATTCAACTGTTGGGAAATTTTTCATGTGGAAGGTTCTTTAGTAATTGAGTTCAACTATAAAATAAAAAAAGGACAAGACAATACTGCTGATGATGACTCAGGTTTAATCAATGATACAATTACTATCATCTGGTCAGGTCAATTCAGTCAATTGAGATATTCTACATTTTAGTTGCTTTTGTTTGTCTTTCTTCTTTTTTTTACTCTAAATCTCGATTTGTGGATTTGTTATTTCGATATTTCCTCCCAGACATGACCTACAGTACTCAAACTTAAACATTGGTGGGAGTCACCCATGAATGCTATTAGGTGAGGTTTAGTGAAGATTGGAATAAAGTCCTGCTAATAGGGCTGGTTTGAAAAAAATTCCTTGGGGGTGGTGGCAATGTCGATCTTGATTAATGCATGAATAACACCAAGCTACAATATGAGCAAATGCACATTCTATTTCATTATTGCTTTTAATATTACCTTTTCTTATAAACATGTAATATAAATTATTCAAGTATTATTGATATATCTTATTAATAATCAGATTGTCTTTATTGTACCTACTTTGCATGCATTTCTACATTATTTCTTATTTAAGAAATAAACATATCTAGTAGTCACATTGAGAGCTCTTCAACCAACAGCATTACTAGTTGTTGCTCTTCATACTGGCTGTCTTAGTGTTGGTGGCTGGCACATAATGATGTTGAAGACATTTATTAAATTACTCTTACAGAATAGTTACACATTTGTGGAATATATTCTCTCCCTCTCAGTGTGTGTGCTCAAGTGTGCATATAGAGATGGTGCCACTGTAAGAGAACTCAATCATTGACCTCAAACTGTAAATTGTGTCCTTGACTTCAGGAACACTCCCATAAATATTGAAAAAGGAACCTTATGCCAAAATTCTTTCATATTTGCTCTCCTTTCTCTCTCTCTCTGTCCTCCCCCTTTCCCATCACCCCTTTCCCATTTACCTACTTATACCCTTCAGTACTATATCAGTACTGGAACTATATAAAGAATTTAGATGAGCATTTGTACGCTTTGTAATGTTAATATTATTTATTCAAAATTTTTTTGCCACCATAAAAGAACTCTAGAATTTAAAAAATGCTGGTGATTAGTTGTGTAGGTGGGGCCCTAGTGCACTGCCATGCCCATTAGGCAATAATGCTGTTAAGATGGCTCAGCCACAATGTGTTGTTGTTAGTTTATTATTCAGGGAAAACACCATAAGAAAGCTGATTGATACTAAACAGTGTACAAACAGAGAGTAACTTGGAGCCCCTGATCCCTCTACCACTATATAGCCATGCCCTCCCCATGACTATGTTACAGGAAGATTTCGATAGTGAGGGAAGAATAATTATACTCTAACCTATCTATACCCATGTCCTTGTTTGATGGAATTGAATACCAAACAAGGACTTACTGTGCACAGAAAAGGAAAGGGGAAGGAAGACATCACTTTCCTAAAAAGCCTTAAAGCCTGGGATGCCTTGCAAGTGCAAGTCCTGCAAAGCTTGGAAAAACTGAAATGGGTTGTTGTGTTGTGTTGTTGTTTATTGTTTTTTTTTTTGCACTTAACGCTTGACCACCAACGTGAACAGACATTAGTTGCTGCTCTTCATACTAGCTGTGTTAGTGCTGGTGGCTGGCACTTATTGATGCTGAAGACATTTATTAAATTACTCTTACAAAATATTCAAACATTTTTGGAATGTTTTCTATCCCTCTCAGTGTGTGTGGTTAAGTGTGCATATGTATGTGATTATTTTTATAGATGGTGCCACTGCAAGAGAATTCAAATCATTGACCTCATGCTGTAAATTGTGTCCTCGACTTCAGGAACACTCCCATAAATAGTGAAAAAGGAACTTTAAGCCCAAATTCTTTCATTTGTGCTCTCCTCTCTGACCTTCCCCTTCCCAACCATTCCCCCTTTCCCATTTTTCTACTTTTACCCTTCAGCACTATATCAGTATTAGAGCTAAATAATGAATATAAATGACAATTGCATGCTGTCCAATGTTAATATTATTCATTCCGACTTTTTTTTGGCCACCAAAAAGCACTATGGAATAAAAAAAAATGCCAGTGATCAGTCATGTAGGTGGGGCCCTAGTGCATTGCTGTGCCCTTTTGGCCATAATGTTGTTAATATGGCTCAGCCACGATCGATGTATTGTTGTTAGTTTACTACTCAGAGAAAACAGCAAAAGAAAGCTGATCATTACTAATTGACACACAGAGGGGGAGAGTAACTTGGAATCCCCTGAATGCTCCACCACTATCTAGCCACACCCTCCCCTGACTATGTTACAGAAAGATTTTGATGGTGAGAGAAGAATTATGCATTAACTTATGTGTGTCCATGTCCCTGTTTGATGGAATTGGTGGCCCTGTTTTGGTGGAATTCATGACCATGGAAGTTGCAACTATACGGGAATGAATGTAACCATGTATTGAAGGTAATTGTTTCCATGGATACCCAGTGATATTTGCTGACATTGATAACTTCGTGTTTGTAACATATTCAATAAATCTCTGCTGCACCAATAAAAAGTAACAAGAATAATTGACCTGCTGGCCTCAATTATTGTTGATTAGTAGATATCTGATTTCCGTATTCTTATTGAGTGCTGGAACATTGTAACATCATATGCTAATAGCATGCAGAAAAGCAACCCTCAGTTAGTTATGGTATGCACACAAGAAATATCATACTAAAAGTCACATAATTAATTCAACATCATACATATTATAGTAGTCCCAGTATACCGAATGAGTGCTTAGGTAATAGAACAAAATTTTAGAATAGTCAATTATATTTATACCTGTTGTACAACTGTATACACATTACTTTGTGCACACCACACAGTTCAGTTCTTGGTGGTTGTTGTAACGAGGACAGGGGAGGCCAGTGGAGCAGGTTGCTTCAGTGTGGTATAATAAAGCACCATTAGTATTAGCTCCAGTACCAGGTAAGGACTCCATATCTTGATCCATACATTCAAATGTATTTGGATTATTAATCTTATATTCTGTCATTAGATAGCCATAGTACTCCTTGGTCCAGGTGGGAGGGCAGCTGGCCTTAGCTGGGATCATGACTACAGTTGGTCTAGTAGACACACGACAGACAGCACAGGGAGCATTGTGTTCATGAGTTCCTTGGAGAGGTGATTTATACTCTGCTCCATGGATGGGTGAAGTGTCTTGTATTCCAGCATAATAATGTAGAGTGGAACTGTATTCTGGATCTTTTGGCAGACAGATATAATTAGATCCACCTCCACCTTGATTGTAGTAGGAACCTCCAGCTAAGCCAGAGTAGACTAGCTCAGTGCCTGTTACTCCAGGGCAAGAACTTTTCCCCCACCTGATGTAGGTGGCCCCTCCACTTGTAGGTCCAGGAAGTCCTTCCTTCCCTTAGGGGCCATGTTCTCCACGGGGTCCAGCTAGTCCTGGTGCACCATCTCTCCCTGGAAGACCATCTCTGCCTCTCAGAAGCTCCACAAACACACTCGTATTTGTCTCTTTAACCTGCAGAATTCCAAGGCTACCTACAAATATATATGGTCAAGTTATCCAGTTAATGATGTTCCCTCTCTTCCCCTCTTTCCATAATAATGTACACATTATAGTATTATCCATACCTTTACAGTAGCAGAGAAAAAGTAGGACAGTGAAAGAGACTACGAGTTTCATTGTAACCAGCTTGCTGGAATTGATCCCATTAAATATCTCAGGAATAGTGTAGTGTATTTTAACATCTCTTCTTTTATAGTGCTCTAGTTTAAAAAAAAAATGGAGAGATTTTTTCTCACATGACAATAATACATTAAAATTTCCCACTGTGGTATAATGGTAAGATTCTATCAACCACCTCATAGATAATGGCATTCACTAGGAATTTATGTCCATAGCAGAATGCATTATAATATGTATTCTTATCTATCTATCTATCTATCCATCAATCTATCTATATATATGTTTAGCTCTGCCGGCATGCCTGCGTGCCTGCCTGCGTGCCTACCTGCATGCCTCCCTGCGTGCCTGCCTGCCTACCTGCCCTGCCCCGCCCCACCCCACCCCTCCCCACCCCACCCCACCACTCCATGCCCCACCCCACCTGCCCACACACTTGCCTGCTTTCCTGCCTGCCTGCCTGCCTGTCGGTTGGTCGGTCGGTTGTTCTGTCTGTCTATCTGTCTGCCTGCCTGGCCGCCCACCTGCCTGCCATCCCCATCCATCTGCCCACATGCCAGCCCATCCACCTGCCCATCTGTCTGTCTGTCTGTCTGTCTCTCTGTCTGTCTGTCTGTCTGTCTGTCTGTCTGTCTGTCTGTCTGTCTGTCTGTCTGTCTGTCTACTGGCTGTCTGTCTATCTATCCGTCATTCTGTCTGTCTGTCTGTCTGTCTGTCTGTATATCTGATAAACGACATCCCACCATAAACTGCACAATTTTGTAGGTGCATAAGAGTCATTATAAGGCATAGAATTTAAAAAGAAACCATTTTAGAATATATTTCCAGGTGTTTTTTGTTGTTGGAGTGAATAGGTGACTATATTTTGGTAACACTATTACTGTGGTAATATGAGAATAAATAGTTTACAAAATACAAAGGCAAATTGACTATGGCTTTACATAACAAATGAGAAATTACTGTGCACATAAAAAGAGAAGAGAAGGAAACATTCTTTTCTGAGAAAAGTGGGATCATGATTGGAGGAACTTGTTTTCATCCATTGGTAAGGATTAGTGGCTGCATCACTGATTAAAAAACAGAAACTATTGTGCATCTCAAAATTAATAATATTCTATTGATTTAGAATTGATTCCTTGCAATCAAAGTAGCAAATGGTCATCAACAATTGTGTAGAACACATCAGATATACACACACAAAATGCCTGCTATAAGATGTTGGCTACTTCAGCAGCAAACACCACGGCATTGCCAACCTTGCAGGGGAGACTGCAAATGATCGTTTGTATTATGAAGAATTTTAACTGGTAAACAGATAGAGCAAGTGATTTTTAATTCAAATTAGGTTGTATTTAAACTTCTCTGAATTCAGTTTCAAGGCCAGTATTTAAAAAAAATTATCATTATTTTTATCCATTACTTGACAAATTAAATTATTTTTTTAACCCAATACACTACTTATTAAAAATGCCCTGACTTATATATTCCATTGGTAATAGATTCTTTTATTCAGTAGTGGGTATAAATTGACAATTATAGTGTGTTTCTACATATCTCAACTATGAAGTACACCCCCTCCTCCTTCCCAAAATCTATGAAAGGTTTCCTTTATCAACTTCAATGTCAGTTCCATAATGATTATCTAAACTGCAGAGGTAGCTCCACAGATCTGGCAATTACAGACAGTTTCTTAAATAGGTCATGCAATGGAAACCACTTTTTTTTTCCTTTTTTAGATTAGCAGAGTTTCTCTGGACTAAATTGAAATTAGAGGAGCCACCCACCTCCCACTGTAGAACAAGTCCTGTCTGTCACTCCTCTGTTGAGTTCTTATCATCTATGTATTGAGTTTCCTTAGGTCTGATGCAGATCATCCACATAAACAGGAACTCAGGGGAATATGGGCAAATAATTTAGGAGTATGGAGATGTTAGAAAGGAAAAGATGTTATGGTGGCTAACTTGGCATATTCTTCTCATTGAATTAATTGTGCCTGTGGTATTTATTATTATGGGACATATAGACATTTCATTTTCTACTGGAAAATTTCTATCAATATCTTCAGGTAAGTAAGGGAAAGATAGTCATTTCATTTTCTACTGGAAAATTTTTATCA
Source organism: Lycopodina hypogea (assembly GCA_963969325.1). NCBI lineage: Eukaryota > Metazoa > Porifera > Demospongiae > Poecilosclerida > Cladorhizidae > Lycopodina > Lycopodina hypogea. The sequence goes on along the minus strand of OZ017786.1, from coordinate 8,601,160 downwards.
ACATCTTTAGGTAAGTAAGCCATGGCTCCCTCTAGCAGACTATGGACTCCACCATTAAGTTAATTGAATAGAGGTTCTGTGTGCCCTAGCAGAATATGACCTTAACTATTGGGATAATTGAATTGAAGTTCCCTGGGACCAAGCAGAGTAAGCATTGCAGTGTGTCCTGACAAGGTTGAAATATTCAGTTGAGATAACTGGAACAAGCCCACCTAGGAGAAGGTCATTATTGTGGTGGTTTCCAAGGGTGTAGCTCAGGGTGCTCCAGCACCACCTGCAAACTAAAACTATTATTCAGTTTCTTTTGAACCAATAAACAAGACTGTCAGCATGAAAGACAGGTATTACACAAATAGAATTTATCAATTTGGCAAATGGTTTTTGTGAGAATAAACAATATAACTGCCATTAAAATTAAGAATTATGTATTACCTAAATGGAATTTATAAATTTGGCAATGGTCTTGTGAGATAAATAATATAATTGCCATTAAAATTATAAATATTTCATCATAAATAGCAGTGCAAAAAAAAAGGTCCATTTTTTCTTCAGTGGGCCAGCATGCTATTAAAATTCTTCAAAAGAAGGTCTTGCCACCACCAAGCCACCATTCCAACCACCATCCCCCCAACCATCTAAGGAGCTACCAGCTACATTCCAGCCACCATACTCACAATGATTGCCACCACTATTGCAGCTAAATTCAAATTCCTAAAAGATACAAAAGGACATTTGTTTCAAATTTGGTGTACAAATTTGGTGTACAAATTTTGGGTATGAATTTATGCACAAATTTTGTGTACAAAATTGGACTCAAATCTATGTATAAATCTGACTGATGGGGGCAAAGGGATTATGTGACAAATTTGAATCGTTTTATTAAGGTTATGGCAAAACATGCAATATGGATGATATGTGCACATAGATCTTACTTATGTGCATGTATTATAGGAGGCTATACATAACTTAAGGGCATGTTTTACAGGTGGACATGTCTTACAGGAGTACATATATTATGAGAGGACATGTATTACTGAAAGTTATGCCTTACTGGAGGACATGTCCAACATTAGGAGAGATTTTTCATGATGTCATATCTTGCAGGAGGGCCTGAAATGCAATTTTTTTTTCTGGTTTTTTGTTTGGCTTGTTATAATTTAATTCCCTGTCTCTGTAAATGAGTTTTGTATTTTTTTTTGTATGCCCACGTTTTCATATCATAAATGTATGTGTTTTTGGCTTGAAATTTATGGGCAATGAAAAAGAAAAATCTAATTAAACAAAACAAAAAAAAATCTATTGAGCCAGTAACTATGAATTCTACCAGTCTTCTTTGCAGAGTATGGAGATTTGGTGATGTTTCTGTTTCGTATGCTAAAAAAAAAAACCTGACAGTTACAAATCATAAAAGAGACCTCTTGGTTTGTGATGAGGGAAGTGGCATCTTCATATGATTGTGTATTTTTGTGTGACTCTCTTTAGTCAAGTTTAGATTTCTTTATCCTAGTGTTACCTGAAGCATTATAACACACAGTGATAATAATATGGTCTTGTAAACTAATTAAAGCAATACAGAGTTTATGGTATACTTAATATTGGCAATGTTTTCAGTCCTCCACATTACTATCCATGCTGATGTCAAGGCTGTACCAACTGACCACAGCCCTGGATGCTGAACACCAAATAAATCAACACTTAGTGGTGGATTATCAATCATAGGCATGCATGTTATTGTGTATTTTTAATTGGTGAATTATTAAGAATAAGTATCCCAGGGTAACCAAATATGGTATAGTTTTTGTGACTTAATGTATAAAAGCCTCAGGCAGGAGAGTACATAGAGTTTAGAATATTTGAGTTTATTGGTAGTGTGGGAGTGTTTGGCTTGTGTTGAACTTTGACTGACCACTAATAGAAGTAGTAGTACTGTAGTGATGTGGAGAGCCTAAGGCAGTATAGAAATACGCTGGCCAGAGTGAGGGCCAAAGATTAATTATTGTTCTTGTTGCTGTTGTTCTCATTTTTCAGCATAAACAGATACCTGTTTTTTTTTGTTGAATAAAGACATTAAATTAAAAGTGTGGTAAAAGTGTGAAGATAGCCAAGTGAGATCTCAAATGAATTATTTTTTTTTTCTTTACTCAATGAGATAAAAACAATCAGTTGAAGAAGTGGTGCAGGAGTTAGCCCACACTGGACTAGGTCATTGTTGTGGTGGTTGTAGCTGTACACTAGTGATTTTAGCCACTAGGAGTGAAGCTGCACTGCTGAACCTGAAAGGCTTCTCCCCTCAAAATTGTTTTGTACTTGCTGCACCTTTTATTTTTATCTCTGGACAAGGAAAAAAGAAATGAAATGTTCCCCAAGAGCCCCAGGATCATCACAAAATATCATGGAAGTCTGGGAAGGGAGTGAGGTGGTCATCTCAGTCAAAAATGATTATTGTTCTATCGTGTTTTTTTTTAGGAGAGGCAATGTGTCCGTCCAGAAGAACTTCAAAACTCCTCTAGAATATCCAAAAAGACGGTTTAGAAATTTATTTGGAATATTGTCTGTGGTGGGAAATTCCTTACACCAGTCAAGTGATACGGATTTGTCTGAATCCAGACTAACGTGGATAATTTGACATTTGGCAGACATGACCTGCAGGACTCAAACTTCAGACATTGGTGGGAGTCACCTAAGAATGCTATTAGGTAAGGATTGGTGGAGATTGATGTAAAGTCCTGCTAGTAAGACTGGTTTAAAAAAAAAAATCCTTGAATTATATAGCTATATCCTGATACCTTCTTGCAGAGCTTCAGGAGTAACATGGGGGAAATATTACTTCAGGCAGAGTTGGATGATAACAGAAATATTGGAACCAAGTTAATACTGAGATTTTTATAGCAATTTTTCCACCACTGGTAAAGTCAAAATGAATGGAGTTTAGTGGTATTTTTTGTTTCTCTGAAAACTTGAAATAATGTATCAAGAGAAGGAATATAAAGTTCATTCATTATAAGTGATTATAAAATAAAATGAAAAAAAAAAACAAAAAAAAAAACCAAAAAAAAAACCAAAAAAAAAAACCCATGACCCAATGGTAAGACAATTGTCAACTAAACAAGAAATTGTGGCCCAAATCAATTTTTGGGCTCTTTTCTGCAAACCCCCCCCCCCCCCCCCCCCCCCCCTTCCATTATTCTTCCCCCCTCCCCTATCCAATTTCTTTCCTCCTTCTCTTTTTGTACCCTATTTTCTTACTTCTTTTCTTCTTTCAACACTACCTTTTCTTCCTTTCTTCTTTCAACCCATCTTTTTTCTATCCTTCTTGTCTTCTTTTCCCCCACAATTTTTTTCAGAAAGTGGAAGAACATATGTAGTTTGGCATGATTAATTGTCCCAGAGGCATTAAAATAGTTCAAATTTTTAAAATTAATACTAAAACATTTTGTCATTTTTCTTCTTCCTGTTACTTGATGAAGTTTAAAATTTGACTAATAAATGAAATTTTTTTTTGAAAAAAATTTTGTTCTGAATATACATTTGCATATTCTTACTGTAACTTATGTAGTGCGTGTCTCTCTGTCTGTGCATGATACATCTCCTCCCAAACATAGAACCATCATCCTGAAATATCAGGGATTGCTCATTGGTTAGGGCTTGGGTTTAAGTCATTAGATAAACTTTCCTATTCATTAGTAAACACAAAGTTGTAATGTGATCCCATTTAAAAGAAATTGCTAAAGGAATTTGTGTTTACAAATCACACTGTAATCTGATCATACACACACACACATGTACTCATTCACCCACACACACGCATGCATGCACCCATGCGCGTGCACACACACATGCATGCATGCACCCACGCACGCGCACACACACCCACCCACCCACACACACACACACACACACACATACACACACACACACACACACACACACACAAAGCAACTTAATTGAGTTCAAAAGACACTAGCTATTTATTAAATTTGCATCCACAATTCTGTCTTCCTATTATAGAAAAACTTAGACAAAATTTACTTTGAAATCTTTAAATTATATGAAGTAGCAAATGACCCACCCAATGGGTGGTTTTTCATTCAGCCTTTGGCCACCTGTGGCTACGAACTTGTTCAGTTTCTTAAAGGGTAACTGAACTGAAAAAAAAAAAAAAAAAAAAATTAATTTTACTGTCTTATTTTGTTGTCCTTGATGCATAACCTAGTATAAAATATATTTTTTTAAATTTTGAGTCCAATATTCAAGAAGAAAACTTAGCTTAAAATTTTACTTCCTGTGGGGGGGGGGGGGGTGTAACTAGCCATGACGTCACATGGGGGACTGCTGCAGCCAGAACTCAATGGCGGTGATATGCTATTTCAACTAACTTCAACAATTCCTGGGGTCAGGAGGCTCAATTCCACTGGTAAGTCCAGGATTGGTAGCAGCACATTGACATCTAGTACAATAGCAACTGAAAAAGGGTTGTGGAGTTGGAAATCTGAAGGAATAAGTGAAGAGATCTGTCTCTTGGGAGAGTGCAATGATTATTCATACCTTCATATCCTATTGATACTGCTCCTCAGTTCCATCTATCTCTGATTCAGGTAGAGAAAATGAGGATCAAGGAATTTCTGATTTGTCATGATAAAATATAGCTATTTGCAAAAAAAAATTTTAGCTTTGGTTAGTTTTGGTGTGGAGCTAGATATTTAATAGCTAGCTATATAGCTACAGAAAATGAGTATCTTGTTATGGTAATACTTGCTAGCTTAGATGAAGCTGAAGGGGACTGCTCTGTTACTTCATAAAATGGCTTTATTTCCCAACTTTCCTAGGTTTTTCCTTTTGTCCCAGAAATTACTACCTCTGTCCCTAAAATTTTCCCCTCCTGTCCCTGAAATTTAATATATTCATTTGGCAGCTATGAGTTCTGGTGGTAGTAGTAGTAAAGAGACTCCCTGTTAAAGAAATTTTTTGGGTTTCTTCATCTGAAAGTTGGGACTCTACCCCCTTTAAAATTTATATTTAATGATATTCATAGCCTATCAAATGAACTGGTTTTAAATTGTGCTCCTAGATGAATCGGTATTGTCAAAATGGCAGCTTCTACTTAACACTGCAGCTATTAGTCTGGGATATACTTCAGTAGTTTGTTAGCATGGTGAAACAAATGAAGTGGTCGTGGATCTAGTCCAAAGAAATAGTAAGCTGTTAGTATAACTATTGCATAATTTGCTGTAGCTGGCTAGGTTCTAGCCCTGGAAAAATGATAAGAAGAGAAATGAAGAACATTTGGTAATTTTAATGAGTCTTCCCTCATTACTTCAGTGATTGATTTGTAGGACAGAAACTATCTTGGTAGTTAGTGTTGCATCTTATATGGACTGCAGGTGAGTTTTGTGGCCTAGATTTGAGCCATAGAAGAGAAAGTGAAGCTTTCATGTTGTATTAGTCAATGAGGCTGCCATTTTTTTGGTGTACATCCCTACAGTTAGATTTGGTATGGAAACAGAAGTTAATATTAATCTTGCCTCAAGTGTGGTCATAACTCTAGAATAGTGAATGTGCTGTAAGTGGTGAAGAAGTTTATACATCTAGTTAGCCTTATCCCAGTCCAAACCATGGTGTAATGTTTTGTTTCCTGAGCTGTAGTAAGGATATCGGTTTCTACTTCAATTGTTGTTTTAACATAGCAGTAAGAAAGATAAATTCAATCATTTTTAATAAAAAGTATTAAAATAACAACATTAAAAATGTAACATGAAATAAAAATCACTCTTAAACATTAATTTGCTCTCTTATAACATCTGTCCATATTACATTGTGCACACCACACAGTTCAGTTCTTGGCGGATGGTGTAAGGAGGACAGGGGAGGCCAGTGGAACAAGTTGCTACAGTGTGGTAGAATACTGCACCATTTGTATTAGCTCCACCACCAGGTAAGGACTCCATAGCTTTGTCCACACACTCAAATGTAGTTCGATGATGGCCTACCTTGTAGGTAGTCATCAGGTAGCCATAGTACTCCCTGGTCCAGTTGGGAAGGCAGCTGGCCTTAGCTGGGATCATGACTACAGTTGGTCTAGTAGACACACGACAGACAGCACAGGGAACATTGTGGTCGTGAGTTCCTTGGAGAGGATCTTGATACTCTGTTCCATGGATGGGCACAGTCCGGTGTGTTCCTTCTCTGTAGTTCAGAGTAGAGCTGTATTCTGGAATTTTTGGCAGACAGAGATAATTAGATCCACCTCCCTCTTGACTCCACCAGGAGCCTCCAGCTATGCCAGAGTAGACTAGCTCAGTGCCTGTTACTGCAGGGCAAGAACTCTTCCCCCACCTGATGTAGGTGGCCCCTCCACTTGTAGGTCCAGTGAGTCCTTCCTTTCCCTGGGGTCCAGCTGGTCCTGGTGCTCCATCTCTCCCTGGAAGACCATCTCTGCCTCTCAGCAGCTCCACAAACACACTGGATGTGTTTGTCTCACTCACCTTCAGATGCTGTCCCACAGAATCTGACAATGATGAAGAGGATAAATATATGGATATAGTATACAATTATACAGCAGTAATACACGTAATTTGGTGGAAATACCTTTGCAGTGGCAGAGAAAAATGAGTATGGTGAAATATAGAAATATTTCTATGCCCATTTGTAGGATATATATGTTTTAAAAAAAAACAAACTTAAATTTATCTCTGTTCGATTGCATTCTGAATTTTTATCTTCTTTTATAGAAAACTGTAAGTCTAAATTAGAATTGCAACATCATAGCAATCGGAAATAAACCACAAAAAGCCACTAAATCATATTATGGCTTGTTTAAAAACAAAGAATATCTCAGGTTTTACTTCTAGAAATATTTTGTGATTATTATAGCCCCTGCTCTATAGTCAGGATAGTTAATTTAAGGTGAAACAATAACAGACTTAAACCAGGATGTATTCAAATCCTAGGATATGTTTTATTTATCCCTCTATTTCTTTCAAGGGACAGTCTGAGTTCCATTCTGTTCCCATAGTCAATTAAAATCGACAAATCTAGCAAAACAAGAACAGGGCAATAGCTAGTGGTCAGGTTCACCCTAAAAAATGGTTATGTGCAACAAAAAAAAACAAAAAAAACAATAAACAAACATAAAAAAATCAAAGAACAAACCAGTATACAATGACATTCAGCCTGCAAGCACTCAGAGTGGGTTATCCTTGCATTATGTGGAGTCCTTAGATATAGTACTTTGCCATATCTGCTCTCTTGTTTTTTAGCTAAAGAAGAAGAATCGAAGTGCTAGAGCTGATCAGGCCTTAATTAAGTTACTCTGCTATGGTGGAGCACTCCCCAATATCAGATACCAGATAATTAATTATTTCTTAATTCATCCAATTTTACAGCTGACAGTTTGGGGATAGTATCATTTAACCTTTGTCCTTGAGATAGTATCACTCTACTATGTGATTTAATGGGTAGCTAGTGGATTCTCCTCATATTGGAGGGAAAGAACAATTAGCTTCAAAAATCATGAGAAAGAACAATGACACAAGGTCTTGATAGGCAACTAATTCTACAACATGCAGTAGAATAGGGAAACAACAAACAACCTTTATACCATATTATGACACCCATAAAAAGGAGATGATGACTCAGATAGAAATTGAATCAGCTGCTAGTTATGAAAGCTAAATAACATCCAAACTTGGCTGAGTGGTAAAAATAGAGGAGAATAGTACACCAGACAGCCTAGATATCCAAAATGAGATTATAAAAATGGCACATCTCCAAAGCCTGCGGAAGATTACATCACAAGCAAGTCACAGAGTGATTGAAGATATTATGATCTATAAAGCATGTGCACAAGGGGAAAAAAAAACTGATAAACTTGATCTCAAGGTTGTGTTAAATATATTTATCTCATCAGATCATCGTTTTAACATTTTTGCTAGTTACTGATTATATGTTTTCACTTCTCACATTAATTATTCCACTTGTTGATCCTGATTTATTATAACTATACAATATGAGTGTTAAGGTGGGAGGGTTAGGATAGTGATATCCAGAGTTTGGATGAGTTTAAATTATATCAATAAGTCATAATTCAATATGTACTTTGATCTGTGATGTTTCAAACAATGCAGAATTTTAGGAGGACACTGCGGTTCAAAGAAAATTTCTGAAAGTGGCACCCTTGGTGAGGAAAAAAGAATTCAAATTCTCCATACAAATAAAAAAAAAAAACCCTACACAACCGTGGCCCAATGGTTAAGGCACAGATCTCACAAGCTGAGCAACAGTGATAAGATTCCACCTGAGATAGACTTTTTTCTTTTTTTTTCTTGTCTTTTTGATTCTTCCTCTTTTTTCAATCTATTCTTTTCTCATATTTTTTCTTCTATTTTTTTCCCTTCTATCTTTTTCTATTTATTTCTCTTCTATTTTATCTTTCTGTATTATTTTCCTTCGATCTTTTTTTCCTATCTCTCTTCTTTCTTTCTTTCTATCCTTTTTCTTCTATTGTTTTTCCTTCTATTTTTTCCTTCTATATTTTCTACTATATTATTTGTTCTACCCTTTCTTCCTTCAATCTTTTCTTATTTCTCCCCCCCCCCCCCTCCTCCTTTTCTCCTGGTTTTTTTTTTTTTCTTTATCCTATTTTTCCTTCCTTTTCTTCTTTTCTCCTTTTTATCTTTCCTCCTTTTCTTTTTTACTACAGAAGTAATTAAAAAATAAAAATTCCTTATACTGGATTGTAACAGGTTCTAGAATGGGGAAAGAGAGAACAATATAATCTAAGGCTTACATTTTCCACTTTAATTCCTATTTAGATTTTTGAGATGTACATATTACTTTTTCTTCTTAGTATTTTCATCTATCCCACCACTCACTCACCTGTGCTGTCACAATAATGTTAGTACCAAAACCCTCCAAATTTCCTGATATACCACTATTACCATTATCAAAACACACCTGATGAATAGGTGTATCTGTGCCAAGACCACAGTCGCAAGTCTCTTGGAGCAAAGTCAGCAGTCAATAGTCTATGCATTCAAAGTCCATAATCAATCATTTCTAAGTGCAAATTCTAGTGTCAAAAGTCTCTCAGCACTAGTCCAGTGATACCAATTATGAGCAGAATAAAAGAGATTATAGGAACAATACAACTGGATGAGTACACAACAATAAATATAGATATAACCACAGCAATAAAAAGAGGGTTCTCGCGCTAAGACCTGTGGCAAATAATTACTATGGTATTAATTAAAACAAGTGTTTCAGACAAGGAAAATAATCATTTAGAACACTTAGGATGATATTAAAGTTCCTGTATTATTCACAATTTTTGTGTTTCTATGCAGTAAAAAGTACTAGCTGTAACCACAGGGTTTCTATACAGTAAAAGTACTTAGTTGTAACAAATTAGTTATAATGACAAGCTTTAGAGCATCCAAACAGTAAACAATTGATTAAAAAAATTAATTCTTAAGCAAAAATTATGGATGTACAATGCATACGATTCCTAGAATTTCTAGACCTGTGTGCCACAGATATAAAGGTTAATGAAGTGGGAAGTCAGAAAAATAAACGATAACTAAATTGGAGGAAAAAGATAACCTTAAACTGAGAAAAAAAAATTATTATGTTAGATAAGCCCAGTGGCTATTATAGAAAAATATTTGAGGGAAATATTTGGGGGAGGGCCACTATCTTATTATAACCAATTGTCCTGAAATTTTCTCGAGTTGCACATCTGGTCCAGTTTGGGAAGAATTTAGTTAGGGCTAGGACTAGGGCATAGGGTCATTAAATAAACTTTCTAATTTATGAGTAACCACAAAGTAATAATCTGAAGTTGTAATCTGAGTCTATTCAAAAGGGCATTATTACAGGAAGTTGTGTTGATAAACACTAAATTCAAAGGGATACTAATTACTAAAAGTGATTCATAATCTTTACTTTATGAATTGGGCAATGCCTCACAACCCTCCCCCCCCCTCTCATAGAAAAGATTAAGCAAACAGAACAAGTTAGTAACAACACGAGTCAAAGGCTAACCGAAAAAAATGATAGACTGGGGGGGGGGGGTGCAGGTTTAGTTTGTACATATTTATACTGATGAGGAAAGCTGTCCCTTATGGGAGTCTGGGGGCGTGCTTTCCAAGAAATTAATAAGTTTAAGGTGTAGCATAGCATATTTAAATATAGTGAATCCATTGGTGAGTAAGAGCATTATGGCTTGGACACCATCTCAAGCAAAGATCAAGGACCTGGTGTCTGCAAGGGCCAAGGCTGGGTCTCCTTCAAACTTACTTCATCTAGAAGCTTACCACATGTTTCTGGAGGTGTATTTTGCCATGCATGTTCATTGTGTATCCTTCAGACCTGCTGATGTGTACTGTCAAACTCGATAATCTTTTGTTTGTTTATCTCTTCTTTCCTTTTGCTTTGTTGTACACAATTTTGCGGTAATTATACTGATATTCTTCTATAAACATATGGGAAAAAATTTAAATAGCACACTTCTTCAAGGTAATACCACATGAATTTCTTGGCATAAAATTGTCTACCACGGAGTCACAATCAGCAGATTCTAAGATGTCATTCTTAATTTCTATTTCAGTTGAGAATTTATTACTGTTGATCCATTGTAGATCAAAATTAGTTTCTCACTTCTTTCAGAACTGAAACTGATCTTTCAGGTGATGCTAAAGATACTGGAATAGAAGAGCAATCTGATAAAGTCTCACTGTTTGGAAAGACACCCTGGCGATCTCCTCAAACATGCTTCCATTGATTCTACATTCCTCAGCTTTACCATGTACTTGATATGAAAGTTACAGAAAAGAAGAGAAAGGAAAGTTAGTAGTTAGTAGTTAGTGGTAACTTAGCATTGTTTTGTGCTGCAAATATTCCCTTATAAATAGTGTCCCACTTCAGACTGCAAAACTTAAAAGGATCTTGGGAGTAAAAAGAGGGAGAAAAAAAAGTGAATTATTTTGGTTTATGAAATTGTGTTTTCAGGTTTTCAATAGTGGATTGGTGGTTGTCTATTGGTGTCATGGCCATTTTTGGCTGGCTAATGGTAGCAGTTGTAGGGAAATGATGGAAAAGGTGAAAAAGAAGGGGGAAAGAGAAGGAACTGTAAATCTTTTTGGTAATTTATGTGTTGCTGGCACAGTGCAGTGCAGTGCACTCATATAGCTTCAGTGGTAAAGAAAATGAACCACCTAAAAGTGAAGAGAAATAAAAAGTTTAGTAGTAAGTTAGTAGTATCTTAGAACATGTTGCAAATATTACCTTTAAAAAGCATCCCCACTCTGGACTATAAAATTTCTTGAAAGCAAGGAAATTCATTCAGAAGAGATATTAACAAAAAAAAATGAAAATAATCTTTTATTTTTGTTTAGCAAAATAAGGTTCTATGTTTTCTGTAGTGGGAAGTTGGGTAAGTTTTGGTTGTATATAACTACAATAGTTATTCTTTGAAAACAATATTTTACTAACTACTAAGGCCAAATAAGGCATTGTTCTCAGAAAAAGGAGACAGAACTCAGAAGGAAGGTGAACAATCCTTTTGTTGACCAAAGATTTTATACACTGGCCAGAAGACAAGAAATGATGTACTCTATGAAATGCTTAACAATTGATGGAGGTATGACCAAGTTGCTACTGACTTGTAGGAAATGAAGATTTCAAAAATACAAATTTAAATGAATGTTTCAACTTTGCATACAGAACCACAAAGGGCAGTTGGCTAGTTTAAAAAAAGGTCAAATTTGAGAGAGGGGTGGGGGGTAGGGGCACCCCTTGGGCCCTTATGTAGAACTGCTAGTAGGAGCCTAAAAGATAAAGAATTCAAGAATTTTTTCATGTAGAGCACAAGTTTGGTGACATTTTCCAATCAAAACTGATCCACATATCTCTTAATGAGTTGATACACTGTATATATCATTATATTGTGGTCTAAATGTATACAGTTTTTTTTTCTTTCCTTTTCCTTTTTTACTTTGTTATGACTAGCAAACTAGCTGCCCTATTGTCCAACTGATATTACCATTAACACAACACTTAACGTTAACATTGCTTGGTTTCTGTGCCTAAGATTATCATGGTATTACACTTAGGTTCACACGAATTTGATAGAAGAATGATTATTGAGACAGCATGTCTGGAAACACATGTAGTCAGTGTAGAAACCTTTCTTGGACTCTAGGCCTTTCAGACATAGTGAAGTGTAGGAAAATACAAAGGAAAAATATGAAAAGAAAAAAAAAATGAATGGTTGTGCAGTATACTGACTTCATTTGAAGAATTTAATATTGTGGCTTGTAATCCCAGGAATAATGCAGGTTGTTGGTTATTCCTCCAGAGGGAAGCCATTCCAATGTTGTAACTATAAAAAATGAAAAGAAAAATATACATTCCTTGTTGGTGGTAAATGTATATATATATTTATACCTCCAGAGCAGCATTCTTAACAGAGAAAAAAGTACAATAATAGATAAAGAGAAGTTTAAGAGTTATTACCAGCTTTAAAATTGTAATGTATTGTATTTTTGCTTTTTGAGAAGTGATGACTAGGGGACTATAGCAAACTTATGTGGACATGCACTTGTTAAAGCTGATGAGTTGCTAAAATTGAAATGGAAGAAGATTACACAGCTATTCTGGGATTGAGAGTGGTTGAGGTAATTATTTGATGGTAAAATTAATTAATTGGAACTAGTATTGATAAGGGGTGAAAGGAAAAAAATTATGCACAGTGAATTTCAGGAACAATTTGATCATACATCTATGGGAAGGACACACTACCTAAGCTATGTATAGAATATTTCAGTCAATGGTCTGAGGGACTTATCATTTTAAAATGAATGTATCAAAAGAATCAGTGTAACGATAAGATGCAATCAACACCATTTTTAATTCCCACAAGGGTTGAGTGTCAACAGAAGTTTTCTGATATTGTTACAGGGGCACAGTCCAGATAACCTTGGCATTTGAAAATGTGGAGCCAAGAGATGCTTATTAATGATAATAATATGGGCATAATAACTTTTTTATTTTACTATTGATCAGCTTCTAAAAAGCTGAGACTAACTTGGCATGTTTATGGTTCTATGTGGGGAAAAAAGGAAGCAAAGATCAGAAATATTATAGTAGTACAAACATATTCAAGATAATTAGTCGTAAATAAGTTATAGAGAAGGAAAAGAATTCCCCAAGAGGAAATGGAGTAATCCACTTAGATACACATGTATATGGCAGCAGGAGAGAATTCAAATAGTCCCATGTTTGTGATGTGATGATGGGAATACAACTAGGGGACAGATGGTTTACTATAGGAGCTCCACATGTGCATCACAACTTTTAGAAGATTTGTAAGTCACTATGACTGGAGTAATTATCGCTCTCACTCAATAAGGTTCAAATGAGTACTACTACATCAGGTGGTAGACATAGAAGCCTAGATAGTTATGAGGTTAGAAATTGCCATACAAAACCTGCCTTTTTACTGTATACAGGAGATAAGGAAACAATTAATATTATCTAATAAAATTCAGTCTTACTACTCCCTTCATTTTAGTGTTTCTTTTATTTTAATATTTTACACCACAGGTAACTCCTGGGGATGAGATGTTCCTTCAAAAGAAATTCTGAAATAGTGGAGGGACCCCAAATGTTATTTGAGCATAATTAATCAAGCTGTTCCAGTGATGGTAGCAGACATACAGACACAAAAACAGATTGTGCATTAGATTATCCCAGCGCAGCTAAGCATAACTGATTTACCCAGCATTGAAATCCTAGACGCTATCAGTTTTTCAGAATTTGAGGAATTTGGGGGGGGGGGGGGGGGGGGGGAGAGAGAGAACATACATTTATTTATATATACTAGCTGCTTATACCCTGCATTACCTGGACAATGTCAGTATGAAGCATTATAGAAGCCTCTAAAATTTCAGCCTGGTTGGTCTTTAATTAGCTCTTGGCAACCTAAACAACTATTTGTGTGTGTGGCTAATACTAAACCACATGCATTGCCACACCCACATTTAGTTAATAATGCTCATCCAGTTGCTTGGACTCTTGGTGCCAAATTTGACTCTGATTGGCACATAAGTGAATTTTTGGCAGGCAAAATGACATCCTATGGGTGTGACAATGACCAGACCACATCCATTGACACACACATATGTGATTAATAATGCTCACCCAGTTGCTTAGAAAACCTCATTCCAAATTTCTGTCCAGTTGGTCAGTTGACTAGCTTTTAATAGCAAAACAAATTCCAGTGGGTGTGGCTATGGAAAAACCACACCCATATGTGGTTAATAATGCTTTCCTGGATATTTGGAGATCACAAGCCTTGTCCAGTTGGTCTCTGATTAACTTTTTTTAGCCAAAATAACTTCATGTGGGTGTGGCTATGGAAAAACCACAACCATTACCATATCCACATGTGTATAGTACTGCTAACCTGGGTTCTTGGACAGCACATACCGAATTTTGGCCTTTTCTTCCAATTATTTGGCTGTGATGCCTAGACACACATACATACAAACATACATACTTATGAATCAAAATATATATTAAAGTGTGTTTGTGGATAGAGCTCCTTACATCCAAGCATTATTCAGAAGTTCATTTTTGGCACTCTATTTATTTTAAGTTTCCATAAGATTCAGTATCAACAGAAGTTAAAAATACTGTCACATGATCGCAGACCAGATAACTTTGTTTTTGATAGAAGTGGAGTTCAGAGAGCTTGTCAGTAATAATAATGGAATCATAATAACTTAATATGATTGCACTAGAGTTTCAATTCTACAACAGACACGATTAACTTGGTATGTTAAACTAATGTGGTGTGTGTGTGTGCACACATGTGTGTGTCTGTGTTGTGTGTGTGCATTATGTGGGACAGAGAGGAAAGATAAGACAAATTATAATAATGCAGCAGTGTTATGTATAGTATCTTTGTAAGAATTACTCATAAATAAGTTTTGGAAAAGGGAAAGAGTTTTTCAAGTAGAATGGAGTAATCCACTTAGATACGCATGTATATGGCAGCAGGAGGGAGTTCAAAGAGTCCCATGTTTGTGATGTGATGATGGGAATACATCTAAAAGACGGATGTTTACTACAGGAGCTCCACATGTGCATCACAACTTTTAGAAGATTTGTAAGTTACTATGACTACAGTAATTACTGATGTCACATAATTAGGTTCAAGGGAGTACTACTACAATCTTGTGGCAGACATAGAAGCCAAGATAGTTATGAGGTTAGAGATAGCATACAAGAGGGAGATAATGAAACCACTGTATTATGGTGTATTGAAATATAATCATATTACATACTTAATTTTAATATTTCATACAACAGCAACTCACGGAAATGGGGTGTTTCTTGATGGATAGTAGAAAAAAAAATCTGAAATAGTGGATGGACCCCAAATGTTATTTGGCTATCATCAGCCCAAATGTTCCAGTTATGGTAGCCAACTCACAGATACCCATGCATGCATGCACTCACGTATGCACGCACACACGCAGAGATTTTTCAGAGATGATTTTTCAGGGAGAGATGGAGCACCAGGACCAGCTGGACCATGTGGAGAACATGGCCCCCACGAGAAGGAAGGTCTCCCTGGACCTATAACCCTAAAAATTTGAGTATTTAGATCCAATCGTCTGGGAGGAGATACTGTGCTTTAGGTGGCTACAGCCATGGATGTAGAAACTGTGGCAAATGCTTATTCCTGTTATCAAGGACAAGAAATACACTAAGTGTTAGTTCTGGTTGAGGTTTAAGAAAGACATGCATTTTAATCAATTATATTCTTGAAGGTAGATAAAACAATTCCAGATAGCAACAAAATATATATTACTTAGCTAATTAGTTCAGTAAATTTAAAGGGTAAGTGAAATGCTATTTTTATAAAACAATTTTTTTTTTTTTTCAATTTTGGTAGTTATTGGGGTACAGAAGCACAGGGAGAAAAAATTTTTTTTTGGAAAAAGAAATTCTTTTTATAAATACATGCAGCTAAAGTTGCATATCTTGATCTACTTCTTTTTTGGGGTGTGGCTAATTGTGCCCCAATGGAGTTAATGGAAAGTGGCTACTTGGTGGCTTGCTGTATGAGAGTGCAAAGCTTTGGGGAATGGAGAATGTACACAGTGCTTGGTAATGTGTACAATCCTTGGCGTTGGTAATAACCTTGCAAAAAAAAAATTTAGAAGATTTTCAGGAGTTCATGGTGTGTCTCAGCCCAACTTTATTTCTGTGAAAGTGATGCCTGAGAAGAAGACTTTTCAGGAATTGAGGTATCATATAGGCTCTATGTAGCTGAAAACATACAGGTATATCAATTCCATCAAAATATTAGCTAAGTGACTGTAGTTCTGAAAATTCTGGTCCTGAATCTGAAGAAAGGCTTACAGATTTGTCATCACCTTGCAAAAAAAAAAAATTTTTTTTTTTTTTTCATTTTCACACTCAGTAACCTCTCTATCAGCTGTACATGTGGCCACTGCAATATAATGGACACTAGTAAAGAGTGTTCTTGCTTTGAGAAGCACAAAGGATGTTGAACAGTACAAATGATCTGCCATCCAGGTTCAGCTTTCTGTGTCTCAATGTGTGAGTCCTCCAGACTTCCTGCTAGCAATATTGACAATAGTATGGGGTTGGATTACAGCTATCTCAAATGAATGAATAAGGTTAATATTGTAATGACTTGTTCAGCCATGTATAGGAAGTTGACACAGAAAGCTGAACCTAGATGGTCAGTAATACACACTAAACTCAAATCTATCAGATCATTTATCTTGTCCAAAATCATTGGTGCTCCTTGAAGCAAACACACTTGACAGAAAAGGTTGCAGTGATTTTCAATGGTGATGATAAATCTTCAAGCCTTTCTTCTGATTCAGGACCAGAATTTTCAGCACAAGAATAGGAATCAGAAATACTGTCACATAGTTCATATCTACATGGAGGTGGTATAGGTATATCACCATCTGCTGTGTTTTCAGCTACAGGCAACCTTTTATGATGCCTCAATTCATGAATCACCATTTCCATCCAACCATCCTAGACACTCCTTCAGTTGTTTCCATTCTTTCTTGAACTCTTGTTTGTACTTTACCAATTTCTTAATCTTGCCTAAATCCAACAAAATGACATTTAACTAGCTAAAGAACAAAATAAAAACCCAAATTATGATAATAATTCACACCCATTCATAAGCCCTGACCAAGTGTTTGGGCCCATCAATGATTATTCCATAATCTATCAAAAAACAGCTTGCTTAAATCTGAAATTTCAGCTATACTGGGCCAGATAAAATGCATGAAAGTGAAACAGATTAATACTTTAAGACAAAGATAGCTAAATAAGTCTGCACAGCTACACACTCACTCAATCTCCTCCAGTTTGAAACAGGATCAAATCATCTAAAAAATCTTCAAAATCAACTGGTAAGTGGTAAAATCAACTGGTAAGTGGTAAAATCAACTGGTAAGTGGTAAAATCAACTGGTAAGTGGTAAAATCAACTGGTAAGTGGTAAAATCAACTGGTAAGTGGTAAAATCAACTGGTAAGTGGTAAAGTCAACTTGTAAGTGGTTGAATCAATATGAATCAGGATGAGGTAATCTAAAAAGAGAAGCTATCTGCTACTATCATATTAGGAAAAATACAAATAAAGAATAGTGGAGATGAGCAAGCAGTGGTGGTGATTTAACTAATCTGTCATAATCTTGGTAAGCAAACAATAGCAATCAACCACATTAATATAAAAATTTTAAAAAATTAAAAAAATTTTAAAAAATAAAAATTTTGCTTTTTTTTTAAATTTCCCAATAGAGATTTTTTCCCAACTGACCCTCAAAATTCACCAAATTTGGTCACTCTGAATGAATATCCAATGATGAAAAAAAAAAAGAAAAAAAAATGTATATATATATATATATATATATATATATATATATATATATATATATATATATATATATTATATAAATAACATTTCAGGTACCCTTTAAGGTTATACTCACCACAAATTGGAATTTTTTTTATTAGTACATTTTATTTGCTCCTTGGGTGTATTTAAGTAACATCAAAAATCTTTCATTTTTTAAAATTATCTGTGGGAAGTTAGAATTCAAGGGGTACTAATGTTCTCCATCTCACTATAATTGGTTTGTTTACTTGTTTGTCTGTTTGTTTGTGCTCATCTCCTCCCACATAACTAGAAATGTGGAGCTGACTATTTCTGGGGTTCATAGGAGTTACCCAAAGGTGGTCTAGGATGGATAACTAATAAATGTTTATTTTCATTATTATTTAAATATACTAAAGAAATATCCTTCATTAATTCATCCTTACCAAATTGAAAAGAAAAGATTCATGTCCTTCCAAATGGGATCAGATTATGCATTACAACTTGGAGATTAATTTGAACAGGAAAGTTAATTTAATGGACCTAGTCCTAGCCCCAACCACATTCTCCACTAAGGGTCAGTGCAACCCATGAAAATTTTAGGATGATTGGTTCAGGCATCTGGGAGGAGATAGTGAATATACATACATACATGAAATAAGACAGACAGACAGACAGACAGACAGACAGACAGACAGACAGACAGACAGACAGACAGACAGACAGACAGACAGACAGACAGACAGACAGACAGACCGACAGACAGACAGACAGACAGACAGACAGACAGACAGACAGACAGACAGACAGACAGACAGACAGACAGAGAGATCACAGTTATAAGATACATTTTGCTATATGAATTAGTGTTCCAATACAATTGTGACTGCAAATGGTTTCTTGAAGTCATATAGTACTTGTAATTCAGACATATAAAACTAAGGTATTGCTCTTTCTGTTTGTGTGTCTGTTTGTCCCATATGTCCCAAATCATACATGCGGTACTCCAAACTTATGTACTGTCTGAGTCAGCTAGAGCCAAGGCTTGTCATAGGATACAAGTGAAGATTAGGTTGAGGCCATTTTTGGTGTGGCCAAACCAGAGTTTATATAACACAAACCTCCATGCCATTGTTCATGGTGATTATTAATATAGTAATAGTCCAGGCAATCTACTTCAATTTTGGGATCAACCTCAAACAAATTGCAACAAAAACAAAATCACTATACTTAATTTCTGCAATGTCCCTAGAATGACATACTAAAGGTCCAGAAAAATTCATATAGTGGAAAGATGTTAACTTCGCTAATACAATAGGCCACCAATTGAAAACATTTCCATCCATTTAGACATAGCCTTTTTTTTTTTTTTTCAAATAACATTTGACCACTTCTAAGGTTTAAATACATTTTCTCAGCTAGGCTATTGATTTTTTGGTGTCAGTTTTATTCCCCATAGCACAAATCCCATGTGGCTCCAAAATTCATAACTAATTAGCTGAATATTTTATAATGTCATTTTGATAAGCAAACCTTATTTTTCAAATTGTTAGTTGTTAATAAATTAAGTAAATCAAGTGGTTACTAACTATATCTTAACATTAAAGCTGTAGCTATAACATACATACCATGAAATGATTGTAAAATTTTTATCACCTTCATTAACACCAAAATTTAGTTAGGGAATTGGAACAACTGGTTCCTCAGACATTCACCACATGCAGATGAGAAAATAAGTCCATGATTTATACATGTGCAACACCTACTTGTGCAGTTAGTTTTGCAAAGACTTCGGATAATCTCAAGTAATGATGACAGAGCTGCTGCTTGGTCTGTCTGTATGGAAATATACATTCCATCATCAAGATGCCAACCCCAATCACTTGGAACCAGATACAAGCCAACCCCTTCCATTCCTGTATTTGATGAAATACTCTTAGACTGTGACATTTTCCTGCAGATGAAATTGATGGCAATGTTTTAGGCACATTAAATGATGTGTTGGTGGGCACTGCCACAAATCTTTTGTATCTTTAGGAGTCATTATATCTGTTGAATCTCCATTATACAGACAAACCAGTGCCTTCTCTCCAGCAGTAATAAATCCTTCCTTAATACTGGGTCTGACATATCTAAAAATATTTGTGCCTGCTGATAAAATAAAACAATTTTTATTTTCTTTAAAGTGATTCTTTTCCAAGTCCATGTATATGTGATGGAGTGTCACAGCCAAGGATACCATGTACAAATAGTATATTGTCACACATGTCAACTCCAAGGGCTTGCTTCAGTTGTTTAACATTCCATACTCTGTTCTTTTTGTAGTAGAATTTGTCTTTTGGGGGGAAAATACTTGTTTTGACTCCAAATTACAAAGATAAACTAACAGGAAAAGAAGTTCAGTGTCATCACCCAAAACAGTAGTGTGATTCATTTCAACAGACTGTATAGCTGTTCTGACAATAAGCAGAACAGCATCTTATTAGGCATGAAGAATCATGCATCCAACCTGCTCCAATTTTTCACCAAGAAGATTTATGAATAGTTAATTATTGATCTTATTGAGTTGAAATTATCTTTTTTTCAACTTCAGAACCATATTCTGGTAAAATGCACAGTTTCACCTTGTGTATCCTTGATTGGTGAGGATGGGTGCAATCCTTAGTATACAGGCCTTT
Organism: Lycopodina hypogea; assembly: GCA_963969325.1. Classification (NCBI taxonomy): domain Eukaryota; kingdom Metazoa; phylum Porifera; class Demospongiae; order Poecilosclerida; family Cladorhizidae; genus Lycopodina; species Lycopodina hypogea. The sequence goes on along the minus strand of OZ017786.1, from coordinate 8,580,550 downwards.
TGATAGCCACCAAAAATAACTCTAGGTGGCCATATTTTTTGGTGAAATAATCTATATGGAGCTGGCATATGCTGTCATACATTGCACTATGTGGCCATGGTATGTGATGCCACAATGTACCACTATCCAATACATAATGCACAATATCTGTTGGTTCAGGAAACATATTGCTGGTCACTTTCTAAAGAGCATCTGCTAGGACGGACTTGTTGGTTTGCAGAGGGAGGCATGAAGACTCAAACAAGGTGGGAGGATAGCTACATAGTTCAAACTTGATCAGATGTGGAAGCTCATTTGAGTGATTTCCATTTGCCACAAGTCTCTGATACGTCTCTGAAACAGGAGTTTGGATCCACCTGCACCAGTACATGTTGAATCTTAACGCTTGTTGTTGAGGCTAATGTCACAGTCTGATCAACTTTTTGAACGAGTAGTTACTAACATTCTCTCCGACCATAGAGTCCAAGATTCTTTGACCAACTTTTTCAGACTTATCTACATTCACTGAACTCTCTGCTGTCATACCACTGGCTATACTATTCATAACAACAAATGATGAAAATTAATTTATCTCCATGAGGTAACCTAGGATGTCCAGTGTGTCATTCACATACCTACTCTGTCTTTACTCACCTCTTTGTGTTGCTCACTTGTTTCATACCTCACTACAAAGAACTCTTGCATGGCCTCATTTACACGTGCATGTGATAGCAGAGATAGAAGCTGCACATTTCTTTGTGTTTCTGATATTTCAGTTCCTTTGGTCATTCCTCCACATGCTTTACATTCCTCATCAGAACTTGCTCAATGATTAGATCTGTGGGCAACCCTAGCCAGTAACGATTACTTCTCCTCACCACATGATCAATTCTTGGAAGGTTTTGTACACAGAAGAATGTGTCTGTGGCAATAATAATATGATATAATATTTTCCATTCCCACCAACGTATATAGTACGCAGAAAAGCCTACCAGCATTGTCTATATGCATGCACTTCCTTGGACTCTGACCAAATTCATCTTGTAAATAGTGTGACCTTGTGTTACTGACAGGAAGGTTTGCCTGTGATCAGTAGCTGTTCTCACTTTGTATGATATAGGATGGTGGCCTGATATGAAAAATGTAGGATGATACTTTTAATAAAGGGGAGGGAGTATAAGCCTCAACTACAATCATCATGTATTCATGAGATTTTTACAGCCATAATTAATCTTGGCTGTGCAGAGATATAAGAACAGAAAGAGAAGAATATACCATTATGGCAATTATTACCCACAAACTTTTTTGGGGGATTGTAAATGTTACGTTATTCTTGCACTTGTTCTTCTTCTTAGGAAACTTCCTCAGGAACACAAGTACTAAGGTCTCAAGTTCAATTCCTGGTCCTGGTTGGGTTAGTTTTTGTTTTCTTTTTTCTTCCTTCTCCCTTTTCTTTCTTTTCCAATGGAAATTCAGTGGATTTGGAAGTCAACATTTTAAGTCATTATTTAGTCAAAACATTAAATCATAAGTGAGCAGGTTTTTGGCTGGAAATTTCAAGTCTTGTTCTCCTAGGACATTGAACCTACGAACTTCTTCTGCAACCATTGCACCAGAGATATGCTGGTAGCAGGAAACTATTTTCTTTCTTTATCTATTGCAGCAAGTTAGTCTTGACTTTATGCAGATTTTTTTCCTTGGAAGTGGGGTGGGGAGGGGCAGGGGTGGGTAGTTAGGGGAGATAGAGATCAGAAAATATGTTTGTTGATCATATAATAGTAAGCATGGAGTGATTCCCAAGCACATCACCAATTGTATTAAATATGTAAAACTACACCCAATGACAATACAATCACCAATACAAATCTCTATATTCAAATATATGATATGATTAATCTTATAATTTATCTAATGGGCATGGTGTTAGCAAACAAAACAAGCAGATGCACAAACCCACCAAAGAAATAGGATACATGAAAAGAAAAATATCATAACTGCCTCACAAAACAACAGTAGTCTCCTGAGCCAAAGAGATCATATTGAATTCACTTATGTTTATATTCAAAGCATACATGATATAAATGATGCAATTAATTAAGATGGTGTTTGTAAACCGAAAATATATGTCGAATAAGAAAAGGTGGATAGATATGAAGATATACAGTACTGCAAATGCCTCACATAAACACTAGCAGTCTACCCCTGAGCCAGACAGATGCAATGGAGACTGACCAAGTAGGGCTGCTATGTTGGCTGAGCTCTTTTTTTCTCCATCACATGCTTTTGAACTGACTGCTTCACCCTTTAGCAGTTGATGTTCTCTGTGCCAGTTCTCTGTGCCAATCACCTGCCTCTTCTTTAACAGCTGTGTGAATTGTTTACCTATTAATCACTGTGCATCTTTGGTAAGCATACCTGAGCATAGTTTCACAGGCCAATGGGTTTAATAGTCATGTTTGGTAAAGGATTTGGCTATGGGAGAATAACCCAACATTTAGTTAAACTCAGAGTAACTGCACTTTTCCCAAATATGCACCTTGGCTGACATTTGTGAAGTGCAATACAAAAAAAAAAAAAAAAAAAAAAAAAAAAAAAAAATTGCAAAAACAATTTTGTGTATGTGATATATTTAGTCCTGTGATTGGTAAAACAGATGGTGTATTGTCTGTCAGCCATTAGGCAGCCCTGAAATTTCCATAAGTTAATGGAAAAATTGCCCTAATTATAAAAATTGCCCTAATTATAAAAATTGCCCTAATTATAAAAATTGCCCTAATTATAAAAATTGCCCTCACAGTTCAACCAAAAATAAATTGGTTCAGGATAACAAAAACAAAAATAAATTAGGCTCCATCTTTTAAAAATTGCACTCACAATAATGAAAGTACCACCACAACAAAATTGGTAGAGTAGAGCCTGGTAACAGCTTGCATTTTGAATTAAATTTTTGACACAACTTCCCATTAACTATAATTTAATATACATGTAAATATTATTTATACAATTAGCATTAGGTATCGATGTCATGTACTGTACAGATATGACTCCACGTGATTTCACTTCAAACCAACCACCATTGTCTGCAGATATTTGTGGTACTTGCCTTTTTCTTGTTAGAATATTCATGAATGCACAATGTTCAGTAATTATTTGATCAATTTTCAGAACCTGTATATGCAAAGATAACCTGTGAGTCCATAATTTTTTTAAGTTATTTATTTTGGATAGGTGATATTTAACTCAGGTCAATAAATGTTATTTATTTTGGAGAGGTGATATTTAACTCGGGTCAATAAATGTTGGATATGCAATAAATGACCATTTTAGGATTTGTAATTGACTATAATGATGATTAAGCTTACATAATACTAGCAGACTTACCCAACATTGCACATGACATAATGACATGCACACAGTAAAAATGTGTGATCCAACCCATGTCCAAGAATTTGGCCTAAGTACCATATTTGTTATTTGTAGCCTGACATGCCCAGAGGATGAGGTGTGGCCAAGTAAGACCCCGTGTCCATGTCGCTCCCAGAGTTATTATGTGTGTGCATGTCAAGTTCTAGATCTATAGGTCAAATTGTTGGTCCTAAGCATCATTTTTAACCTGACACACCCACAGGAAGAGGTGTGACCAGATTATCTGCAATTTTGGAAGTATACATCTGTCTTCAGCAAAGGAAATAATGTCATTCATCTTTGTCGTATGCCAGCATCATTATGCTAGATGGTACAACATTAAAAGATAAGCTACTTGAGGACAATTCTGTGTGACATAAAGAAGTTGTACAGAAAACAATTTGGGCACACATGCTCATTGAATCCACTACAATAAAAACAAGAAAGACACCAGAGGTCTTGAAGAGATTGACACTGAGACCAAAAGTGGTTAAGATATGGGATTTCAGCTAAGAAATATACAGAGATTTTGACTGTGGGTTTGACATACACCTAAACATTAAAGGATCTTTGCTCATCATATGTGCACAAAGAGGAAAAAGAGTATGTCATCAAAAAAATATTTTACTAACTGTGAAATGTTGCACAGCCAAGAATACATCCTCTTATTGTTAAGCAAATTAAATAAATTAAATCACTAGAAAAGTCCCCATCCTGCGGAGAGAGACAAATACATATTTTGAGATCCTTTTTTTTTTTTGGTTTGTTTGCTCTTGGTCACATACCAGACACTTAGGCCTACAGGGCTTAAGAGGAAAAAATGGAAAGTAAATGAATGGGATTTGGGCATGGTTTTGCTTTACTTATTATATTTTGTAGTATTCCTAATCATATTTTGGATGGTTGGTATGCATGAAATTGAGTCCCACCCCCCCCCCCCCCCTCCCCACCCCACCAAAGGAAATTTTAGCACAAAGATAACAGATTTTTTTTTTATTTTTTATGTAATCCACCAGAAAGAATTGATCGAGATTCGAACTATATTAATGGGGATTTAAATTTTTCTTTTTTCTTCATATCTGACCAAAACATTAATTCACATCACACTGTAATCACAATAACAATTCTATTAACACTCCCATCTAGGACAAAACACCCCTCCCCCCCTCCCCTCATAAACATTACTGTTCAGGGGTGGCTCAAGCATCATAATGTTTTGTGGGGGGGGGGGGGGGGGGGGGTGGGGGTCAGTTTATCTAATATAAGTGGGCAAGGGGGTTTGCAATATTTATTTCCTACATACAAGTAATGTAATACTTAATTTTAAATGGGAGGAGGGTTGGGGGAGAGGGGGGGGGGGAACATAAGCAGTACCAAAAGTATTTGTGGGGAAGTTGATACTCATCAGAATTTGTTAAATCAAGTGTGGGGAAAAATCAAAGCTATTTAAATGCACAAAATGCTCCCTTCGTTCATCTGACACTGCACAAAATTGTCTGAGATCAGAGTTATCTGTCAACTGCTTGTGTATATAAAGTAGTATACCAACTAGCCATAAAATTTCGACCAATGTTTGAGACACCTAGGAGTATTTCTCTATTTTTAGGTTGAAATGGTTGGTGTTGGTCTGTAAAGCATATGGATTAGCATTCGTTAAAACTACTAGAGCTACCAATTGGCTGGTTTGATGTAGAACATGGGATTTCAGCTATTCTGAAAGTGGGATCACCAATCTCAGATGTTGAATATCCCTTTATCTTTATTGACTTCCTCAGTTACAGGATCAATTTCAGGCTAACCTTGATCTTCAAGGATTATCTCTGGTTTAACTCCAACACTCAGTCTCTTTCCTGATTATCAAGCATCAAGCAAGCTTGCCTGTCTCATTCTCTTAGCCATTTTGACAAAATGAACTTCCAGCTGGTTCTGATTTCAGAGCCAGCTGGCAGAATGCAAGATTATTCATGATAATTACTGTTAGTGGTTCAAATGTGGTGGTGGTGTTAAGTGTATCTACATATACAGGAATTTTAGCAGATACCTGCATATGTATGTAAACACACAATACCATATTTAAAACTTGCTCACTCTCTCTGTCCCAGTGAGCAAGGGGGGAGAAAGAAGAGACAGAATTGAGAAAGAGAAGAGAAAGAGAGTATTGAGTTACAGCTACTTCATTCATTAGTTGACATCATTGTTCAAAAAATTTGGAGGGCTCTGTCCCCACCTGCCTAAAATTGAGGGGGCTCAAGCCCCTCTAGACCCCACCCTAAGCCCCCCCCCTGCTGTTGGGGAGAATTTTTACTCTCTTCTGGTATTAACAGCCATCTGCCTTGGACATCTATCTCAACTATCAAGTATGAATAGTCTGTCCATCTGTCTGTTTTCCTGTCCATGTATCCTAAATTGACGCCTGAAGAGTTAAAGTTAGATCCACAAACCCATATATATACATTTAGAATTAATTTCACCAGTCATCAGTCTTAAGCATGGCATGTTCATTAATTCTATTATGTTAGTTTGATTAATGAGATTAGTGCCAATAATCCCTACATCTTACATAAAGCTAATTAAACATTTTTTACTGCAGGTGGCCGATTTAAAATAGGTCAGATTTTGTGCTGGTCATTATAAAATGTTGAGGCACAGTTGATAGTTCCCATGCATCTCAATAACTTTAATAAAATTATTTAAAGTTATAGTTAGTAATTCTATTCATCCCTAATTTTTACCTTTTAATTCTTCATTCTTGTTGCTGTTGCTGATTATCAGCTCTATATGAGAACAGAGGACAGAATACAGCTGGTCAAGGTTGTGGCATAATGAGGAAAATAAAGTGAATGAGTACATGGGACACTATCACCCACATTTTCACTGGTGCCAAAATGAAAATATCATTTCTGGGACAAAAGAAAATAAAATTGTGGACAGAGGTACTAAAATCAGGGAGAAAGTTCCAATTTCAGGGAGAGGGGGAAATATTATCACACCATGAAGTATATCCTATTATAAGGAAATTCTATATAGGATTGATTGCACTCAATTTATTGTCACTCCTATGTAGGCATACAGAGTTCAAAAGAATGAAATCAGACTCTGAGTGCCATTATGCACTTAATTGATGTTCCATTATTTGACTTATTCAGAGAATAGCAAGCTTAACTGCCTACAATGGCCATTTCAGCTGATTGATATGATGCCCCTCAAATTTTCTTGGAATTATGAGGGAAAATCAACTTATTATTGTCACCATTTTTTTCTTCCAATATTTGCAACCCTGGTGAGGAAAATATTCACATTTTCCATTAAAAAAAGTCCTGAAAAAGTTTGGAATGTTTAGGGTGTGTGGTAGTCCTAGCTCCCACCCCCTCCCCCACATATATATTTTTTCCTTTTTCCTTTTTTTCTAATCCTTTTCCTATAATTTCATTTATTCCTTTGAAGTTGGAAATCAGTGATTCTGTTTATGTTTATACTTATGGAAGGTCAAATTCACAGACTTATAGACCTAGAAGCATGCAAATACAACTTGGTCTGGTAGAGAAATGGGTTGTGTAACACTATGCCACAACTTTTCCTTTGGGCATGTCATTATATCCTGCAACATGGATATATACTTCTAGTCCATTATAAATGTAGATACACATATTTTGGTGATAATTACCATTGGGCATAACATCTTCCATGTGGAAACAACTTATTTCAATTTTCCCAATACAATCTCTAACTCATAAATGATTATAAATATAATTACAATCTGTCAGCATTCATGCATAGAATGGTAAAAAATTATATAAATTACATAGATTATTTCATGTTAGTAAATGGTATTGTATCATTTGTTTGTTTGATAGTTTGTTATTCATTTCTTTGTTAGATAACTCCTTCCAGACAATTGGGCCTAAAGGCTGCAATTTTTCAGGTTTTGATGGTGGTCACCCAGGGGTGGTTATAAGGAAGTTTCATGAAGATCTAGTAAAACCCAGCTAGTTGGCTATTCTTCAAAATTTCTTGGTTGGGGTCACAACTCTATACCTGGGTAACTCGTCCCCCCCCCCCCCCCCCTTCCCACTTACTAAAAATACACAATTGTGTAATAACACATAGGTCAGCCAAATTGTGCAACATGAAGCAATATTTTGGCCTGAAATCTACCAAAAAAATTTTTTTTCTTGGGGGGGGGGGGGGGGAGGGAGTTTAATTCCATATATATGTCTCAGCAAGTTGTGCTCAAGTTCTAGAGCAAGAAAGACTACTTCAGAGGATATAGCTACTTCTATACCTGGTATTCTTTGTTTTCATTTTTCACTCACAATTTCATTTTCCCCTAAGACAGGCTTCTCAACAATCTGTCTTCTTTCATTACAAGTGTGAAGCATTTTTTAACCTTCACTAGAAAATGAGACATTTACGTTTTTAAGAATAACAGCAATGAAAATGTAGCCAGCCAAGTTTCCATTTTATGAATTCTTTCTTTAATTTAGCTCCCAGCTCAGAGAGTCACAGGCAGTTACAGAAAGCCAACCAATTTAAACAGCACCTTCTAATTGTTGAAGCTGTAATCAAATTGCTTAATCCTTCTTTTTGGCTTTGGAATATCTGTCTATGCATAGGGTCGTAAATTTTGTAGGCTTTTTTGTATGGTTCCCAAACAGGCTTCTACTTGATAAAAATTTTCTTTTTGGACTATTATCTTAGCTGGGTTTAATTACACCTGTCCAAAAACAATTCATTTAAATTGGTGCAAAACTGTGGGAGAACACACACACACACACACACGTGCGCGCATGCACACGCATGCACACACATGCACACACACACACACACACACAAACACACACACACACTCACACACACACACACACACACACACACACACACACACACACAAAATGTACAAAAATGCTCTTAAGTATTACAACCTCCAACTTATGTTGGGAATAATATAATATATAATATAATAAATCCGTACATAATGTAGCAAGCAATTTAGACAATTTATAACTACATTACTATATTTATCAAAACAGAGTTTTAGATAAGGAAAAATAATTGTTTAGAACACATAAGGTGAGGCTAAAGTTGTGACAAGATTTAAAACTTACGGTTTCACACAGAAAAATCTCTTAGTTGTAATTGAGAGGATGCAACATACTTTTGGATTTCCAAACAGTATGCAATTTGTTGAAAGTCCATTTCTATTTTCCATTTTTAAAAAGGGAGTTTGCTATGAACCCTTTACCTTGAACAAATGGACGTTTGGACAGACAGACATAGAAATAAAATCGTAAAGATAATGATCAGGTATTTTAAACCTGAGTCAATACTGCATTTTACTTGATAATTTTTCCATATGATTTGATGTTTCATTTTGTAGTTCCTCTTGGTACACTACATTCTTAGTCTTGCCCCCTCATGACAGAACAAAGAAGTTGTCAGAGTTCCCAACTCTGGAGCATCCAACATAGAGCTGGCCATGTGAGAATACTGATTCTATCAAGTTGAGTCCAACAACTTTCATGGATTAGCTTTGGCCATTAGCACGAAACAGAATCATAACAGAATCATATCAGTTCATTCCACATCTCTATCTCAATTTTTTTTTTTTTTTTAATATGCTGGTAAAATGAAGTGTGGCCAATGGCCAAACATTTTAGGCCAAAAATCATCCTTCATATAGATTCTGTGTACCCTGAAGATTTGTTTCATTAATTTGGTTATTTAGAGGTAAAGTGGATACCACAAATATATAAAACAGAAATAGGTGTGGACAGGTATGGTCAGCATCAACCCAATAAACCCTTTTTATGAGAAATTTGCACACAAAAAAAGGAGAAAGGAAAGAGTATTTAAAAAAGAGAGGGAGGGAATGAAGGGAGACTCCAAGGAAGTGGGAAATGCTCAGGCCAGGGATTGAACCACTTCTTTTCAGCTTAGGACACACTGCCCCACTTGGCCATAGTTTATAGGCTTCTTTTTTTTGTATGAAAATTAATTATTTTTTCACTCCACCAGATGTCATACTTGCAAAGTTTCATGAAAATTTGAGTGCTTAAAAGTGCTATGTATATAATAGATTATCCTATATATTATAATTGGTAATTAAAAGTTTAATCTATTTCAACATATTCTGTTTTTCTATGGACCTAATTACTAATGAGTTCAATTATCTATGAAATGGTTTTAGACTTACCGCAAAGGGAAGGTTTACAGTATTATAAATGTCATGTTCAAGTCATGCTTGAAAGCTCCCTCCATTAAAATTTTTTTTTTATATAATTAATTTTTTTAAAATTTATTTTTAATTATTTTTAGCACTATAAAAGAAGGGACACAAAATTTTTTTTTTATATAATTAATTATTAAAAAATTTATTTTTAAACATTTTTAGCACTATAAAAGAAGGGACACAAGAGACAGACTCTACAATTCACTGAGTATTTGAAGAATATCACTTCCTGCAAACTTGTAACATGAAATTCTTTGTCTTTTTCACTGTCTTCACTTTTCTCTGCTACTGTAAAGGTTTGGAGAGCATATTATGATGTGTATATTATTATAGAGAGAGGGAGAAAAAGAAATTAGTATTAGCCAGTTAAATTGACCATATATATATATATATATATTTTTTATTTATTTATTTATTTATTTTTTTTTTGCAGGCTCCCTTGAACTTCTCAAGGTGAGTGAGACAAATACATCCAGTGTGTTTGTGGAGCTGCTGAGGGCAGAGATGGTCTTCCAGGAAGAGATGGAGAACCAGGACCAGCTGGACCTCGTGGAGAACATGGCCCCCAGGGGAAGGAAGGACTCCCTGGACCTACAAGTGGAGGGGCCACCTACATCAGGTGGGGGAAGAGTTTTTGCCCTGGAGTAGCAGGCACTGAGCTAGTCTACTCTGGCATAGCTGGAGGCTCCTTCTACAATCAAGTTGGAGGTGGATCTAATTATATCTGTCTGCCAAAAGATCCAGAATACAACACCACTCTCAGTTATTATGCTGGAATACAAGACCATTCACCCATCCATGGAGCAGAGTATCAACATCCTCTCCAAGGAACTGATAACCACAAAGTTCCGTGTGCCATCTGCCAGTGTGTCTACTAGACCAACTGTAGTCATGATCCCAGCTAAGGCCAACTGTCCTCCCACCTGGACCAGAGAGTACTATGGCTATCTGATGTCAGAACATAAGGGCCATAATCGAAATGCATTTGAATGTATGGATCAAGATATGGAGTCCTTGCCTGGCAGTACAGTTAGTGCTAATGGTGCTTTATTCTACCACACTGAAGCAACCTGCTCCACTGGCCTCCCTTGTCCTCCTTACAATGACCACCAAGAACTGAACTGTGTGGTGTGCACAAAGTAATGTGTGTAGTTGTAAAATAAATAAGTTGTAAATATAATTAACTATTTTAACATTTCATTCTATCAATTAGCACTCACACTTTCATACTGGGACAACTATAATATGTATGATAATGAATTTATTATGTTAACTTTTGATATGATATTTCTTGTGTACATACCATAACTATCTGAGAGTTGCTTTACTACATGGTATTAGCATATGATGTTACAATGTCCCAGCACTTGATAAGCATATATATGTATTGGAAGTGTACTAGTCACAATTGAGACCAGCATCTCAATTTATGTTGCTACAAATATTGACCACATGATGGATACAGCTGTGATTTACTAAACATGTAACCAACATGAAGAGTTATCAATTTTTGCAGATTGTATTGGGTACTCATGGAAATAGTTACCATCATCACATCATTACATTCATTCCTGTATGGTTGCAACTTTCATGGACATGAATTCCACCAAAATATGGCCACCAATTCCATCAAACAGGGACATGGGTATAGATAATTGGATATATCATTATTCTACCCACATATTACTAGAACTTGTTGGTCATGTGGCTTAGCAAAAAAAAATTGATAAGTGGGGGTAGATTGAACAAAGTATCAAATATCTTTCTATGAAGTCTGTATAACTTCAATTTTATGATAGGATCTAACCACAGAATATAAAAGTCCTCATGTTTTGAATTTTTTTAAAATTCTATATTCACAAATATTCAAATTTTCTCATTACATAGACAATGTATTGCAAGAAATTTAATGGGTAATTTAACTGGGGAAAAAACTATTTTTTTCATTGTATTATCTTGTTGTCCTTGATGCATAATCTGGTATTTAAAAAATTGGAAAATTTTGGTTTATATTCATGAAGGAAACTTGGCTTCAAAAATATATTTTCTTTGGGGGGTGTACCTCTCCATTGATGCCACAATGAGGAGATCTGCAGCAAGAACTCAATGTAGTCTTAGTTCCACACCCCTTTATTCACATCACTGTATGTATTGCATCACCAGCACTCAGTCAGATCAGTCAGTTTGTAACTCTGGGGTTCATAACTCTGAGGTTCTACTGTATTTTTATAATGTGGTTGTGAGTGTGGTGCATTTTGAAAATACTTATGGGAAAATGAGATGTTGGATGCTATCAGGACCAGAGGTTTCCAGGTGAATTGGATAGTTCCTGGTAAACACCATCAATTTGATACAATTGAATGTACATGCCACCATGATCAGAAAGCAATTGTACAGATTTCCTTTATGCAATATGTACAATTCATGGTCAGCATCATTGATGATTTTGGTAACCCGTTTTAAGAAAAAATCCAAGATCTACTTGTCCAAGACACAAAGGAGATGAAACACCTACAGTCACGTAAATTGCAAAATCTATAGCCATGGAAGCTCTTTGTGGGGTACACAAGATTGGGAAGTTATAGTTTAATGACTACATCAGGAAAAAAAACTGGTGGAAAGAAAAAAGCCCATTGATGAGCCTATTCAAAGAAACAATATGAAGATCTTTGGTCAGACAAACTCAGAGCTGCAGAAAAAGGCAGATAGTGGATCAAATCACTGAAGAATGATGTGAGGCTCTTTTCTCGGCTGTACATCGGCTGTCAGAAGAGAGATGGGAATCAAGAAGAGTTCTCTTAACATTAAAATGAAGAATGCCACCCTGCTCTCTCTTATGGCAGATTCATCCCACTTGGTGCCAAGCATCAACTTCTTTCATATCTAAAATATCTTGCTGAGCCCAGAGCTGAGGATCCACCTACAAGCAGCACTGTCATAGAAGGAGCAGGCATCATCCATTTGCTGAAACCAGCTAGAGAAAAAATTGTCCAAGAATATGCACAGAATATTTTCCTACCTTACATAACAGTTAAACTTCAGCAAGCCATGTCATTCTTCTAGATCTGGTGGAGACCACTACTGTGCAAATCTTTGAAGGGTACAGCCAGATCAGGTGTGAGAAAGTGGTGAGATGGCAGGTAGTAGGTTGTGCATCAATCCCAGTAAACTAGGACAATTTACTCAGGATCAATGCCAACAAGATTAAAGCCATTCAGCTTCCTCTCTGATGCCCTCTATGGAGACAAACAGCTTGTCATCATTGATGGAGATGCAGTGGTAAGCAAGCCACTACTGTCAGATGCCTCAGCACTGTCTCCATGCTGCCATGAAGAACCTGACAGCTGCATGATGCTTCAAGCAGCCCATACAGCTCAGTTACTACAAGATTCTCATTCCCACCTTTGACACAGATGTTGTCATGGCTGTGGCTACAGCATGCACCCTGGGAGAAGAGAATTAAGTGTGGGTATCCTTTGTCATTGGTAAGGTATTTCAGTTTTTGGCAGCCAAAGTGATGGCAAGGTCTTAGGGCCCAGAAAAGCATTCAAACCACCTGATGAATCATGTATTGTCAAGCTGTAACACTGTCACCACTTTTCTAGACATGGCAAGAGATTCAGCTTGGGCAGTTTGGAGAGCACTTCTTATGCTAACCAAGTGCTGCTTGACCTCTCCACTACACCAACTAAACCACCCCACTAATTGATAATGTGAATTTATGAAATATTTCACAATTATCAATGTGAATGACAGATGAATTAAAATTTTTGGATAGTAATAATCATATTATAATGATTATTGCTATCTTCAAAAATATATTTATTATTATCTTCAAAATCATATTTATTATTGTATGGCCAAGAAAATAAATTATATCTTTCTATAATTCATGTCATGTGTGTCTGTCCTTCCATCCATCTGTTGGTCTGTCCATCTGTTGGTCTGTCCATCTGTTGGTCTGTCCATCAGTTGGTCTGTCCATCTCTTGGTCTGTCCTTCCATTTGTCTGTCTGTCTATTAATACTTCTGTCTACGTGTAATGCATTTCCTTCAAGATGTCTGAATCAATCGACCTGAAATTTTCGGGAGTTGCTCCCAGAACCACTGCCCCAGTTTGGGGAGAATGTGGTTAGTGCTAGGGCAGGGGCTGAGCTATAGGGTCACTAAATAAATTTTTCTATTCATAAGTTATCACAAGTTGTAACCTGAAATGGTATTCAAAAAGACATCTCTAGACTATGTAGTGTTCACAAACTATAAACATACTAAAATTACTAAAAATGCATTAATAAAATAAATATTTTCTTTAGAAATGAGCAATACCTCACTTCACAGCTTTTTTTTTTTTTTTTTTTTTTACTAAATCCTTTTATTTTAATGTTGCTATTAATCAGTAAACCATCTTTTCCAACATGTCCCAAATAACATGATAGTGGTGGTGGGGGGGGGGAAGGGGGGGGGGGGTGTGTGTGTGTGTGTGTGGACTTAACCCAAATCATTTCAACTTCAAAGAGTTTACTCTACATTATGTATTTCCATCACATATATTTCATTCTGTGTGATGGTAGTATTTTGGCTCTAGCTATTACTTTTATTGAAATTCTAATGGGGGTATTATCTCAAATGATTGTTAGAAAGAAAGAGTAGTTCTAATATAATATTAGATTACATAAAGTGCATACCTTCATACTGTCCTGGAACATCTGGGACAGTTCCAAATGTGGTGCACCTGTCCGGAGTCCCCCAACAAAGTTACTATTTACTCTGAATGTCCTGGATAAATGGCAAAATACCTTTCTTCCTATATTTTTGGCATCCTCACTATATTTTCAATTCAGCTGCACAATTACTGAGCCTGAAATGATCCCCCACAACACACAACCACCTATCCACTCCAGCAAAATCTAGAAATGAGTATTTCACTAACCCAAAACTAAAATTACTTACTTATTTTAATAATTTCTTCAAAACATATTTCCTGGCTCCATGGCAAATTTTGTATCTGGGGAGGGGAGCTATTTATAAGGGAATGTTTCCACATCAAAGCAAACTAAGATAGTGCTTACTATTTACTGCTAAAATTTTCAATATTTTTTCTGAAACTAAAAGAACAAGGTATAATGTACTGCCATTGCAACAATGTACTCTTGTAAAATATGATTTCCCCCCCCCCTCCCACCATCCTTTTTTTTCTTCCAATACTGTTATTCCTACTAGAAATAGGTGCCCACAGGAAATAGTCATATTTGCAAATGCTTTCCCATGGAACAGAGTCTCACAAATCACTGAACCAGACATCCAAAAACAACAACAAT
>OZ017786.1:8534372-8565419 GCA_963969325.1 Lycopodina hypogea | reverse complement strand
CTCTGTATGATGTACCTACCGACCCAATCATGTCCAAAAGTTGCTCAAGTACCACTTTGGGCTCTTTTAGTCTCATAAACCTACAGTAAGAGGTGTGAATAGGATTAACCACCCTGAATAGAGAGTGTTCAATCAAATGTAATTCAAGCCTCTTCATTCATAGCCATATTATTGAAATAATCATGACTCAAGACCTGTGTTACCAGATGGATTCAGCTCAAAATCACTACTTTTTGTCACTACTTATCATATATAAATTTTTAAAAATCACTACAAAAACACCAGCACAAACTCTATTAAACATTCAAGGAACATATTGCAAATTGGTACATATTTCAGCTTTTCCTTCAGATTACAGCTTCAATATTTGCCTTATGTATCACTTATCTTCACTCAGAAAATGGAAGAAAGATCATTTTCAACACATGTAGGTTGGACAGTTGGAATGGAAAGTTCCCCATTGGATACTTCCATGAATTCACATTCAGCCAGAAATTCTTGTGATGGTATCCCAGGCCAGCTGTTTGATCATGAGGCAGTTAAACTCCAGTTCTCTCAGGGATGAAATATCTTATGGAAGGGATTGTGGACACAGATATTCTCTCTGTAGTGTAGCTGCCATGAGCAGTGAAATTAGAATTGAGTTGCCTTGGTAAGGATCTTGATTCCTTCAGCAACATTATGAATATGTTCCTCAGATATTGAAAGTATTCTCTCCCAGTCTTATCTCTCAAGCATGGGCAGCTAGCTGTGGTCTAGCTTTCTCTGGAATCATTGATTCTTGCTAAAAATTCACTGCATATTTAGAGTTTTTGCATTTTCCCAATCAGACCTTTTCACCTCCCAATTTATTTCCAATATTCACTACTTGTGGCCACACTGCTCAGAACAACTCCACGTTCTCAAGAAATCAGCCTCATTTAAATAGGTCAGCTTCCCTCTAATAGAGATGACAATATCACACTATAGTAATAAATTCAATAATAAATACCCTAATTTACAAAACATGTTTGAATATGTGTTCAAGTGTGTTTCCTCTTATGCAGGCCAGTAATCTACATGTAAAAAATCAACTCAATAAATGACAAATCAATTCAATTGATAACAAATCAGCTTAAGTCATTGCCTACAAATGATAATCTGTTCAGGTCCCATATCCAATATGTAGCAAAGAGAATTTGTGTGAGCATGTGTGACTGTTCTCATTTAACCTACAAAATTTCAAATAATTTTTTTTAACTTTTGAAAGATGTCAGAATTTGAAAAAATACAGGGGAAAAGAAAAGAAAAGAAGGAAGAAAATTATGGAGGAAACGGAGGGTGAAGGGAGAAATAAAGGGAAAAGGGAAAGAAAAGGGGGCGGGTTGGGGGGGGGGGAATGAAAGGAAAAAATTAACCTAATCCAGGTTTGAGCCATAGGTTACAGCTTGAGAGATCTGTGCTTAAACTATTGAGCCACGGTTTATAAGGTATTTTTATAAATAAAAAATTTTTTTATATCCCCTTTCTCCACTAGGGGTGACATTTCGGTATCTTTTGGATGTAAAACCGTAATTGGTATCCATGGATCATGTCTATGAAGGTTCATCAATATCCATTCAGTCATTTAGCTGTCCCTTGAGCACACACACCACACAACCACACGCATGTGCGTGCATGCTCACATACATACACCTTTTCATATTTATAGATACTAGGTAAAAACTTGCCCTATTGGCGGTTTTCAGAGACACTTTTGGTGGCCTGTAGTCACAAAAGTGTCTGCTTTGAAAACATATTTCAAACTTTGTGATCAGGTCAAAGCATTCTTGTAGAAGTACCATTTTTGACATTTTTAACCTTACACATAAAGGGGAAGAGGTATGGCCAAGTGGGATACACCTCATTTTATTCGCAGAGTAAAATTGTGTCTTCATGCCAAAATTGTAGCTCTATTATTTTTTTTGGCAATAGTAGTAATTTTGAATATATAAAAGGCTGTGGCCATATAGACATGCTCATGACGTTCCCCTAGTGACACTAATTTTAAACATATATGGGTTCATGGGTCTAATTTTAATCATTAAAGTGTGAATCGCAGACACACAGAGAGATTGATAGACTAGTCTCACTTTATACTTATATATATAGCAGGTGATACTACCTACAATAATTGTGGAATCTTCTTGTGCAAGGTTAACTATCATACTCTTATTTATGTGTGTGTATTCTAGTTAGTTCATGTTCATGTTTGAGCTTACTCATTCTCATGTCTTCTCATCGGTATTATTCATACAGTATACACATGTCCAAGAATTTGACTTGAATTCAACTTTTGTCAGGATTGTCACACTATTTATGTAATAGTAGCAGCATATACCCAGCGTTGCCCGGTCAATATCAACATGAAACATTATAGAAGCCACTCAAATTCCGGCCAGGTTTGGCAGCCAAAACAACTTCCTGTGGGTGTGGCTAATACCTAACCACACACATTGCCACACCCACATGTAGTTAATGATGCTCACCCGAATACTTGGACTCCATATGCCCAATTTCAGCCTGATTAATCCATAAATGAGTTTTTGGTAGGCATAAATATTGTCCTGTGGGTGTGGCAATGACCGACAACACCCATTGACACAGGCACATGTGATTAGTAATGCTCACCCAGTTGCTTGGAAGTCTCATTCCAATTTTAGTATAGTCATTTGATTAGCATTTAATAGCCAAAACGACATCCAGTGGGTGTGGCTAATTCCAGACCACACCCATATCTGGTTAATAATGCTTTTCCTTGTATTTGGAGACCACTCGCCAAATTTTTGTCTGCTTGGTCATTGATTGACTTTTTCAGCCAAAATTACTTCCTGTTGGTGTGGCTATGAAAACACCACACCCATTACCATGCTCACATGTGTTTAATAACACTCCCCCTGATTCTTGGAGAGTACATGCCAAATGTCAGCCTTTTTAGTCCTAGTGTTTAGCCATGATGCCTAGACATACATACTTATTACCTAAATATATATTTGAGTGAGTTCATAGATCTAACTCCTTGGTCCGAGCGTTATTCAGAAATCCTTTTTTTGGCACTTTTTCTTTACAGACCAATGGGAAGAAGTGCAACCATGAGGGATTCTGCCCATGTCACTCCCTAAGTCAAGTTGTGTATGCATATCATGTTTTAAGTCTATTGCTCTGAGGGTTTGTCTGGTTAAAGAACCATTTTGGGCCTTTTTTTTAGGCTGCCATTAAAACAGAAATAAGTGTGGTCATATAAATGTACTTAAAACATTCCCCAGATTGTATCAATTCTTAATATATATGGGTTCAATGGTCTAACTCCCTGGTTCAAATGTTTTTGCTGAAATACCATTTTTGGCATTTAAACCTTAGACAAAGAAAGGAAAAGGTGTGGCCAGGTGGGACCCAGCCCATGTTACTCCCAGAGTGAAGTCGTATATGCATACCAAGTTTTAGATCTGTAGCTCCAAGGGTTTTTCTGGACTAATATCATTTTTAGCTATTTCCCATTACCGTGGTAACTATTTTCACAAATTTTAAGCACATCTTTTAAGTTGGGTCAAGACCTATCATCATGCCAAGTTTCAGAGAAATCCATTCACAGGTTTGGCCAGAATCATTATACAGACAGACAGACAGACAGACAGACAGACAGACAGACAGACAGACAGACAGACAGACAGACAGACAGACAAACAGACAGACAGACAGACAGACAGACAGACAGACAGACAGACAGACAGACAGACAGACAGACAGACAGACAGACAGACAGACAGACATTTCCTTTTATATATATATATAGGAGAGAGTACCACTTTTTTTTTCTCTCTCTCTTTTCATCCATACTTTTTTTCTTGCGTACAGATGTGATTCCTCAGATGAGGGAGAAATAATTAAGGAAATCAGGCAAGAAAACATTATTTTTATATTTTGTTTGTACATGTACTTTTAATCTCCAACTAAATATAGTTTACTAGTGTCTGCCTGTCCATAAATAATAGTACTCCTCCCAAACAGAAATTTATATTGCCACAAAATTTTACTGTCTATTTAAGATAGCACTGAGAGTACATAGCTTTAGTTTAATCTCGGGAATGCTTTGTGATAAAAGAAAAAAGGAATTCAAATATTACTCTAAAGAAAAGGCCTTAAAAAAAATAAATAGATGATTGATTAAGGCACAGATCTCTCATGATTGACTTGGTCTGGGTTTTATTCCCATTTATTTTTCCCATTTCACCTTCTTTTTTCATTTCTTTGGTTTTTTCAAATCAATATATAATAATACTATCCCATCCCACTATTATGATATATAAAATAAAAAATATATAATGAAGTACAGGTGCAGCTTTGTTTGATCCAAACAGTTTGTTTCAGGTGAGAAAAGTTGCATACCCCAATGGCTGGAGTAAACTTTAATTAAATTTGGATTTACTATGGTGGTTATAGAAGTTTTTAACTAGCTTGCTAGCTACCCCAAAACATAAAATTTGTAATGCATCATAATCATGTTAGTTTAGTTAATTTTATACACCTGTGTGCTATAGATAGAAAAATTGGCTAATGCGTACTTTCAACTCCTACAGGTAAAAATTCACGTATAATCACACACGCACGCACACACATGCACACACAGCCGCACGCACGCACGCGCACACACACACACACACACACACACACACACACACGCGCGCGCACACACACACACACACACACACACACACACACACACACACACACACACACACACACACACACACACACACACACACACACACACACACACACACACACACACACACACACACCATAAACACACCTACATGAATGTACACAGGCACATTCATTGTTTGATCAATGTATTTTTTTAGCAAAGGTCCTAAAGATGAGGACTAGATAAGATATAATGAATTAACAGGTAATCAGACAGTGACAATTACCATTGACACTTTTTTTAAAGCCAACTAAGATGTCATTGTGAAATAGCCAGTTGGCAAAACTTTGCAGACTAAGCAATAAGTTTAAAGTGAGGATATCATGCCAAATATAAAGAAAAAATTTGGGCTGAAATAAGTTCCTTTGGTACTCCAAAATTATATAAATTTTTTGGAATTTTTTTAATACCATTCTTCATGACAAAAAGAGGCTTCGTTTCACTGCAATTTACATCCTGTAAAATTGACATCCTTGTTGTGGTCGAATTTTGGTTATGCCACTCATGATGTCAGAGTAGGATCCTGTTACAGCAATGCACTGCATGAATAGTATATTTTCTGTAAGTTCTGAGAAATAGTTGAGCCCTACTAGTTTGAGCCTCTAGCTAGCAAGTCATTGGAAAACCTATTTTGTAGTAACGTATAAGCTGTGGAGCTGGCTGCTTCTGTTTTAGGAGATGTTACCTACTTTATGACAGCAAAGACACTCCCTGCTGATACTCATTTGTTAAGTGCCCCCACTGACACCTACATACAAAATAGAAGTAGCCAGCTACACAGCTTATTCTTTACTACAAACTGTGCTTTCTTGTCTGCCTCCACCTAGTGAGTGACCATCACCTTAGGTGCTAGTAGCAAGAGACCCTACCAATGACTTGATAGCTTGAGGTTCAAACCAGTAAAGCTCAATTATTTCTTCAGATTCTTCACCCACTATAATTTGCCTATGTTCCTCAACTGGGAAAAATGAGCAGGATAGGCTGAGATCACCAACACTTGTATCAGAACTAACAAAAAATCACTATCAAAGCAGGTCATTGCTGTAACAGGATCTTACTCTGACATCATGAGTGTCATAACCAAAATTCAACCACAACAGGATGTCCATTTTACAGGATGTAAATTGCAGTGAAATAAACCTTTTTTTGTCATGAAGAATAATATTCAAAATTATTCCAAAAAAATTTTTGTATAATTTTGGAGTGCCCAAGAAACTTATTTCACCGAAAAAATTTTGTTTCTGATATTTTGCACTACACCCTCCCTTTAAGGTTCCACCCATTCACTGGCTTTTAAAAGTATCATTTACCGTAAACAGTACCAGTTGATTATCCACTATATTATACAATGTGCATGTTTGCTTAACAATTTCAAAACTGTTACACATTTTTACATTGATTCATAAACTAAATAAACCAGAATAAAAGTAGCACTGCATCTTGTGGCATATATTTAAAGGGTAACTGAACTGGAAAACAAATAAAAAAATTTATAGTCTTATTTTGTTGTCCTTGATGCATAACCTGGTATATAAAAGTTCAGAAATTTTTAGCACAATATTCATGAAGAAATTTAGCTTAAACATTTTACTTCCTATGGGGGGTGTAACTAGTTATGGCATCACATGGGGGAGAGCTGCAGCCAGAACTGAATGGCAATGATACAGTATTTCAACAAACTTCAACAAACTTCAGCAATTCCTGGGGTCAGGAGGCCCAATTCCACCAGTAAGTCCAGGATTGGTAGCAGCACATTGATATCTAGTGCAATGGCAACTGAGAAAGAGTTGTGGAGTTGGAAATCTAAAGGAATAAGTCAAGAGATCTGTCCCTCTGGAGAGTGCAATAATTATTCATACCTTCAGATCCTATTGATACTGCTCCTCAGTTCCATTTATCTCTGATTCTGGTACATAAAATGAGGATCAAATACTTTCTGATTTGTCATAATAGAATATAGATATTTGCAACAAAAAAAAAAAAAAAAAAAAAAAAAAAAAAAAAAAAAAAAAAAAAAAAAAAAATTTGAGCTTTGGCTACTTTTGGTGTGGAGCTAGATATTTAATAGCTAGCTATATAACTACAGAAAACGAGTATCTTGTTATGGTAATACTTGCTAGCTAGCTTGCTATTTTTGGTGTGAAGGTAGATATTTCATAGCTAGCTAGCTGTAGAGCAAACTGTGTAATTGTTCTTATTACACCATGTTATAACAGCTAGTGGCCCAAGGTAGTTACTAGCTATAAATGTTATAACCTAGTGTAAAAAGAACAATTACACAGTTTGCTATTTATCTAGCTAGCTAACTATGAAATACCTTGTAATCCATATGCCAAATTTCAGCCTGATTGGTCAATAAATTTACTTTTGGCAGCCTATTCCACTTCCTATGGGTGTGTGAGGCTATGATCATACAACATCCACATGTGGTTAATAATGCTCACCCTATCACTTGAAGACCATATGCCAAATTTTAGTCTTGTTGGTCCTTCAATTAGCTTTTGGTAGTCTAATTCACTTCCTCTGGATGTGGCCATGACAAAACCACACCCACATGTTTAATGATGCTCACCCAGTTACTTTTAGTCCATATGCCAAATTTTTTACTGATTTGTTCATTAATTAGCTTTGGGCAGCCAAAACAACTTCTTGTGGGTGTGGCTATGAAAAAAAAACACCCATTACCATGCCTACACATGCTTAATAATGCCCATCAAATTCTTTGGAAACTACATGACAAATTTTAGCCAGGTTGGTCTTTTGATTAGCTTTTTATAGCAAAAGAACTTCCTGTGGGTGTGGCTATAACTAAATTACACCCAATTCGGTCAATAGTGCTCACCCGGTGGAGACCACACACCAAATTTAGGCCTAATTGCTCCATAGATTATCTTTTTGGCAGCCAAAACAACTTCCTGTGAGTGTGGCTATAAAATGCCACACCCATTGCAATACCATGCATGCTTGATAATGCTGATCCAGTTCTTTGGAAACCACATGCCAAATTTCAGCCTGGTTGATCTTTTTTTTAGATTGTGATAACAAAACAACTTCTTATGTGTGTGGCTATGATCAAACCACACCCTATGTGCTTACTAATGCTCACCTAGATACTTGGAAACCACATGCCAAATATCAACCTGATTGGTCTTTTGATTAGACTTCATCAGTCAAAAAAACTTCTTGTGGGTCCAGCTATGACAAAAACCACACCCATTACCACACCCACATGTGGTTAATAGTGATCTCCTGGTTATTTGGAGTCAACACACCTAATTTCAGTGTTTTTGGTCAGAGGGTTTGGCAGTGATACCTAGGCACACACTAAGGCACGCTGGAATGCGCATGCACACACACACACACACACACACACACACACCCACCCACCCACCCACCCACCCACCCACCCACCCACCCACATACAAACATATTTACGAACCAAAATATATAATAGAGAAGTTCACAGAACTGATTTGTAAGATAATTAGGTGGCTTAGCAAAATAATGGGGACACAGTGGACAAAAGTGCCAAAGTTTGTACAGCTAAGTTTTTACATAAGACTCCTTCCACAGCTGCCTAAGGGACACAAAATGCACAGAAAAGTCACCAAACCCACTTTATTTCAGTGCTCCTGATGCAATACATCCAGTGCTGTAAATAAAATGGTCTGAGAACAAGACTACATTGAGTTCTTGCTACAAATGCCCCCTTGTGGCATCAATGGAGAGTTTCACCCCTCAAGAGGAAATAAATTTTTGAAGCTTAATTTCCTCTACGAATTTGGACTAAAATTTCCAAATTTTTTTTTCCAGGTTATGCATCAGAGACAAGATAAAACAATAACAAAATCTTTCTTCTTTTTTTTTTCAGTTCAGTTACCCTTTAAATTTCTTGTAATACATTGTCTATGTGATGAAAAAATTTGATATTTTTGAATATAGAATTAAAAAAGTAAATAAAATTTTTTTTTTTTAAATCTACAAAACGTGGGTTTTTACATTCTGTGGTTGGATCCTATCATAAAATTGAAGTTACACAACCTTCATAAAAATTTAAAAATTCGATATTTTTTTAATCTGTTCCCATTTTATCCTATTTTGTTACTTAGCCACATGACTAAATTAATTCTACTAATATGTGGGTAGAATAATGATTTATCGACTTATCTATACCCATGTCCCAGTGTGATAGAATTGGTGGCCATATTTTGGTGGAATTAATGTCCATTGAAGTTTCGGCCTTACAGGAATGAATGTAATGATGTGTTGATGGTAACCATGTCCATGAATACCCAATAAAATTTGCTAACATTGATAACTTCATGTTAGTAACATGTTTAGTAGATTACTGCTGCACCAATTATGTGGTCAATATTTGTAGCAAGATAAATTGACCTGCTGGTCTTAATATTTTGTGTCTAGTATACTTCCAACACATACATATGCTTATTGAGTGCTGGAACATTGTAACATCATATGCTAATACTATGCAGAAAAGCAAACATCAATTTGTAATGGTATGCACACAAGAAATATCATATCAAAAATTAACATGATTAATTCACTATCATACATATTAAAGTTGTCCCAGTATACAGAATGGGTGCTAAAGATATAAAACAGAATATTAGAATAGTTAGTTATATTTTATTTATACATGTTGCACAACTGTATACACAGATTACTTAGTGCACACCACACAGTTCAGTTCTTGGTGGTGGTTGTAAGGAGGACAGGGGAGGCCAGTGGAGCAGGTTGCTTCAGTGTGGTAGAATAAAGCACCATTTGTATCACCTTCACCACCAGGTAAGGACTCCATAGCTTTGTCCACACATTCAAATGCATTTCTTTCATGACTTTTCCTTCCTGACGTCAGATAGCCATAGTACTCCCTGGTCCAGTTGGGAGGGCAGCTGGCCTTAGCTGGGATCATGACTACAGTTGGTCTAGTAGACACATGACAGACAGCACAAGGAACATTGTGGTCATGAGTTCCTTGAACAGGACTTTCATACTCTGATCCATGGATGGGTGAATGGTCTTGTCTTCCAGGAATATAACCGAGAGTGGAGCTGTATTCTGGATCTCTTGGTAGACAGAGGTAATTAGATCCTCCTCCACCTTGATTATAATAGGAGCCTCCAGCTATGCCAGAGTAGACTAGCTCAGTGCCTGTTACTCCAGGGCAAGAACTTTTCCCCCACCTGATGTAGGTGGCCCCTCCACTTGTAGGTCCAGGGAGTCCTTCCTTCCCCTGGGGACCATGTTCTCCACGGGGTCCAACTGGTCCTGGTGCTCCATCTCTCCCTGGAAGACCATCTCTGCCTCTCAGCAGCTCCACAAACACTGATGTATTTGTTTCACTCACCTGCAGAAGTCCAAGGGAACCTGCAGACATATATATGGTCAAAGTAGCCTGTCAATACTGTTCCTTCTAGATCTGCCTCTCTCTATAATAATATACACAAAATGTAGTCATACCTTTACAGTAGCAGAGAAAAGTGAGGACAGTGAAAGAGGCAATGAGTTTCATTGTTACAAACTTGCAGGAAGTGATACTCCTCAAATATCTCAGGAAATTGTACAGTCTACCTCTTGCATCTCTTCTTTTATAGTGCTAAAAAAATTTTTTTTAATGGGAGTGAGCTTTCAAGCATGACTTGCACAGAACATTCATAATACTGTAGAACTTCCTTTTGTGGTAAGAGTCTAAACCACCTCTTAGATAATTGCATTCACTGGGAATTTAGGTCCATAGGAAAACAGAATGCATTAAAATATATTTAACTTCAGATTTCCACCAGCCTCCAGCAGTCATTGCTCATAGTGCACAATTATATCATAATTGTCCTCACATTTTAGATTGACTCCACTTGCCCCATAATTGAAATTGCTACAGTCTTTCTCTCTCTCACATCTCAATAACAGAGTAAAACAACACCATACAATTGTGAGTTGTATGCATACTAAAAGGAAGGAAATTATAAGGTTGGCAGAATTTTAAATTTTTTTCAAAATTTTGGTCTTTTTTGTTGTTTATTTTTGTTATTTATTTTTTCTTTATTTTTTTCTTTATTTTTGTTGTTTATTTTTGTTGTTTTTTCTGGTAATATATATTTTTTATTTTTGGGGAGGGGGAGGTGGACTGGGTTTGTGTGAAACTAGGAACCCTTACAGTTGCATAGTCAGAGACTCCCACTGGAATTCCCAGCCCCCCCCCCAGGTATTCCCCTCTTTTTGAGCAACCAACCCCCACCCCAGCTGTAAATGAAAGGGCTGAGTTCCCCAACACCAACACCACATTCTGTAATGCAAATTGTTCTTTGCTGTTATTTGTATAACTTGAAAGAGAACAGAACATCTGCTGGTTGTGTATTGGAAGAACCAAAAGTTTTATAGTTTTATTAATTTTGTTCAATTTATTTATAATTATATTAAAAACAATTTTTTTATAATTTTTTTAAAACAATGACCCCAGGACTTGGAAGTTTACCTTGTTGAACTCATTAACAATTTCCATCTTTTCAGGACATGAAAAACTAAATGTTTCTTCTATGGTCAATTGCTTAGGAAATAAATATATATTGTAAAAAAAATTTTTTTCTAATTAAAAAATTAAATAAATAAATAAATAATAAAATAAATAAGTAAATAAATAAGTAAATAAATAAATAAAGAAATAAAAATTTTTAAAAAATAAAATAAATTGATAAATAAATGAATAAATAAATAAACAAATATATAAATAAAAAAGAAAGAAAAATTTTTTTTTAAATACAAAAAAAAAAAAATAATAATAATAATAATAATAATAATAATATATTAGAGTTTCAGAAAAGTAATCAATGGGTGTGCCTGATACTCCACTGCTCTGGTAAGAATCTCAAGCCATCAATCTTAAGGTCTGTCTCAGACCCACCTGGTTAGGTAGTTTGATGGGTTGCAGCTGAAAAAATAAATCCTTTATGGAAAGCCTGCCAGTAGTTCTTAATTGTTTATCTGTGTTTTTGTTTATTTGTGTTTGGGGCCACCACATTACTTATCAGTGTTTGGGGCTAACATAATGTCCACAAAGGCAGGATAGATTCAACAGGGCAGTCCCCAGTTGTCACCATTCCTTTATCTGGTCCCCCTATTTTCCCAAAATTTTTTTTTTCTTTTTTTTTTTTTTTTTTTTTTTTTTTTTTTTTTTTTTTTTTAATTAAAAAAAAAAAAGTTTGGTAAACTGAATAGAGATTAGTATCAATAAAAAAAAAAATTGAAAAAAAAAATAATAAATTTTAAAAAATGTATGTTGGGGTGTAGGTGGGTGTGTAGATACCTTCTATTTTGATGCTCATAGTCAAGACTGGTATTATTAGAAATAAATTAATCTATAAGGGCCTAAGTATTAAATTTGATAAGAAGTGGTAACTGAAAAGATGAAAAGGGTAAGAAAATTAATTTTGAATAGGAAGTTAAGCAGTGAATAAATTATTGAAGTCTAAGGTTAGCATATCTGAGAACAACTAACACTCTCCCATAAATTATTTTAAAGATAAAGCAGGTGTTTAGGATAATATTTGTTAGCATGGATTAAAGTAGTGCCAGTGTGGACACTAGGATTGCAATTAAGAATTAATCTGAATTAGGTATAAAAAAATTTTTTTGAGGGATTCAATTCGAATTAATTAGCTTTTTTTTTTTTTTTTTTGTAATGTGACAGGCCTTTACTTAGACCATCTTTCTTGTAAACAATGGTGAGATGCTATCACTAGGATAGGATAAATTCATATAACAAACATTTCTTACATCTTTTATTTGCAAAATTTAGTAAGCATGTTTCAGTTACTGTAATGTCCACACATACGATGTTCACAAGCTCCCCTGATAACCAGATTATGAATGTACAAACCTCCTCCTGCTGGAGAATCCTGTGCTTTGATGTTTTTTTCCATTGTTTTCAAACTTGCTTTTTTGTACTGAAAATTTGAAATACCACCCCTCCCCCTCTCTCCCACCACCAAAGGTCACTTATGGTATCAAAAATTGAAATAAATTGTCATTAACTATCCCATTACACTGAGGATAATGTCTGCAAAATTTCATCAAGATTCATTCATCCATTGCAAAACCTTAAACATAATTATGGTTATATAGTCATGATTTTTTGCCCCCCTTTTTCAAAATCTTGGCTATGCCCCTGCCTTAACCAGAATTTTATAGGGAAGCAGAATGCAGAAAAATACCTGTAACACTCACAATACCAGGTATTGTTAACAGAAATTTTTATCAGGCAATGTGGGGCCAATGAGAACATCTAAACAAAGTTTCATTGCAACATGCTCAGGTGTCAAGGAGTTCACTGACACACAGACAGACAGGCAAATATCAGGAATTTATTATTAGTATAACTAACAGAGGTGCCTACTTACTCTAACAGCCTCAGTCAGGGTAGACATTCCTGGAGTTGCCCTACACTGCCAGGTAGGAGGCTTCCACATACAACACTCTATTCATGTAGCTTGGTACATAAGGTCTTTGCCAAACATCTTGAATGTATAGATGAAACATAAATTTGATGAAAACAGAGCTAAAGGACAGAATCCAGATTAAATTGTGGATCAAAAAAAGCTGGAACATTTTCCTTATGATTTGATCTAGAAAGCTGAAGTACATTATTCTGGTTGTCTATTTATATTATGTAAACCATTTATTCATAAGGAATTACCATAATGCTGTTCCACCAATGGATAATCACCAATCCACCTTCTTCTTTTTTAAACCTGGAAACAAAAACAAAAATTATTTACTTTTTTTTTTTAATTCTTTTTTAAATCAATTCCAAGCTTCTTTACAATTTTCAGTCTAGAATGGAATGTTGTTTATATGGGAATATATCCTCCTTTAAAACAATGCTAAGATTATACCTATCCCTTAACTTTCCTATTTTGTGGTCAATTTTTGTAGTTTCTGTATTAAACTGAAACTAAGTGCACAGAACTGCAGGTCTTGAAGCAATGTATTTGTAAATAGTGTTAACTAATGTTTGAAGAGACAAGGATTATTTGCAGCTTCTATTACAAGGTTGAAATTTCATCTAATTTTTTAACCCTCAATTTCACACAACTAAATCATAAATCAATGAATTGAAAACAATTTTATGGTCCAAAATTTTTCCAGTCTTTTAATCTAGGAATCTGTGGGTGACTATG
The DNA here is from genome assembly GCA_963969325.1 of Lycopodina hypogea. Classification (NCBI taxonomy): domain Eukaryota; kingdom Metazoa; phylum Porifera; class Demospongiae; order Poecilosclerida; family Cladorhizidae; genus Lycopodina; species Lycopodina hypogea. Next base: position 8,551,502 of record OZ017786.1, on the reverse strand, counting down.
TAGAGATGAGAAGGGGTACCAACTCTGCATGCAAACAACCAAAATATAAATTATAAGTTCACATAACTGATTTATCAGGCCCATATTGCAAGGCAAGGATTTTTAGGGCAGTGTTAAGTCAATAAGTTAGGTGGCTTAGCAAAATAATGGGGACACAGTGAATAAAAGTGCCAAAATTTGTACAATTAGTGTTAACATGACTTCATAAATATGTTGTGCTGGTTAACCAAATGAGTGGATGTGGCTTTTATGGCTTCATTCCATGGTTTCCTGAGGGACACAGAAGGCACAGGAAAGTCACCAGACCCACTTTATTTTTGTGCTAGTGATGCATTCAGTGCTGTGAATAAAGGGGTCTGGGACCCTGAGACTAAATTTAGTTCTTGCTATAAATGTCCCCCTTGTGGCATCAACCAGAGAGTTACACCCCCACAGGAAAAAAATTTTGAAGCTAAGATTCCTTCATGAATATTGGACTAAAAATTTCCAAAAAAATTCATACCAGGTTATGCATTAAGGACAAGGTAAAACAATAAAAAAAAAAAATTTTTTTTTCCAGTTCAGTTACACTTTAAATTTATTGCTATAAATATTCTATATGATAAAATTGATAAAATATTTTTGCATATAGAATTTTTTGAAAATAGAAATATACTAAACATGTGAATTTTTACTTTCTGTGGTTGGACTCTATCTTAAAATTGAAGTTACAAGGACTTCAATGAAAATAAAATTAAATACTTTTGTTCAATCTGCCCTCATTTTATCAATTTTTTTTTGCTTAGCCACCTGACTAAATTATTTCTTATGTGGGTAGAATAATGATATCCCCATGTCCCTGTCGTTGGAATTGGTGATCATATTTTGATGGAATTCATGTCCATGGAAGTTGCAACCACACAGGAATGAATGTAATGATGTGTTGATGGTAATTGTTTCCATGGATACCCAATAATATTTGCTAACATTGATAACTTCATGTTGGTAACATGTTTAATAGATCACTGCTGCATCCATCTTGTAGTCAATAAAATGTAGCTAGAATAGTTGACCTGCTGGCTCAACATTTGTTGACTGGTAGGCTTCTAACTTCCATAGCTTATTGATTGCTGGGACATTGTAACATTACCATGTAGAAAAGCAACCCTCAGTTCTCAAATTAAAATGGTATTTCCTAAGGTAGCAGGTACATGAAATTTGGCGTGGGAATAGGTATAGTGTCAAGGTTAATGCCCTTTTATTTAGAATTTTGATAAAAATAATTTCAACAGATATAATTAGCATTCATTGTAATTTTGACACATTTTGGTTAAGAATAAATTCAACACACCCACTTCACCTCCACTTTTTCGTGTCTTGAAGACCCCACATTCCCACCATGGGGTTTTAACATGCCCAAGTTACTCCCCTGGTCAAGTTGTGTATGAACCCTAGCAACCATCAGATGCTAATCTCTACTGCCACCTACATTAGAGTTCTGAGAACAAGCAGCAAACTCTGCTGGCCTGTTCTTAACTAACCCTTCTGTCACTTTCATGCACCATTTTATTCCACACAACCATAGCTCGGAATATTCTAGTATTTGGTATCAGCACACTGAAATTTTCATTAAGTTTGTATTCATATAGTATGATAAAAGCAGGAGATTTTGTAGTTACACTTTTAATAAACACCATGGTAGTCATGAACCCCAACACATTTTCTATTGTGCAGGTGTTCCAAGAATAGGCACGCTAGATAGTACCTGATCATGCAATACCCTGTCAAATTTACTGGGAATTGAGGTCCATAGGAAGTCCATGTACACTATTATACTCTATATTATGGAAATTATTAACTATAATACACCATGTAGATACTCAGAGTAAACAATGATATACCATAAGAAGACAAATTATGTCCTACAGTATATGTATTCTAGGCAGACACTGTGTGACTACAGCCCACCAATATTGCACTGAGAGAACCTTCAGTATTTAGTAGGTCTGCAAGAATGTCTTCACCATCTCAGATCCCAGAATACAGGAAGGAGCCCTAGAGACTACCCCTTCCTCCCTACAAAAGATCCAATTGGGGGGGGGGGGGCATAAGGTAGAAAAAGAAGAAGAAAAAAAAATTCTAAATTCTGCATTCCTCAAATACCCAAGATGACCAATAGCATGAATTTAAACAAATTTTAACCTAATGAACTGCTTATCAAAAATGACCTGACATATAAATGCCAACATTAACAGCTTCCTTTTTTATCCAGTAGTTTCATAAATTGATACTTTCAGTGTGTTTCTAGGATCTCAACTATGAACACCCCCTCCCCCTTTCCAAAATCTATGAAAAATATCCTTTGTAATGTCCATATCAGTTTTATAATGATATCTAAACTACAGAAATGGCACCCCAGATCAGGCAATGGCTAATAACTTCTTAAAAAGGTCTGGCCATGGATACCACTTTTGGTTCTTTAGATTAGCAGTCTTTTATAACTCTCTGGGCCACTTTGAAAAAGGAGGAGCCACCCACCTCACACTGTGGAACAAGCTCTGTCTGTCACTCCTCTGTTGAGTTCTTATCATATATGTATTCAGTTTGCATTAGGTCTGATGCAGATCCTTCACATGAACAGTAACTCAGGGGAATACTGGGAATTAATTTATGAGTATAGGAAGGAAAGGATGCTCAGAAGGCTAACTTGGCAATTCCTTTCATTGAATTAATTGTGACTGTGGCCTTCATTCTTAAGGGACAGATAGCTGGTTTCATTTTCCACTGGAAAATCTCTTTATCAATATTATTAGGTAAGTGAAGGCATGGCTCCCTCAAACAGTGTGGCTTCCCCCATTAGGTTAATAGAAGTGAAGTTTTCTGAGACCAAGAATAGTATGGCCTCCACCATTAGGTTAATGATATTGATGTTTTTATAAAACCAAGCAGGATGTTGGCTATACTCTTAGTTTATTATTTTAGACTAAATATTTTAATATGTTTGGAGGGAATGCAAAATATTATGATTCAGAGCCTTCAATTTAATTCTTCTTACAAATAAATCCTGCAAATATACGCTCCACTTTTTTCTTGACTGTATATTGGAGTCAATAATCATATTCAGGCACTTTCCTATTGAAATCCCTTAGTCTTTGCTGGGTTTCATCCTAAATTTTATTCTTCCTTCAATTCCTCAATGAACCATGAGTATTGTTCATTTATTATGAGATTGTGTCATATAGCTAGAAGCCAAATTGGACCATTCAAGATTTCCTTATTTGGGGGTACTTAACATGGGTGATGAAGTGGAGTATTACAAAACCACCATTATGTCCTTATTGATAAAAAGAGATTGAGAGGTCACATTATTCCAAACAATATGGTAAACTACATTGGTTCTTATCCCCTTGGTGAGAAAATTGAAGCCTACCAAATCGGGTTTATTCTTTAAAAAAATGTTGAACAATATTGATTCTTCTCTCCTCAAGGGGTTGGGAGGTAAAGGTGTTGGTTGAAAAACACAGATTATTGCCCCCCCCCCTGTTTGTGGTTGGAGTTAGGGAAGTGGTGCTCTACTATCTCCAAATTTTCTTATTTTGGTCTTTTCAGGGGGTGGGGTTGTGGATGCTCTGATTTTGAAAGGAGCCAGTTTGATAGGACAAGGGGGCTCAATTTCTCCCTCATTTCCCCCCCCCCCCTCCCCCCACCCTATAGATTTTCCTCTTTTGTCCTGAGGTTGTGGAGAAGTTTTGAGGAGCCCCACAAAAACAGTAAGTCAAACTGTGTGATGAATATTTACCCCCAGGGGGGTTAGGTCTATAACAGCTTATAAAGCCATGGGGCTCCATTTAGGCCATAGACCCATTCACAAATGGAAAATTGGTGATGTAAAAGGTTTAATCACATATTGACTATGCCTGCATTTGCTTAACCCAGTGGATATTTCATTACTCCTTTCTTACCTTCATTAGGTATTATTAAAATACTTGTTACTGCCACTGAAACAATACACAGCGAAATTACAGTGACATTTTTACTACAAATCGATACATTATTTTAAATTTTAAATATTAAAAGCTTATGATAGGGCTAGGATTAGGGCTAAAATGATTCGAAAGATTATGAGCTCTGGAAAAAAATAGCAAAACTGGTGTAAATTAATTGAGAAAGATTAAGTGAATTGTTGTAGTAAACACACTGAAAAAAATGCACAATAAAATCACTGTTATATTTTTATAATAATAGATATATTATTATGAAATGTGATGGAGTCAAGATTATTAAGGAACTCTGGGCTCTACCAGTCTTCTTTGCAGAATGTGGAGATTTGGTGCTGTTTCTGCTTCATATGCTAAAAGACAGAACTGAATGCTAAAAGACAGAACTGACTGAGGACTCACGAAAGAGATTCCTGGGTTATGTGATGAGCAAAAAAGGTACCTTTTTAAAATTTGTTTTTATTGTTTCTGTTGTTGTTATTGTTTGTTATTGTATTATTTTTTTTACTCTTTCTTTTACCATGTTGCAGTTTCGTTTGTAGTATACTTATTCATGACAATGTTTCCAGTCCTCCACATTACTATCCATGCTGATGTCAAGGCTGTACCAGCTGACCACACCCCTGGATGCTGAACACCAAATAAATTAACACTTAGTGGTGGATTGTCAATTACATGCATGATAGTGTTTATTATTTAATTGAGTAAGCATTGCAGTGTGTCCTGACAAGATTAAAATATTTCGTTGAAGTACCAAGAGTAAGCCCACATAAGAGGTTATTGTTGTGGTGGTTTCAGCTCTTATATTTGTGGGATTAGCCACTTGGAGTGAAGCAGCACTGCTGAACATGAAAGGCTTCTTCTTTCATAAAAGAAAAAGAAAAAAGTAGTAATTGTAAAGCTCTGGACAGGTGAATAAAAAACCAAATGTTCCAAAAGAGCACTAGAATCTGTACAAGATATCATGGAAGCTTGTGATGGGAGTGAGGTGGTCATCTCAGTCCAAAGTTATTGTTGTGCTGCTGTTGTTTTTTTGTTTTTTTTTGGAGAGAACTATGTGTCATGAATAACTTCAAATCCTACTACAGTTCCAATGGATAGTCAAGATAGTTTATGTGGAACATATTGTCTGTTATGGGCACCAGTCTAGTGATATGGATGTGCCTGAATCCAGTCTAACCTGAATACGATTGACAGTGGTGTCATGGGAGAGTTGTGTTTAAGAGTTTTGTTGGTAAGGAAATAACACCTAACTGTTTCAGGTGTGCTAGAAATGGGTAAGGACTCTGTGAGAACTTCAAAGAGGAAGTGCTGGATAATTTTTCATGTTGACAGTTCTTCACTGAGTTGAGTTTAACTATAAAAGTAAAAGAAAGGCAAGACATACTTCTGATGATGACTCAGGTTCAATCCATGATACAGTTATTATCATCTGATCAGGTCAATTCAGTTAAATATTAAAACTATGTTACATTTTAACTGCATTTTGGTTTCATCTATCTTACTTGATTTGTTAGTTTGTTAGTCATATAGCTCCTTCCAGGCAATTGGACCAAGAGCACCTAAATTTTCAGAGGTTGGTGGGAGTCGTCCAAGAATTTTTTTTCTGTAAAGTTTAGTGAAGATTGGAAGTAAAAGCCAAGCTATAGGGCTGGTTAAAAAAATTTTTCTTTTCCTTGGAGGGTGTCTCAACTTCATGCATGAGTAATCACAAATCTGCATTTTGAATACTACACACAGCAATTGCCTAACTGCTCCAAGTGAGTTCAGCATAACTGAGCCCAAACTCTCTTTTCCTTCTTTTCCTACTGAGTTGGCCCAAATGTCTGGGAGTAGACAGGAAGTGAAAAATATAACAAACCTTGAATTATAAAAAGATGTCTCTGTTGCCTCTGAAGGAAGTTTACTTTGCTGCAAACACACTGTAATTGAAGTCAGCAAAACGATGCCAAAACCCCACCCCCCTTTTATTCTTGTTATTTTTGTTGTGCTAAGCATTGTGAGAAGATAGGGAATAGATAAACAGACTAATGTCGATTTAGAGTAGATATCTTCGTTGTCTCCCTCTGTAGCATTGGTATTTTGCTAATATAATAATGTATACTATAATACTCCAGACAGACACTCAGACCAAACCATGTAATACCAAAAACAAGATCAGTTATGTCTACAAGATATGTCTTCCAGGCAGACACCAGTATGACTACAGCACACTGAGATTACAATCAAAGTACCTTCAGTATCTAGCTCAACTTACTAGAGCTGACCTGCATACCACCTCACAACCATGGCCTGTGTGTATTCTGCCCTCTGTTCTCACATAGAGCTGATGATAGGCAATGGAGAATAAACTTAGTTGTAACATAAGGTGACTAATGGTAAATGACTAATGAGGATGAATGGATTAAGTGACAACTTTGAATAGTTTTATTAAGGTTATAGAGTTACATGGTAACTATTAACCATGGGTCAACATTTATAAAATGATGCCTAAACACAAGCCCAGAGTATTTGTGATCGACCAAAAACATAATGATTATGTTTGCAATAGTTGGATTATTGATTGGCAATAATTGGTATATGTATGTGAGTAAATTTTAATAATTTGCTATATAAATATGTACTAGGTTGTGTTGATTGTTTGTTGACTACTCAGGGAAATGCCACAAGGCAGTTGATAATGTTTAGATAACATTAGATAATGGAGGAGTAACTTGGAAACCCCTGAACCTGCCACCGCTAACTAACCACACCCTCCCCCAGACTATGTTACAGGAAGTTTTTGATGGTGAGTGAAGAATAATTATACATTAACTTATGTATGTTCATGTCCCTGTTTGATGGAATTGGTGGCCATGTTTTGGTGGAATTCATGACCATGGAAATGGTAACTCTACATGAATGAATATAACCATGTATAGAAGGTAACTGTTTCCATGGATACCTATTGATATCTGCTACATTGATAACTTCATGTTTGTAACGCATTCAGTAAATATCTGCTGCACCAAAAAATGTAACAAGAATAGTTGACCTGCTGGCCTCAATATTGTGGACTAGTAAATTTCTGATTTCCATGTGCTTATTGAGTGCTGGGACATTGTAACATCATATGCTAATACCATGCAGAAAGGCAACCCTCAGTTAGTTATGGTATGCACACAAGAAATATCATATTGAAAATTCACATATTATTCAACATCATTTATATTAGAGTCATCCCAGTTAGCAAGAATGGGTGCTAAGGTAATAGAACAAAATGTTAGAATAGTTAATTATATTATTCCTGTTGTACGACTGTATACACACATTACTTTGTGCACACCACACAGTTCACTTCTTGGTGGTCGTTGTAAGGAGGACAGGGGAGGCCAGTGGAGCAAGTTGCTTCAGTGTGGTAGAATAAAGCACCATTTGTATTAACTCCAGCACCTGTTAAGGAATCCATATCTTTGTCCACACATTCAAATTTACTTCGACCGTGATTCTTATAGGCTGCCATCAGAAAGCCATAGTACTCGTTGGTCCAGGTGAGAGGGCAGCTGGCCTTAGCTGGGATCATGACTACAGTTGGTCTAGTAGACACACGGCAGACAGCACAGGGAACATTGTGGTCATGAGTTCCTTGGACTGGATGTTCATACTCTGCTCCATGGATGGGTGAATGGTCTTGTATTCCAGCATAATAACTGAGAGTGGTGTTGTATTCTGGATCTTTTGGCAGACAGATATAATTAGATCCTCCACCGACTTGAGTAAACAAGGAGCCTCCAGCTATGCCAGAGTAGACTAGCTCAGTGCCTGCTACTCCAGGGCAAGTACTCTTTCCCCACCTGATGTAGGTGGCCCCTCCACTTGTAGGTCCAGGGAATCCTTCCTTCCCCTGGGGGCCATGTTCTCCACGGGGTCCAGCTGGTCCTGGTGCTCCATCTCTCCCTGGAAGACCATCTCTGCCTCTCAGCAGCTCCACAAACACACTGGATTTATTTGTCTCACTCACCTGCAGAAGACCAAAAGAGCCTGCAAATATATATACATGGTCAAGTTAACCAGTCAATAATGTTTTTTTTTATTTCCCTTTCTTTATTGCAATAGACACATCATAATCTGGTCTTCATACCTTTACAGTAGCAGAGAAAAGTGAAGACAGTGAAAGAGACAATGAATTTCATTGTTACCAGCTTGCTGAAAGTAATTCCCTTCAAATATCTCAGGAAATTGTAGAGTCTATATTTTGCATCTCTTCTTTTATAGTGCTAAAAAATGTTTTTAAAAAATGGAGGGAACGTTCAAGCATGACTTGCTCATGATATTCATAATACTGTAGAACTTCTTTTTGATATAAGAGTCTAAAACCACCTTGTAAATTGAATTCATTGGGAATTTGATCCATAGTGAAACCTAATACATTGAAATATATTAAATTTCTAATTTCCATAATAAATAGGATGGCAGCATATACCAGGCTTTGCCCAGGATACAATGACATGCCCACAGGAAAAAGTGTGGCTGAGTATTATCTGACCCATTTCTATAACATTCAAATTCTCTTTGTGCTTCTAGGTCTCTTGGTCCATGTGGACAGGTGAACCAATTTATTTTTTTGGCTAAAAACCAATCCAATCTATCCTGAAGAGTGGGTTTGAATTATATGGTGGACTGGTAGGAAGTGGTGTGACCAACTGTGACCTAGCCAATGTCCAAGAATTGTTTGAGTACCACTTCTGGCATATTTAGCCTCACAAACCTCAGAAATAAGTTTTAATACAAATAACTACACTGAGTAGAGAGTATCTATCAAAAGTAATTCTAGCCACTTTGTTCACAGAAGTGTTATTGAAAAACTCATGACTCAAGACCAGTGTTACGAGATAGATTTAGCTCAAAATCACTATTTTTCATCACTACTCATTTTCAGTTATTGAAGAAAAAAAAATTATTACAAAAACACCAGCTCAGATTATACTTAGCAACTGAACCACATATTAAAAATTTATATTGGAAAATATCACTGCTTTCCTTCAGATCACAGCTTCAACATTTGCCTTTGCACCACTTATCTGCATTCAAAATAGGACAGACTATTTTCATTACACCAAGGCTGAACACTTGGAATAGAAAGTTCCCCATTGGATCTTTGTATGAATGTACATCCATCCAGAAAATCTCTGGTATCCCTAGCCAGTTTCTTGATGATGGGGCAGTTTCTCCCAGGGATGAATCATCTTATGGAAGGGATTGTGGATACAGATATTCTCTTCCAGATGCGGGGTGCAAGAATTGTAAGAAATAGTAAGGATCTCGATTATTTCTGCATCCTTATGAATACCTTCCTCAGACTATTGAAGGCATTCTCTTACTGTCTCTTACAGTCTAGGATGGTTATGGTCTAACTTTCTCTGGAAACCCTGAATCCTGCTGAAAATTCGCTACGTCTTTTGAGAGTTTTGGCAATTTCCCAATCAGACCTTTTCCCTCCCAAATTGTTTCCATAATTAACTAGTGTATCAACACTGCTTAGGACTGCACCACAGATCAGCCTCCTTTAAATTGGTTGGTATCCAACCAATTGAGATGACAATATCACAAAAAATAGATGATTTAATGACCAGTCACCTAATTACAACTGCATGTATGTGTGTGTGTGTGTGTGTGTGTGTGTGTGTGTGTGTGTGTGTGTGTGTGTGTGTGTAACTATGCTTCTTCCTACTCATGCCATTAGTCTACATGCAACGAATCAACTCAATAAGTAACAAATCATGAATCATAATATACAAATTGCAATCTCAGGTACCTAATCAAATATATTCTGTGTGTGCATGTCTGTAAGTTCTTGATTTAACCTACCAATTTTTTTGAATGATTTCTTTTTAAAACATTTGAGCCATGGGAGAATTTAGAAAAAAAAGTTTGCCAAAATAAAAGAATGGAGTAAAATATTATAGAAGAAAAGAAGTATGGAAGGAAATGGTGGGGGGGGGGGGGGGGGGGGGGACAAAGAAAAAAAGAAAGGAAAAAAAAAGTTAGAAAAATGAGGGGGGGGGGAGGGAAATCAACCTAGTCCACATTTGAACCACTAAGTTTTAGCTTGGGAGACCTGTGCCTTTACCACTGAGTCATGGTATTTTAGGCTTTTTTAATGGAAAATTTGACTTGTTTTTATCCCTACCAGGGGTGATACTTTCAGAAAATTTTTGGTGAAAACACTTAGTAAAAACCCAAGGATCGTGTCTGCAAAGTTTTAGCTCTATAGGTCCAAGGGTTTGTGTGGCCAAAGTACTATTTTTGGCATTTTTTGGCCTGACACAAACATAGCAAATGGTATTATCCATATATAGGTAATTAAACGTTCTCCTGGAGACGCTGATTCTGAAAATATATGGATTCATGGGTTTAACTTGCAAAATGAGGGCGTTAAGGGAAGACATACAGACTTCAGAGACAACTTCATATATATATATGTATATATATATATATATAGATAGATAATCCATTGTATAAATGGGAGAGTATGTGAGCATTAAGGCCTCAAAACTGGCTAATGGTTTAACAGATTTTCATGAAACTTTGCAGGCATGACCCCTGGTGGGGAAAAGAAAGAGGAATTGAAATTTCCATACAAAAAAAAAAGACTAAAAAACCATAGCCAAGTGGGGCACAGGTCTCCCAAGCTGAAGAAGCGGGTTCAATCCCAGACTTGAGCATTTTCCCCCCCATCCCCCCCCCCTCTTTTTCCCCCCTTCCTTGAAGTTTTCCCCCTTCCTTGGAGTTTCCCTTCATTCCTTCCTCTTTTTCTTCTTTTCACCTTTTTTTCCCTTCCTCCTTTTTTTTTTCAAACTGAAGGTGTTATAGGAAGACATACAGACTACAGAGATGACAACTTCATATATACAGATGACTAGCAGCATATACCCGACATTGCCAAGCCAATGTCAACATGAAACATTATACAAGCCACATAAACTTTGGCCTGGTTGGTCTTTTAATTAGCTATTGGCGGCCAAAACAACGTCCTGTGGGTGTGGCTTATACCAAACCACACTCCTTGCCACACCCACATATATTTAATAATGTTTACCTTATTACTTGGACTCCATATGCCAAATTTCAGCCTGATAGGTCCATAAATGAGTTTTTGGGAGGCATAATGATGTCCTATGGGTGTGGCAATGACCAGACTATACCCATTGACACATGCACATGTGACTCAACTAATTGTTTGGAAAACTCGTTCCAAATTTTAGTCTGGTTGGTAGTTTGATTAGCTTTTAATAGCCATTACAACTTCCATTGGGTGTGCCTATAGCCAAAGCACATCCATATATGATTAATAATGCTTTCCCAGGTGCTTAGAAACCACATGGAAAATTTTTGCCTGATTGGCCTCTGATTAACTTCTCAGCCAAAAAATAACTGTGTGTGTGTGTGGCCTGGCAAAATCACACCCATTACTATGCCCACATGTGTTTTATAATGTCACCCTGGTTCTTGGAGAGCATATGCCAAATCTCAGCCTTTTGGTCCAAGTATTTGGTCGTGATGCCTAGACACATACATACAAAAATCTTACGAACCGAAATATATATTAAAGTGGGCTCGTGGATCGAACTCCTTAGGGCCAAGCATTATTCAGAAGTTCTTTTTTGGCCCTTTTTTGTATTACACAGCAATGGGAAGAGGTTCAGCCCAGAGTGATCCCGCCCATGTTACTCCCAAAAACAAGTTGTGTATTCATACGATGTTTTAAGTATGTCGCTCCAATGGTCTGTCACTCCAAGGGTTTGCCTGTCCAAAGTACCATTTTTGTCTTTTTTTGGGCCTGACATGAAAACAGAAATGGGTGTGGTTACATACATGTGCCTAAAACATTCCCCAGATTATATTGATTCCTAATATATGAAAGTAAAAAATATTTCTTTGAATTAAAACTGCTAGGGATGATGTGTCAGTACAAAGTGCAAAAACAAGAATTCTGTGACAGTGTGTATTACAAAATTCCCTGCATCACTGATTCCTGTGAACTTAGGATTCTACATGATAGTCTGTGTTGTGAAATTCCTATGAACTTAGAATAATTATTCTAACTTGCTACAAGCAAATTGAAGAGGTGGCAGTCTTTTGGCATCACATCTTACACATTAACTGAGAATGTAGAATTGGTGAAGTAGGGAATTTTGTAACACACACTGTCACAAAATTCTCGTTTCTGCACTTTTTGCTGACACATCATCCATACTTACCGTTTTATTTCAAAGAAATATTTTTTACTTTCACTTGTTTCCTTTAGTTTTTGCACACTGTCAGATAGCTAGCTACAGTATTGGATTGGCTTATCGCATATCTGATTGATATCCACAAAAGTGCGCACATATTTTTTACTTTCACTTGTTAAATATATCATCAATACCAATACTTAATAATTCTGCATGTACACAAATTAGTGGTGTCAAACATGGCGGTTTGAACTTATCACTGCAGCTGCAAGTCTGGGATATACTTTGGTAGTTTGTTAACATGGCGAAGTAAATGAAGAGGTCATAAACCTAGTCCAAAGAAATAGTAAGCTGTTAGTATAACTATTCAATGATTTCCTATAGCCAGCGGCTCTGGCCCTGCAACTGAATGAAGAACAAAAAAAGAAAGATGAAGAACATTTGGCGATTTTGATGAGTCTCTGCTCGCTACTTTAGCGATTGATTTGGAGAGTAAAAACTATCTTGGTAGTTTGTGTTGCAGCTTATATGGACTGCAGGTGAATTTTGTATCCTGTGTTTGAGCCATAGCAGAGAAAGTGAAGCTTTTATGTTGTATTAGTTAATTAAGCCGGCATTTTTTCTTGGTCATCCCTACTTAGAGAGTACTATCGTACTCTCTGACATGGGTTCATAGGTCTAACTCACTAGGCTCAAGTGTTTTTGCTGAAATACCATTTTTGACATTTTTAGCTTTACACAGGGAAAGGGAGAGGTGTGGCCAGGTGGAACCCAGCCCATGTTACTCTGAGAGTGAAATCATATATGCATACCAAGTTTTAGATCTGTAGCTCCAAGGGTTTTTCTTGCCAAAATACCGTTTTAAACTTTTCTCATTACCATGGTAACCATTTTCTAGATTTTTTTTAAACCCATGTTTTAAGTTGGGTCAAAACCTCTCATCATGCCAAGTTTCATACAAATCCACCCACAGGTTTGACCAGAATGATGGTACAGACAGACAGACAGACAGACAGACAGACAGACAGACAGACAGACAGACAGACAGACAGACAGACAGACAGACAGACAGACAGACAGACAGACAGACAGACAGACAGACAGACAGACAGACAGACAGACAGACAGACAGACAGACAGACAGACAGACAGACAGACAGACAGACTTCAATTTTAAACTCTATTTTTCTTCTTCTATTTATTCATTTCAACAATCTGGGGGTAATATTTATGTCTCCCGTGGTGTCTCTTTGGATGTGTCCACCCATGCATGCAGCAGATAAAATGGACTGATGTGTGTTTACTGAGATAATATGTTGAATTTTTATTCATTTCACCTCTTCATTGTAAACCTAGGTCATCCAATAAAGAGATTACTGCCATACCCACTATCTATAAGGTCTTTCAGTGACCGAACAGAGTGTGGATTACATCATTAGACTATTGAATAGCAGTTCTCTGGTACCAGGCAGAGGGTGGCCTCCTTCCATTAGGTTAATTGAATTGAAGTTGTCTGGGGACTAAGCAGACCATGGCTTCATATTAGTTTATTGCATTGATGTTTTTAAGTGATAAATTATAGTACCTTCACCATTAGGTTAACTGAATGAAGTCTTGGGATCAAGCAGAGTGTGGTCTCCACTATTATTATAATCGTATTTGAGTTCTCTCCAAACGTAGGAAAGTGTGGCCTCCTCCATTAGATTGATTGAATTGTAGTTCTCAGAGACCAAGCAGACTATGGCCTCATCATCAGCTTAATTATATTGATGTTTAAGTGATAAAGTATAGTATTTCACTATTAGGTTAATTGTAATATGTTCTTCAGGATCAAGCAGAGTGTGGTCTCCACCATTAGGTTAATTGCATTTAAGTTTTCTCCAACATAGTAAAGTGTGGCCTCCACCATTAGGTTAATTTCATTGAAGTCCTTATGTAGTTAAGCATGTCTTCAACATTAGGTTAATTATATTGAAGTTTTATGGAGATCAAAAGTGAAAACCTCTACAGATTAAGTTAATTGAATTGAGGTTTTTAAGGGACCAGGAGTTATTCTACCTGTAACTGAGCAGCACACAGAAAAGATTTTGATGAAACTTGACAGTTACGAAGATTAGTTGTGAGAGATATTTTTAGACTGAGTTCCCACCTATCCGTGGGGAGGGGGGGGGGATGTGTGTGTGTGTATGCGCACGTGTGTGTGTTGGTGGGGGGGGGGGAGGGGGGGAAAGGTTAAGACCCACAAGGTTCTCCTCCCCCCCCCCCCCCCACTCCCTTTCTCATTTGTACCACAATCTATCTGAAGTATAACTGAAGAAGCAAGTTACAAAACATTTACTTTTATGAAGTGTGATTACAGCCTACTGAAGGTAGACCTAGCAAACATTCTTCGCCCAATGCCCTAGATTGCCCAGGAGTTAATTTAATGGTATTAGGTTTTAATAGGACCAAGCAGGATATTCTCTCTACTCTAGGTTATTACATCAAAAATAAGTTGAAAAAAAGTGTTTATAAACTTTTAAAAGTTTTAAAGTAATGTGGACATGGTTCACCGTTAATTTAGTTTAATTTAAGAATAGATTCGACAAATTATACACTCAACTGTTTTCTTATGTGCATATTTAAGTATTGGCTATTTCATCACTCTGTTCCCACACTCTTTAGATAATATTATTTATTTAGGCCACTGAAACAAAACACAGTGAAATTATAGTCTTTCACAAATGTAGTGCCACTATATAAGCGACAAAGTAGGAAAAAAAAAAATTTTTTTTTCTCAAATAAATCAGTGACACCCCATAATTTTACAACAAATAGACACATTATTTTAGAATTTGAAAGATTAAAAGCTTATTAAGTGAATAAGAAGGAAGATAGATATATACTAAGCAAGAAGATAGCATTGCCAACTCTACCAGTGCATGTACCTGCAGTAAAGGTGCAGCCATGACTCCTGGGTTTTGTGATGAGTGGAATGGCATCTTTATATGATTTTTCTCTTTGGATAAGTTTCTTCCTGCTCATGTTAACTAATATCACGGTCCTGTAAAATAATTAAAGAAGTGCTGAGTTTATAGTATACTAAAAAAAATCTGACCTACAGGTGGTTTTAGAGTGCACTTCTGATGCACTGTAGTCGCAAAAGTGTCTGCTTTAGAAACAAACGTTAAGATATAATTAGGTTATTAAGTATCAAATTTGGTGGACTGTGATTTGCCTATGTTATATCACATTAAGTACCAGTGCTACGAATGGAATCCTATTTTTCCAAGTATTGGATTCTGGGATCCTTGCTGTGGGATGTGTCTACTCTGAATAGTGAGTTTTATTTGGTATGGTGCTTTGGTCATAAAGTAGATGGACACAAACATGCATACATACATATAAACTTTTTTTTAGCTTGACACTCATGGAGGGAGAGATGTGTCCAGGTGGGACCCACCCCATGTTACTCCCAGAGTCAACTTGTGCATGCATACAAAGTTTTAGGCCTGTAGCTCCATTCTCTTTTTCTGGCGAAAGTATCACTTTTGGTATTTTTTTCATGCAGAAAGGGGTGTGACCATATAGACATACCTATAAGTTCCCCTGATGACACTGATTCTGTGTGTGTGTGTGTGTGTGTGTGTGTGTGTGTGTGTGTGTGTGTGTGTGTGTGTGTGTGTGTGTGTGTGTGTGTGTGTGTGTGTGTGTGTGTGTGTGTGTGTGTGTGTGTGTGTGTGTGTGTGTGTGTGTGTGTGTGTGTAACTTCAACCATTCAAGCGTATGCAGACAGATGGACAGTTTATTCCCACTTTATAGTATAAGTATTTATCCATGGCTTTGGCTTTAGTCCTTCACATTACTATCCACTCTGATGCCAGGCTGTACCAGCTGACCACAGCCCTGGATGCTGAACACCAAATAAATGAATGTGGATCGTCAATCATACAAATGCATTACTTTTTGTGTATTATTCAATTGGTAAATTATTAAGAGTAAACAGTGACCAAGTATGGTATGGTTTTTGTGAGCCAGAGTACAAAACGCTTTGGCTGGCAGTGCATAGAGTTTAGAAAATATGAGTTTAGTGAAAGTGTGGGTGTATTCAGCTTATCTTGCAGTTTGACTGACAACTAATAGAAAGTACTGTAGTGATGTGGAGAGCTATTCTGGGTGGGGGTCAAATAGCTGCACATGATATTATGTAAAGGTCTGAAGGTTATAATTGTGGTGGACTTAGCTGTAATCCACTTGTAGTGAAAAGGAGCTGCTGAACCAGGAAGGCCTCTTTCTAAATATTAGATGGTGTTGTTGTTATTTTGTTGTAAAGCTTTGAACAGATGCAAAGAAAGGTAATGGTAAATACCCTCACTTAATTATGTTCATTAATCCTGTTTGTTTTTTTTATTGAGATTAGTGGCAAACTGAATATTTGTTAGTGCCTAATTAGTATCCATTAATTGTATCATGTTCATTTGATTATAGAAATTAGTGTATATGATTGTATTACATCTTATAATATTTAATTATTTTGCAATGTTGTCATATAACTCAGTTCCTCATCATTCATTTCTGGGCTGACGAATGGTTGTCTATTCAAGGGAGCTAGTTTCCAAGATCAAATCTGTAACTCTATATACTTGGTATATCCAGGGCTGCATTTAGGATTGAGTTGAGGTGGGGGGAGGGGGTTAGGCGCATGAGTATTGGCGTGCCTAGAAGGAATTGTGGATATACTCTCCCCAGGAAACTTTTTAAAAAATTTTTAAATGGGGGACTTGCATGATTAGGGCCAGTAACCTACCACACCTACTTATGGTAACAGTGAACCACCAACAACATAGAAATTGTATTAACTTTTATGCCTGGTAATGCTATTCCTGGAAACTGTAACTGTACAACAGCCTGTACTTCCACCTTACTATGGGAATACAGAGTTAATGAAATCTCTTGCGTAC
>OZ017786.1:8320824-8534172 GCA_963969325.1 Lycopodina hypogea | reverse complement strand
CGCACCGGCTTGGAGCTGGAAGCCAGCTGCAGGGAGCTCTCCGAGCAGTTGTTGCAAAACACGCCCCCACAACTGCGACAGTGATGCTACACACAGGAGGGGGGAGTTGATCAGGGAGGGAGAAAGGGAGCAATATGTGCATCAGCAGGGTAAAGATGTGGTGGTCACAGGCAAGGGAGCAACAGTGTTTCTACATCAGGGAGAGTTGATCAGGGAAGCTTGACATTAATAAACTGCTCCAGAGCGATATCTATTCCAACTAAACTATTTCACTGCCATGTTACAGCTATGTAGTGAGTCTCTCTCTATTCTAACCAACTCTAACTGCTTTAATTCAGTCTGAAATTGATCAAGTGTGCATCACCAGAGCTATTGCAACATGTTTCACTATTCTCTCCACAACGCATGTGACCTTAGTTCAGTGCTTCTCTACGGCACCATAAACTGTCAAGTATTAAAATAGCTTCGAACCAAATGTGATATGAAGGAAAAAAAGTCTTTATGAGTTTACTAAAACCAAATTCAACCATGTGTCACGTTGACTTTATGTATTGACCTTCAGAGCTATTTACTAGTAAACCCACGACAGACTACGTGCTCTAGAATGTCAACCTTCAATAAACTCAAGCTAACTGATACTGACTGAGTACATGTTAGAATGCCAGAGTTAAAGTAATGATCACCAGTTGATGATTCATCTGGTCGCAGGGACAACTGAACACCCACATGCCCTCTCACCCTCCCCCTGCCCTCTCACCCTCCCCCTGCCCTCTCACCTTTCCCCCTGCTCTCACATCCTCCCCCTGCTCTCTCATCCTCTCCCTGCCCTCTCACCTTCCCCCTGCCCTCTCACCTTCCCCTTCCCCCTGCCCTCTCACCCTCCCCCCTGCCCTCTCACCCTCCCCCTGCCCTCTCACCCTCCCCCTGCCCTCTCACCCTCCCCCTGCCCTCTCACCCTCCCCCTGCCCTCTCACCCTCCCCCTCCCCTCCCCCTCCCTCTCACCCTCCCCCTGACCTCTCACCCTCCCCCTGCCCTCTCACCTTTCTCCTGGAGACAGAAAATGGTTTGTTGCATCCTTTACAGTCAGTAATGCTCTTGTCCTCCACCCAAACACTTTCCTTCATCACAGAACTAACATGCTTCATGTCCACCACCTTCTGCTGAGACCTACACACACACACACACACAAGCACAGTTACATACTGAAGATATACATACACATGTAAATGGCATGTGTACAGGTACACACACATGATGTGTACGACATTGTACCTGTGTATCTTGCAATAGGTCATGTATACATGTAATGGTATAAAGCCAGGCAGCCTCACACATGCCACACTGCATGTACGCATGCCCACACTTGTCTATGTCAACATACAGACTTAGCTGGCAGCCCATCTCCACCAAAGCTATTTCCTGCTCCGATACAGTTTCCTGCAATGCAGCGTATACCTCCTGCAACTCTGCATGCTCCTACAGAAACACCAACCACAGACGTCACAGGATAGTCACATGATCATCGTGTAATAAAGATACAAGAACAAGAAGTATCTGAGAGACACCAGGTGGTGTATACCTTTTGGAGCTTCTTGAGATTCTTAGAGGAGTTGGTGAGTTCCACTACTCTGTTCTTCTCTTTCTGCAGCTCCATCTGGGCAGCCATGGAGTAGAAGAGCATGTGACATGACAGGAACACATGCACTTCAATATTTACAACATGTACATATTCACAAAATTAGTACAGGGGAGGGGGAGGGCAGGCTATGTAGCTATTTATAGCCAATCAATACTAGCCAATCAGTCTGAAATAGCTGAGATATGATGTTTTCTTAATTTAATATCCAATCTTGATAAATTTTGCCAGTAGGCATACATACATATGTAGGTGCAATCAGTGCAGAATGATCGTTCTTCCTCCAGAGTATAGAAAAATCAAACTAATATCATAAATGAAAATCCCACCTAAAAACCCTTTAACCAATGTGGATATAACCCTGACCCCATATTTTCAAGAGGGAGAAAATCTTGTCCCAAACATAAGTACGTGCAATTAGAATGGTCATTCCCAAAGAGAATCGAAACTTATCTAAACATACCATAAAATACAACTTCATTTAAAAAAACAAAACAACTAATTTTAACTGAAATACAAGAGAATTGCAGATACACTCCACCCCCACGTCTTCAAGGGGAGTAAATCTCTCCTGCCCAACCACCTACATGAAACCACACACCCCAACACACAACGTCTGGGATGTTCTGGACATGCTGTACCTGTAGGGAGCTCTTCCACTGTTTTTCTATGGCCAAGTCAGACTCTGCAGTGCTCTTGGCCAGTTGCACCTCCTCCAGCTTGCAGCCTAACTCACGAGACGTCTGCAGGGACCGACTCAGTTTACTGCTGGTCTCTGACAGTCTAACAGGAAGAGAAGTAATAGCAGGGGGATGACATAGACAGAGGGTTAATGACTGCGGGGTGGGGGTCCACACGCGAGCTCTTGTTGAACACACCACTTAGTGTCGTTTACATTATTAGCATAGCAGTTGCTATGGCAACCAATGCTCAATGTTATCTTTACTCCCAAAAGTAGGAAGAGGAGTATTCAATTCTGCACTCCCACCACCAGCCTTGACATGCCATGTATCATGTCGAGGGAATACTTTACAATAGATAAAGGGTAGCACTTGAGACGATAAAACAGTGAAGTGGGATTGCTTGCTATGCTATGCTAGCCTCAACATTGTAGTAAATCACAAGCTAGTGCTTGTGGCACATGTTGAATCAAGATCTCACTGGGTTGAGGCAAGTTGATAACAGGCCGTCCATGTCTATGGGAACATGACCTGCCCATGGGTAAGGGGGATACAAACATCACCAAGCACCACAGAATCTGCACTAGTATAGAGCACACCTGCCAAGTACACACACAGTGCTCCTATGAGAGTGGAGTGACTCACTGTTTGTCGTTGGCCTTGCTGTGAGATGTCAGCTGAGACAGACGACTTTCTAATGTTCTAATTCTCAAAGAGTCCTTCTGATGCGTTTCCTTGGTAACCTAAATGATAACAAGAGAATGTAATAACTATAGATGAAATAAAATATATACGTTTTCAAAATATCACATATGAAAGACAATTAGTGCATCAATTATATGCAAGTAGAGATATTAGTGGTAGGATCACAAAAAATATGACAAATTTGAACTGGCCAATCTTTATCAGAAATTTAATATACTTCAGCAAGTCAACAGAACAATATAACAAAAGTTTACAGACTTAGAGATTTAAAACAAACATGGCAGAACGATGCTTCAACATTGATCCAACATTAACAGTTATGGGCTTGTGTCTTTCCTCTTTCTGCGAATAAATATATTGGTTTAGAAAAGCATGACACATGCTCCAGGGGGAAGGGATGGGCACTTCATGTTCAGAATGTGGGAGGAGTTATAATACATATGTTGATAAGCTCAGGATCAAGTATTGATTGAAGCAGAACATCTGTGCTGCTGCTTTCAGGATAAATTGCTGTCGTACTTAAGCAAGAGGCTGTGTACTTATACTTGGAGAATGAAGAGGAAGGAAAGAGGAAAAACTGAGTACATAGTTCTATTAAAGACATTAGAACACAGTACTACAAGTATTCCTACTAAAGACATTAGAACACAGAACTAACAGTAAATCTATTCAAGACATTAGAATACAAAACTAAGAGTAGATTTATTAAAGACATTAGGAGAACACATAAGTACAAGTAAGAGTACATCTACTAGGATATTAGGACTTCTATACATAGTGTGCTCCAGAAAATATGATGCAAACTTGTGCATGGATACAATGCTATCGATAAGACAGACGTGCAGATTACATATAACTATGTTATTATTAATGCCACCCTGTACCATACAAGCAGCACCTTCAGCTGAGTCTGCATCTTCAGGTTGGCAGCCTTCGTTTCCTCTAGCTGTTTCCTGAGAAGTACGACCGTGTCCTGCTTCTCATGCACGCTCTTCTCCAACAGCTGCATGGCCGTCTGCATGGTGTGATGTACATACATGCATGTAACATGTAGGTTGGCATGCAGTAATACACACCGCCATCCATCACAGACCACACTGCCTGTCAGAATGATCCCTCACCTCCTTCTCCTGCCTGACTGATCTGTTCAGTTCTATCTCCTGCTCCAGCTGCTGTCTGAGTTTCTGCTCTGTTTCTAGAGACCTCTGGCTGGCTCCATACATCTCGTTAAGACCCGCCCTGCACATGATCCACGGAAACAAATATGAATAACAATGGAGTGCCATAGTCTTGTTGACATGCACTTATACATCTAACTGTGTGTTCCTTGATGAATATGACAGCTGCAGAAATATAGCAACAAGTACATTAAAATGTTGAAAAATGTATATATATAAAAGTTTAAGGTGCATATGTGTGTATGTATGTGCACATGTAAGCGAGTGTATATGAGTATGCATTTGAGTATGGGAATGCATTTGTGTATGTGTATCTTATTCACTATTATCAATACTCATCTCATTGATCACACTTTTTAGATTTATCATGCAATAATAACACAATTGTTTACATGTACCATACCACAGAGTGATGCTGTGTTAGGACATCACATACAATAAGTAATATTGCACTATCACACCGCATAGAGTGACATTGTGTTACACTATTAGAGCTCACTGCACCTGGTCTGCACGTAAGTGGCCAACTCTGCTCTCTGGTCATCTTGCAAGTTCTGCAAAACACAATTCAGGTCATCGATCATTGCACTATAAGAAAACAACCTTGGGCACACTCCATATCACACACAGTGCAAGTATTCCACCTCATGCTTCATACCACTTCTCAATCAACTCCAACAGGTCTTCAATCATTAAAAAAATTATTCTAAAAAGATTAACTGCCAATTTCAATATATTTCACCGGAGTATCACACAAATGTCATTCCAAATTATAAACTTGGTTATTTCAAATTATAAACTTGGTTCCTAGTTTTGGTTGACCTATTTCACACAGACAAGAATACTTGCTAAGCCAGCAACATTGGACAGTGCTCACCTCTAAGGCCTTCTTTAGCTCAGCCGAGGACTGTTCGTTCATGTTGCGCAACTCCTCTTTGTCTAGACTGATGGCACTCAACGACTTGTTCATCATCTCCACTTGGTCCGAGAGGCTGCGGTTCTCACTCTCCAGAATCTTTAACCTTCCACCCTGTTGCTCCACTGTGCCCCTGCAATTACACGGACCACACCCACCAATACATTCAACCTTCCACCCCGTTGCTCCATTGTGTCGCTGTAATTAGCATCTACATAAACAAAACCCATTACGAGAGTTACAGTAAAAGTAAACCTTTCATATGCCACATCACATCCACCACTTACCAAGTTAGCTATAGCTGAGGCCTAAATAGCATTGCTGATATGGCAATGTCTACTGGTCATGTAATATCCATTTAAAACAACAACAAACAATTATACAAATATTCTTCTAATTATCTAATGTTTTTACATGACAGGAAGCTGCAATGGATCTCACTATAACTAACAATTTGTTTGCCTGCCTGCCTGCCTGTACGGACTCCAACTCCTTCTAAACTGCTGGAGGGATCTTCACTAAATGTTCACAGATTGATTAGGCAAAGGATTGATTAGGGCACCCACTGCACATCCTCACAAAGGCTTCATTTAGATTGGGTGGTAAAGGGTGTGGTTTCATCAAAGGGTGCGGTTTGATGCTACTACTGAGACCATTTAGCAATACAAAATTTACTGGAGTTTGCAATTTGTCTGTCTGTGTGTGTGTGTGTGTGTGTGTGTGTGTGTGTGTGTGTGTGTGTGTGTGTGTGTGTGTGTGTGTGTGTGTGTGTGTATTTGATATCTCCTCCCAGATGCCTGAACCAATCTTCATGACATTTTTTGAGGTTGTTCACAATACTACTGGCCCCATTTGGGGAGAATGTGGTTAGGGTTAGGGCATAGGTTCATTAAAAAAACAAAACAACTTTCCTATTCATGAGTAGCCACCCACTTAGTTGAAACAACAAACTTTTGTGTTTCCATGCAGTAAACACTTGTTAAAAATCAATTCCCGACAAAATTAGGTGGATTTCCTATAACCCCCACCATTAAAAGTGTTCCTAGAGCTGTGTGCCACTGGTAATTACGATGTGATAGTTCATGTGTAATCTGATCCCATTCAAAAGGACATTTCTAGATGAATTTATGTTTACAAATGACACCGTACAGAAAGTTCAAAAGGACACTAATTACTAGAGATGCATCATATTTACTTTAGAAAAGGGGCAATGTCTCCTGTAAAACCCCACCCCCAATATATAACTAATTCACAATTTGTTTGTCTGTGTGTACAGACAGACTCTAACTCCTTCCAAACTACTGGAGGGATTGTTTATTAATTATTATTATTATTACTTCAAGATGCTGACCGAAAAACCACCCACGTCTTTCTTTTTGTTGCCAGTATTAATGAATATCTACACTATTTTAAGAACATTTTCCATTAATTACCCACCCTGCTTATAAGCGGATGTGGTCCGACCAAGAAACCACACCCACACACAGAATGACATATAGACTAACTCTAGCTTCTTGTTGAGCTCCTCCAGGTAGGCCTTTTGGTCCAGCAGCTTCGACAACTCTGCCTCCCCTTCACTGCACCACAAAGGAGGGAGGGAGAGAGGTACAACCATAACAGAACAATGATATTGCATCTATGGGTACACAGGCAATGTAGTCCCAGCCACACCGTCAGTGATTACATAGTTTCAAAACAGGTTAACCACATTGAATTTGTCTCCACAGTAGGTTTGGCTTCATGATTAAGAGGTTGTGCCACCAGCAAGAGAATGGGTGTGGTTTTGACTAATACATACATGGGAATGACATAAGCATGGGCAAAACATGGACAGAACTCAACAAGCGGGATAATCATGGCAACTGAATGGGTGAACAAGTGCTTGCAATATATTAATGTATAATGATTAAGTGTGTGTTGCAAAGGTAACTAAGTGGGTAAAGTATGGATAAAACATAGACACTGCTAAGTAGGTGTGGCATGGACAAATAAGTGGGTGGAGTATGTTTAAATAAATGGGTGTATCATAGGTGATCATTTCACGCACACATAAATGGGTGTGACTTACCGTTCTGGTCCAGGGCTAGGTTCCTTGAGATAATTGCCGTCCCTAAGGTACTGGCTGAAGTCCAACACCCCCACCTATCAACAATGTTACACACAGCATCAGTGATCACATGATAATACAGCCTCATCTCATGTTAACAATACTAATCATGTCCCTACAGTAGAGATGAATCAAGGGGAGGCACTCCTGCAACACTTGCTGTGTTTGGTGTTGCCAGGTCCCACATGAAGAGACTTTGTGTGCGCGTGTGCGTGCGTGCGTGTGTGTGTGTGTGTGTGTGTGTGTGTGCGTGCGTGCGTGTGTGTGTGCGCTGCTCATCCATGGATGACAGAGAAACATCTGTCGGCCACCATGGATGCCACAAAGTAATCTGGCCCGATATTCTTGCCCCAGGAGGAAGGATCCTCCATGTGGAATATCCTTCTGCTAGTCCCCAGCACAACAACAAACACAACAGCAGTGTAGCCAAGCCTAGCAGTTTGCGACAAACCTAATTTTAGAATTACATACTTTTTTACTCTGATGATTAATAAGGTGTTATTATTATTGTTATTATTGTTGTTTTTTTTCTTAAGTTGTGTCAACATATTATTCCTGCTATAGTCTTATCAGACCTGACTTACAGAGAGGTCAAAGTCTTCTCCCCTGAGGTGGACGTTGTAGTCGATGGCATTGAGTCCCATGAGGAGGCCACTGATGACCACGCCTTCTTCACACAACATGATACTCTCTTGCTCATACCACTCACTGTACACATGTGATGAAAGGGACAGTCATGTGACAATGCACACAGTCATGTGTCTAGGAATGCAATCATGTGACCAGGTACACACCCAAACATAAGCATATATGTTAAAGGTACATTGAATGAGGTTCGATACCACTCCATGATATACAGCTTTGTCACCAGCCCTACTCACAATCCAAAATGACTGATTTTTTAGTTCTTTTTCTTTCTTTCCTAAAATAGCAACAGCATTTTTGTTGTCGATATCTCTTATGTAACTATGAGTTAATATCGAGCTATTCTGGCTCATTTTTGAGCATGTGTTGTACATGAATTGTATAATGACTTCACACTTGGCTCAAGATCCCAGGGCAGAGGGTGTACAATCACATCCCACCATAGGTGGAAACCCTGAGACAGATGTAGCTGTAAGGTAGATAGATGGCCCACAGTGTTCCCAGCCTCTGACCTCTGCATGGGTTCATCACACGGGAGGGGGACGGCACTCCAGATAGCGGAAGGACTTCATTCTTTTCCAAACAATTTACCACACTAATCTTCAAGAAATACAACCCCTCACTATTCCCATATAACTAAGAAAACTCTGAGCTTTCTCCCTCGAAACAGTACACATGGTGCCCCATCCCCTTCATTTACTGTAGTATGCATGCCCCCCCCCCCCCCCCCTCTCTCCAATAAGCCAGGAGTAATTACTCCCTCCCCTCTTCAAAATAAAATGTAGTGTTCCCCCTCACCTCAGCTTCTGCCTCCTCTCCACCATCACCTTGAAGGAATCGGCTAATTTCTTCTGCATGAGTACAAACCGAAGCCATGCCCTCCCCCGACCAGCCACTGTCCTATATATATACAGGTACACAGTGTGAGTGTGGTGTGTGAGTAATGAAGTGTGTGGAGTAATAAATACATTCCACTAAAGGATAAGAGAAAGAGGGAGCTATCGCTGAGGTATAAGATTAAATGTGTATGTAGCATGGCTGTGCATGATAAAAATATCACAACTTGTGTCATTCCATTCAAATGTCATTATACTGTGTGGCATCTACTGATGTAGAATCACTAGAGTTGTGCGTCACATTGTGCAGAGAAGTTGATGGATGATAGCAATGGATAGCCAGGGGCCACACTTAACCCTCTCAACACATGTATGGTGGTGGACAAGTGATCCCTTCTTCCTCACCTCCCCCTCCCACCCCCTCCTTCTCTCTCTCTCCACCCCTATCCACCCACCCACACAGCTCCCTCTCTCTCACCTGATGCCAGGCAGAGCTCTAATGTTGCAGATGCTCTCAAATAGCTCAGTGGAGTCTCTCTCGCAGCTCTCTATCATATTCCAGAAAGATCGCCGATGACCGAGAATGCTGCGTTTACCTGAGAAAGTATAGAAAATGCACCCAATGACTAGACATGCTGTAACTAAAGCAATAATAGTCAAGAAAGATAATTGAGGCTTAAATAAGCCATAAAATAGTGCTTAAAAATATATATCAAATGATTCCAATAACTGTTTTAATGAAGTATTCTACGAGTTATTTCGAATGGTCTAGAAACTCCTGGTAGCCATAGCACTCATTCAGAGGTAATGATAAATGAAAATAAAATTGAAAAAGGAAAAAAAAAGGTGTCGGGGTGGGGGGGTGGGGGGGATAAGATGCAGGAATAAAATAATTCACCAATCAGGTCTCTCCAGTCCAATGCATCTGGCACACAAGGGTTCATAGGGGAGAGTTCAGAGTTGTCTCTACTTGGGGATAACTCCAGGTCACCTTATGGACATTAACCTCTTCAGTTAGATGTATGACGTTACCATGATAATAAATAGGATATTATAATCTACCATTTGTGAGTTGCCATAAGCTAATATTAGAGAATTGAAACACAGCAGCTGAAACTTGCACCATTCAGCAAGTGAAACAGACTGAATGTTTAGACAAATCAATAGTTATGGTCAAAATAATACCAAAACCAGTTTCAGGGTATTTGCTAAAGTAACTCCTTCACTCTTTTCAGAATACATCATAAAAAGCATTAACAATATGTTGATCAGATAGTGGTCGATTACCATTTCAACTGGACAAGCTGGTAAGTGGTGGATGCAAGCAACTGGGGACAAGAGCCCAACAGCTCAGCACTCACCCTCAAGGGCCTTTGAAGCAATTGGATATTTAAGGGACATGAATCTCTGTGCCACTTGAGACAAACACCCACAACCTTTAGCTGATTGTGTTTCATGATGGCTACCATACCCATTTCCATTTGGAAGACTGTCCAAGATTTCTCCCACTGGGTGTTCTCTTATAGGATTTATCATTCCTCTGTTGAGGGGTGTGATAGTGCTTACCTCTGGACACCGAGCAGGTCATGATGGCTGCCCAGGGCTATGCTAGTGCAGATGGACAACAACAGCTGCACACTACAACTAGAGTTGACTGATGATGTGATATAGTTGGTGAAGATGCTGACTGATCATGTGATATAGTGTGTGTATATGCTGACTGATGATGTGATATAGTGGGTGGAGATGCTGACTGATCATGTGATATAGTGTGTGGATATGCTGACTGATGATGTGATATAGCTGACTGATGTGATATAGTGGGTGGAGATGCTGACTGATCATGTGATAAGTGGGCGGAGATGCTGACTGACTGATGATGTGATATAGTGGGTGGAGATGCTGACTGACTGATGATGTGAAATAGTGGGTAGAGATGCTGACTGACTGATGATGTGATATAGTGGATAGAGATGCTGACTGACTGATGATGTGATATAGTGGATAGAGATGCTGACTGACTGACGATGTGATATAGTGGGTGGAGATGCTGACTGACTGATGATGTGATATAGTGGGTGGAGATGCTGACGGACTGATGATGTGATATAGTGGGTG
Source organism: Lycopodina hypogea (assembly GCA_963969325.1). Classification (NCBI taxonomy): domain Eukaryota; kingdom Metazoa; phylum Porifera; class Demospongiae; order Poecilosclerida; family Cladorhizidae; genus Lycopodina; species Lycopodina hypogea. The sequence continues at coordinate 8,523,350 of OZ017786.1, read as the reverse complement.
GAGATGCTGACTGACTGATGATGTGATATAGTGGGTGGAGATGCTGACTGATCATGTGATATAGTGGGTGGATATGCCGAGATCAGTTTTAATTTAAGTGAAGATCTGAAATAGACCAAACCAAATAGCCATCCAGGTTCTGAATGAATAATTTGAATATAAGAACTAACAAACAAAGCAACAATACTACATGTGGATCAGAGGGTGGGGATGGAGTCAATAAAGGAAATTAGAAGTCATCATATATTGTTATTTTCCCTTGTTTGTGCTTGTAGCATCAAGGGAATAATCTCACTTTACCTAATCCACACATGCACAGAGAGAATATTGAATCAGCAACTGAAAAAGTGATTGGCTTGATGCGTAGAAAATTCTGTGATCTCCATCAATTTTAGCTGTAAGATTCAGTTTTAATCAAACACAGAATCAATTGGTTACTTTACACACGGCAACAATAGCGATGCCATAATTAATGGATATTGTGTTTGTGGTCTACATCATGTGAACTGTCTTGTTTCCTTCACTTTTGAACAGGACAATCAATAAATAGTTTCCCCTGTCATTTCAAGATCATTATGCATCTTTGAATTGGTCCATAAAATAATTAAAAGAAGAAAAAAATTAATTAATTAAAAAAAAAAACTTGATAGGACATTTGGCTTTCTACTATTCTCTCTTCCCCCCCCCCCCTCCCTCCCCCCACCAAGCCTCAGCCTCCCACCACATCACCACCAAACACACATTTCTATATTTGAAATGTTGTAGTAGCAACGCCTACACCCACACCACAAGAATTCCTTTGTCAACAGCAGAACTATCACGAGACATGTCATGCATGATTTATGTAGCCACACATGCTACTGATCACAATATTTGCTAGGACTGACTGTTGCCTATGGCAGTCCCTGAGGCAATGAGTGTGTCATCACTGCATGTCACACGACCTCATTGGAGTAAGAGCATATGAGAAACAATCACTTGAGTGGTGCATATACAATGCCTCCTAATGAGGTCGACCACCTCTCTGTTATCCCTCCCCCCAACTCCGCATGGGCAAACAGAGAGTCAACAGCATGCAATGATACATATAAACAACCACACTATTCTTGTCACCACAACTTTCTGCCATGCCTTTGTCCACAGAGCATGTCAACGTACTCTTCATGCGATGCTTGAGGGTGAGCTCCATGAGGATGAGGAATTGCAGCAGCTGAGGGTGGCAGTCACTCACAGTGCCTCCTCTCATGCAGCAGTCTATCAGACCCTTGATGCTGATCTTCATCATGTTGAGGAGGTTTGACCGCTCCACCTTCCTGCAGACAGCCATGTAGTTAAGGGCATGTTCAACAGGTGTTACTAGGTTACGTGAGACAAGTAATTGTGTTGGTGCCATGCTGTAGGTTGTTGTGATGTTGTAAGACACCATTATGAACAGATTCTTACCCATTAGTACAAGTAATCACTGACAACCCTATACAACCAGCTACAACTATCTGCATGATTATATAAAAAATACATATATCTAATAGGCAGGGCTATAATTTTTGGCCATGGAATCTTTTCCAGCACACTAGTCACCACCTCTGGATGCCTCCTCACAGCACACTCACTATACAGTTTATCTTACCCATGCTTGGCCCCGTTATTACCCTCCAACGCGAAAGCTAGACATTCTGTACTATCTTCTGCGCCTTCTAACGCCATGATCCCACACTTGATAAAACGGTGTTCCCTTCTTAGGTACTGGGGTAGAAAATAATAACAGGTAAGTGGTCGCCTAAAACTGAAGAATCAAAACAGGGTCATGTGGTTGTCACGTGTTCAAATCCGGCCGCTACCAAGAACTATCCGAGGCTGAAATAAGCTTTTTCGTACCTTTCCTAGAGGTGAGAGAAGTGAGGGAGGAGACTCAAATGAGTAGTATGCTAACTGGAGATGGTGGCTATAGCCAACCGCACAGTCTAACATTCGTGGACGACGTTGGCCTGGACTACGGAGGAGATACCCAGGGCATAGCCGACTATGTCTATGACGACTTTACCCTGCCAAGCCAAACTCAGTCGTCTCAGAGCCAGCCCTCACAGTTGACTCAGACAGCACTTACTGGTCAAGGTAAGGCAAGCCAATGTTGTCCTAGTCTGTGGGACAAACTACCACTTGTTTTTGGGTAGGTTGAATGTGTGAAACTTCTCTGGTGTAAAACGCGAGGATGGGAAGGTTTTCTTCCTATCTTAATACTATGGATATGCATCTATTTGATACTTTTTGTATCCTAATGCTGGGCATATTTCCTGAACAAGAAGGTAAAGGGTGGGTACTTAATGTTATTATTTCCCATTTTTTTGTAACTTGATTATGTGAATATAACACGTGAATAAGATGTTTTATAAAGGAATGCTGGATTCTGGGATAGTTTTAGAACTTGTAATATTGCATCTGAATAAACTTTGCTTTTGAATGCACTCCAGTATAGTGCACTTCCCTTCATAATTCACTTTTTAATGCATTCCAATTTGTACAATTACCTGCATAATTCACTTAGAATATACTTTAGTATAGTGTAATTCACTTGTGAATTCACTTCTGTTTGCTGCTATGTCAGGATTTTATCTAGGATTTTTCGGAAGGGAGTGGGAGTACCAATACGTGCTCTCAAAATCAGCCTTAGTGTGGTATTAGCATAAATTATGGATAAGTGTATGATAATGTCAGTTTTTTCACTTGAGACTTTTCATGCTCATGTCATTTTTCAGTACCCTATTCAAGTCTTGGAAGGAGCCTTGATCCACATTTAAAGCACCCAATTTCCTTTTGGTATTTCAGCCCACTTCTCACACACAGAACAGTACATACACCAGGCTACTCCTCATTTCACTATGTGTCTCTATTGTGATGTGCTTCGGCTGCAGTTGTCACAGATTCTAAGACAGAAGTAGATGGTGTGGCCTCGACTCTGACTGGCCTATCTCTGACTGAACGAGCCTCCGATGAGGAGTGGGAGGAGGTGGGGGCAGGGGGCGGCATGGGTCCCCGGGAATTGCCCGCTCATGCCTGTGCTTACTGTGGTATTCATGATCCGGCTGCCGTAGTCTTCTGCAACACCACAAAGAAGTGGTTCTGTAATGGACGTGGGAACACATCGGGAAGGTACTGTTTTGTTGCTATACGGGGAGGGTGGTAGCAAACCACCCCCTGTTTGCATGTATATATATAACTGTCATGTGATTTGCCACACATGCATACACTTACAGCCACTTAGTGAATCACTTGGTGCGGTCCAAGTGCAAGGAGGTCACTCTGCATAAGGACAGTCCCCTGGGGGAGGCCGTGCTGGAGTGCTACAACTGCGGCAACAGAAATGTGTTTGTCCTAGGCTTCATATCTGCCAAGGAGGAGTCTGTGGTGGTGTTGCTATGCCGACACCCATGTGCACACCAGAATGGACTCAAGGAGGACTGGTACGTGAAGGGAGGAAGGGAATCCTGTCAGTAGGCTGATATTAGGATGAATGGTGCAGAGCACACTGATGCTATCACTACTACTATTACTACTATTTCTTTTCAGCAATGGAGAAGTTAGAGTAGAAGCTAGCATCATGTCATTTATGTCCATGTTTGGTGCGGATTAATGTCTGGATTTATGGAAACATCCATTGGGTCCAACTCTTAGTACAGGTTTACATGGTCAGGCTAGCAGACCAGTAGAGCTATCTGCAGGTTAGGTGTCAATGCTGAGCACACATGCAGATTGGTCAGCTCAATCTGCAGATGGTCACATTCACAGGCAGGTTGGAGTATATATGATGGTGTCTTCAAGCTTATGTCAACTACCACAGATGACTGAGTCACCAGGCATGTGCACAGATGCCCACACATGACCCATACCATTCCCTCTGGCTGGTCGTTGTCTACAGACACTCTGCCAGATGGAGCACATGTGGATATGGAACATATTTGTATTTTAACTCTGGTATCAGTTTGTCATCCATGAAAGACACTGGATTGACAAGGATAAACTTGACTGCAGTCTTTAACAGGAGCACTCAACCAATTAGGGATGGCTTGTGTAGGTGTCAGTTGCTTGCAGTAGCTTGTTGAGTCTAGGGGTGCATACATGTGCTTGTGATTGTGGTGAACATTATTTGCTTGCATTAGCTCTACTGGAGTACTCCATATGCAGTCTCACATGTGTGACTCACAATGATGATGTATTGCTGTTGCCATAGGGACCCGGCTAACTGGAGTCCTCTGATCAGTGACCGGTGTTTCCTGAGCTGGCTGGTGAAGGTGCCCTCGGACAAGGAGCAGGCCCGGGCCAGACAGATCACTGCCTCTCAGATCAACAAGTTGGAGGAGCTGTGGAAAGACAACCCCCAGGCCACTCTGGAGGACCTGGAGAAACCCGGGGTGGACGAGGAGCCCCAGCACGTCGCTCTCAAGTACAGATATGGGGGTGTGGTCACATGGAGTGAGCAAGGGTCAAACCAATGGGGGTTGAGTGGAGGGGGAGGTTGAAGAGTATTGAGATTGGAGTTTTTTCATGCCAGATATGCAATCTAAAACTTCTGCTATCTTAATCAATTGAATTACTTGTATCTGTCACTATTTATTAACTAGTTGCTGCTTTCATTTAACAACAGCAAAAACATTGTCGATGCACACAATATTATCGACTGGTTAGGCATTTTGTGGTGAGCTAAGCAAGCTGCCAAGTTTGTAAATGACCTGGTAGCATATTTAACACAGTCAGAAATTCTGATCTGATAAAATCCTGATAGACTAACTTGCATCCCTTGAGGTGATTTATTGATCAGAGAGCATGGCATTAGCTCTATTAGAGTTACACTACATTCTGTTCATATGGATGTGGAAGTGTTGGTTATTAAGCCCTGTATAGACATTCACCAATAGTGTTATGTGGTGTAACATGGTGTAACATTCTTCTCAACAGGTATGAGGATGCGTATCAGTACCAGAACATCTTTGGTCCTCTAGTCAAGTTTGAGGCAGACTACGACAAGAAGCTGAAGGAGAGTCAGACGCAGGGCAACATTGAAGTGCGCTGGGAGATGGGCCTCAACAAGAAGAGAGTGGCCTACTTCAACTTTCCACGCCGAGATGGCGGTAAGGGTAGAATTGGGGGAGGGGGGGGGGGGGTAGAACGAGGGTAGGTGCTGGGAATGGTGGGAAGACAAGATAGGAGGGCAGAAAGGTAACTGTTTCAATTTTTTACATGCATGCTCCCTTTTTATAAAACCATGTTTCATTCTTTGTGTGTGCTCTCTCCCTTGGTAGACATGCGTCTCATGCAAGGTGATGAGTTGAGACTGAAATACAATGGCCTGCGGACTTGGGAAGGCATCGGACACGTCATCAAGGTGCCCAACAGTAAGTCAACAACAACATGAGTAAAAATAACTGATAGAGCAAACTGACAATATATATTTTGAAGATTAAAGATGGATTTACTATAAACCTTTTACTCCACACATCCTTAATTGATACAAAAAAAGTCATGTTGTTGCCTACTCCTATTCTTGCCATGCAGCTGGGTTTGGTGAGGAGGTTGGTCTGGAGTTGAAGTCCAACATTGGAGTGCCCACAGACATCAACAACAACTTCTGTGTGGACTTTGTGTGGAAGTCCACGTCCTTTGACCGCATGCAGAACGCCATGAAGATGTTTGCTGTCAACGAGACGGCCGTGTCCATCTACCTCTACCACAAGCTGCTGGGGCACGAGGTCGAGGACCAGGTCACCAAGGTCCCTCTCCCTAAGCAGTGAGGATGGGAAGAAGGGGAGAGGCACACACACACACATGCTCACTCACGCGCACACACACACACACACACACACACACACACACACACACACACACACACACACACACACACACACACACACTTTGTGTCGTGTCCCCTCAGATTGTCTGCTCCCAACCTGCCCAAGCTAAACCAGTCTCAGATGCATGCCATCCGCACAGTGCTGCAGAGGCCATTGGGCCTCATCCAGGGGCCCCCGGGCACTGGCAAGACTGTCACCTCTGCCTCCATCGTCCATCACCTGGTGAAGATCTACACTCCTGCGTGAGTCTGGGCATATGGCCCAATATGCAAGCATGTCAATGTGCTGTGATCGGTGGTCATACAATCACAGTGATGATGAAGATGATGGTATGTGTATGTAGGCAAGTGTTGGTGTGTGCTCCCAGCAACATAGCAGTGGACCAGCTGACAGAGAAGATCCACCGGACAAAGCTGAAGGTGGTGCGTCTGTGTGCCAAGTCCAGGGAGGCCATCGACTCCCCTGTCTCCTTCTTGGCCCTGCATAACCAAGTCCGAGCTCACACTGGGTAAGGGGATATGAGGGATGGAGGGAGGATAATGGGAGGGGTGGTTGGTTTGGATAGAATGTTACAGTGTGTTCTATTGAATCAAAAAGGAGAAACTCATTGGTTGAGTGTTCTTGTGTTTTGATGGGAAGGAAGTTGAGGAGTGAGGAAGTGGAGAAAGATTTTTTTGTTGTTGTAGAGTTGAGGCTGGAAATGTGTTGTGGTGAATGGGTAATGGAAGGTAAGAGTCATGAATGTCTCTGTGTCATCACTGTGTCGGCATCTCCCTCTGAGTCCTCTCTTACCCCCCCCCCCCCTCTCTCTCTCTCGCTCTCTCTGTGTTGCAGGTATCCTGAGCTGCAGAAGCTGCAGAAGTTAAAGGACCTGGCAGGGGAGTTGAGTGCCTCTGACGAAAAGAGATACAGGACTCTCAAGAGAATGGTGGAGAAAGAACTACTGCAAGTGAGTCTCTTCTCACCCCCCCCCTCACATGTGCCGACAAATACTTTTCTCTTGTCATAGAACACCTAAGCCTAAACCCTGATTCTCTCCCCACCCCCCCCCCCCCCTCCAGAATGCAGATGTGATCTGCTGCACATGTGTTGGAGCTGGGGACATACGACTGGCAAAGATCCGCTTCAGCATCATCCTCATAGATGAGTCTACCCAGGTATGCTGGCTGGTGTGCATAGCAATGTCATGTGACTTATGTGATTTTTATCTGATGTATTCCTCTCAGGCAACAGAGCCTGAGTGTATGGTGCCCATAGTGCTGGGGGCCAAGCAAGTCATCCTCGTGGGGGACCACTGCCAACTTGGGCCAGTCATTATGTGCAAGAGAGCTGCGAAGTGAGAGAGAAGCATGTTCACACACACACACACACACACACACACACACACACACACACACACACACACACACACACACACACACACACCACCCCCCCCCCCCCACTGGCCAAGAAAAGCCAGGCATAGTAAGAAACTTGCTCCTCTGATATTAACTGTGATTGTGTGACCCATCCGATGAAATGTGGAATATGGCTGGAGCGTTACTAGATAAGCTAGCAGTCTCTGTTGTCATTGCTTTTGTCACCAGCTGTGGGATAGTGGGACTAAAGATGGGGCTATAAATATCTAGCTTCAAGCAACCTAGATAACTCATCCAATTATAGTGAGTGTAGAAGGTCAACGTGTTCACATCATCGCTCCAAGATAACACGTTTAAACACTCAAAATTTCAGGACATGATTCAGGCATGATACTTGTTTGTGCTAATTTTACCAATGGAAAGGGAAAAAAATCATTAAATATATTTAATGTTGTAATTACATTTGACTCTCGCACTCACACATTGCCCCCTCCCCTCTACCCATCGTACCCACTCACCCGTTGCAGTGCCGGGTTGTCTCAGAGTCTGTTTGAGCGTCTGGTGTTCCTGGGGGTGACTCCTGTAAGGCTGCAGGTTCAGTATCGGATGCACCCTGCACTCTCTGCCTTCCCCTCGTCCATATTCTACGACGGCACACTGCAGAATGCTGTGTCAGCAGAGGAGAGGAAGTTGAACATCTCCTTCCCCTGGCCAAACTCTGAGTGCCCCATGTTTTTCTACTGCACCCCTGGGCAGGAGGAGATCTCCTCCAGTGGCACCTCCTATCTCAACAGGTCAGTGAGTCTAGAAGTGGCCTCACCTGTCCTTTATGTCTGGATGGCGTTGTGGTCTTTAATTTAGCCCTCCCCTCCCCCCTGACCAGTATGATCACCAAATTTGTCAGGGGTAATGTGCAAATGAGAGTTGAAATAGTTCATCTTTGTCTATGTCAGGGTTGCTATGGGTAACTAAGCAGCAAGCATTAACCCAGAGGTGGTATGTAGGGCATGTGGACATACACAAACCCATCATAAGTGTCTATCCCTTTAATTACTTGATTGTCCATGATTGACCACTTTAAACTCCAGGCAATGTAATATCCACTATCCTCAACTGCACAACTCAGCACACATGACATAGACAAAGATGATGTAGTGATGGTGGCTGTAATGTGGGTGGGTATATACCCTGTTTCCTGATGGAGTCAGCAATGGACAATGTACTACGTCATGTGATGAGCATGCTCGCAGAGTTGACCACCAGTTGTTTGTGTTGCAGGATGGAGGCGGGCAATGTGGAGAAGGTGGTGAGCAAGCTCATCAAGGCCGGCATGAAGCCAGACCAGATCGGCATCATCACTCCCTACGAGGGACAGAGGGCACACCTCATCCAGCACATGCAGTTCAGCGGTTCCATCAGCCAGAAGCTTTACGGCGTGCGTGGCTACAAGTGGTGCATGTTTGGTTACAAGAGTTGTATGCAGGGAGGAGTGGGGTGGCTTTAATTAGGACTGACATGTGTGCATAGATGATGGTGGAAGCATGGGAAGGGGGTTGCTAAATAATATGGTAGTGGTCATCGATCATCACACACATGTGATGAGCCGTGCATGCTGTAGCTCAGTTGACAGAGTCACACCAAAACATGGTAAGGATCGCCACATGAGGATATGAACTAGGGCAATCACGGAAAGAAAATCAATGAATGTTATGTGATAATCTGAGAGACAAGTGACGTATGTTGTGTCATGATCTTGCTTAATTTGAACTTTACCTAACGGATGTTGTAGTTGTGAATGACTAGCAACCCTATAACATGGGTAAACCTTCATGCATTCAACTACACACATTTCCACCATTGTGGATTGTGGTTCAATATGATAATTTTGAATGCTGTTCATTTTTAAAGTATATATATATATATATATAGGGCAGTTCCATGAGAAGTGAAACCAAGCGTTAAAATTATAAAAAAAACTGTTTTATTCCAATAAGTTTGGTATCATTCAGAAGCAAAATTCTTCTAGTTTCTGAATATGTAACTAATTTTGTAATAACTTTTATTTACAGAAAGTTATTGCCTTTTTTTGTTGAGGGCCGTAGCTAATTTTAAAAAGGATAGTTTTTGCTTGCAGCATTTCATAAGCAATATCTATAGAATTTAAATACTTTTCTTCAGCATAATAGGTTGACTGAATCAGTTCTAGGCTTCTTTAGATGAGGTTAGCCTAAAATGAGTTTGTCAATAAAATTCTCACTTTTATTCTACATTCTTACGGGTTTTCATTTTGTGTATGGCAATCACAAAATAAAACCTTTATTTTTAATAGCATGAAATCGTTTTGTTTTTATTATTTTCTGTTTAAGGTTATCAATAAGCTTCCCAATAGACACTTATTCAGCTATTTACTTTTAGATTTCTACTTTTGATATAGCCAGAAAGAATGTGTTGATGTACAATATTTGTGTACGTCCATCACGTACGTCCATCACAAGCATATATGATGTATTGTATGATGAAATCACTGAAGGTATAGTTTAAGAAGCTTTGGTCTAGACAATACTGTATTGGTGGTAAACCATTTACAAGAAAAAACTGTAGTACATATAAATATTACAGCATCTACCTGGCTAGATCTATCATGTGATCCATGGTACAAGTCACACCTAGAACATTGCACCTGCAAAAATCCCATGTGTTTGAAAAGAAAAAGATATAATAGTTACTATGTTAAGCTCAAAGGAAAGGCAGGCCAAGAGGAGAGCAAACATTAAGAAGAACAAGGATGAGTCAGAAGGGCATCCTATCTGCGCAGTGTCTCTGTGTGTTGGCCAATGGGTGATAGTGGACAACTATGATGGAGAGGATTTTCCAGGAGAGATGACATGCTGCAATGGTGATGATCAGTGTGAGGTCAGTGTGATGCACAAGAGCAGCAACCACTGGAAATGGCCAAAGTCATTGACAAGATTCTCTATGCAAGAGACAACATAGCACATACCATCTGTCCTCCAAGAGCAGCAGGGCATTGTGGACAGTTCCTTTTTCTTTTCCTTTTTTTTTATTACTAACAATGCATAGTTAGTATTAATTATATTCCAGAGTTGTGCTGTTGCACGTATGAATTAGTGATGCAATCCCTTACAAATTACAGCTTTAATAAACATAATAATTAAATAAATAACTAATTAAAACAATTAACAAACCGAGAGAGAAAAAAAATAACTTCAAGTCAATCATGTAGCTTGTATATCGGTAAATTCATTTTCTAAAGTTACTTCCAACATTGATACACACTAAGATTAATGCTATTCCTAAGAGTGGTACTAGCTGGAAATGGTCCGAACATGTTGACAAACATTGGTGATGATTTAATGTGGTGGTAGTATCTTCAAGTGTGAAATGTAACTATTCCCCCCCCCCCCCCCCCCTCCTAACCAACTAAAGTGTGCAGCAATGGACAGTTCATTACTAATGAAAATATCTTGCTATTCCTATTTATTTTACCATTTAACCGGGAAATGTGGGGATTACCTTCATTACATTTGGACTCGTACGTCCATCACACAAATTGTGTACATCCGTCACAATATATAAAATTTATTTTCAGAATGAAAAAATTTTTTCCCTTCTTTTAAGCTTGTGACATATCTACCCAGGTGTGTTAGGGTTAGTTTGATGCCAAAAAAATATTTACACCTTCACACAATTCACAGGATTTTTAAGCTGAACAACATAGATATCAAAAATGGAAGTTCTCTGCGTCCGTCCGTCACACCCCAATAATGGTTTCTCCTGCCCAATAGCTAACTAATATCTCAAGTCCTTTATATGGGTAAATACCTTCAATAGGCCTTATAATAACTAAAATATAAAATAAATCTTATGGGCCACCTGTATGGAAGTTATTAGGAATTTAACTGTCTGAACTGTACGTCCATCACTATGGAACCGCCCCATATATATTTATTTATTTATTTATTGTCAGTATTGCATGATGGCCTAATGGCAGCTGCATCTCCATTGGTTAATGTATGTGCGATCCATTCCTCTAGTTATTCTTTATACTGATGCACTCAGCAATTTCCATTTGCTATGTGGTGGTGTGTGTGGTGTGTGTGGTGTGTGTCTGATGATGTTACATTCTTTAGGAGTTGGAAGTGGCCAGTGTGGATGCCTTCCAGGGACGAGAGAAAGACTTTATCATAATATCGTGTGTGCGAGCCAATGAACATCAGGGGATTGGCTTTCTTAATGATGCACGCCGTCTGAATGTTGCGCTGACTAGGGCCAAATTTGGAATTGTTGTCATAGGCAATGCCAAGGTCCTGGCCAAGGTTAGAAAGGAAAACTTATTTATCTTCTGTTATCTGGTAACACTCTCTCTTATCTAACCCTCCTCTCTCTTCTTGATATATTTTCCTTCTCACTCACTTTCATTGTACCTTGTCTATTCATCTTTACTCTCTTCCTCCACACACACACACACACACACACACACACACACACACACACACACACACACACACACACACACACACACACACACACACCTCCTTCCCCTAGCATCCACTGTGGCACCAGCTCCTGAAGGACTACCAGAACCAACGCTGTCTGGTGGAGGGCCCTCTCAGTAACCTCAGATGTAGTGAGATGACGCTGCCTAAACCGCTCTCAACCAAGCTAGTCAGTCGGAGGAACCCAGTGAGTGCAACACAAGCTTATACTGTAATGGAGTTTGACTTGGGTTTGAAGTGTCGGCTGTAGGTCTGGAATTAAAGCAAGTCCTCTGTTCCTCTCTCCAGCTTAAAATCACTCCTAAACTACCACTGTAGCTTCAACTTTGATAAACCTTAATTCAAGTTCAAACCTACAATGCCAGCTGCAGTGTATTATAGATGAAGTACACGGTACCATTCCAGTGTTACGTCCTGGGCGGAGATTAATAGCTGATTATTGTAGTGGGGGGGGGGGGCGAGATTGTACTCATGGTGGGCGTATGTTGGGATCCACCTATTTTATTATCTATTTCCTATTATCCATCTAAAACATTTTTATTATAAAAATATAATAAATTGATTCAAAAAATTTTTAAAAAAAGAGAAAAAAAAAGAAGAAAAATAGGGCTCAGAATCAAGATTATGTGTTAGATCTGTGTGCATTGATGAGGGCACCATGGTTCCAGCTGCTCGTCCTGTGGCAAGGTCTAGATATATATCCTTTATTATTGTGACAATGTTTTCTTTGCAGGGAGCACACTTCATGTCCACCGGCATGTACACAGTAAGGGAACTTCAAGGCCCACCTCCTGGCCACTCCCCCGGGCTGGTTCCCTTCCAGACCTCGCCTCAGGGGGGCAGGTTTGACCACCACCAACGTCCAACCCCTGCTGCTGACCATTGTAAGAATAAGCTACCTGTCTGTGGGATCAACTCTTGAGGTTGAGTTTTGTTTGCATGATTTAGCGGAACTAATTGCAGAGGTAAAGCTAGGTTTACTTCTCGCTTGCTCACTCTTTGACCTTCACATAAAGAAACTATTACTTACATCAGGTATTTCTCTATTGCAAACACTAACTTGATATCCACTCAATTTACGTGCTGTAGGAAATAAGCTGAGAGCATGGTTTGCATTTAATGCTTGTTGAGTGTTTTATATTTATTTATAATACATGTCATTGCATTTATTTGTAATATATGCTGTATAAATATATTTATAGTACATGTATGAATAGTGCTAACTGCAAGTACATGTATTTTTTTTACACCATTTTCTGGTAATGTTTGCACAGTGCATATATACATGTATCTATCTAGCATATGTGAATATAATACAAGTGTCTATAGTATATCAATGTGAAGTATATGTTTATATTGTACGTCTATGTATAGTACTGTGTATCTAAAGCATGTGCTTATTTATCTAATATCTGTTGTCGTAGTTCCTGGGCATTTCATGGATCCAGTGGGAGAGTACTATCGCACTCATGATCCCCTGAGCTTCATCGGGACGGACCATTCAGCCACTGTGGTAGCTCACAGCATGTATGTACCCCCCAGCATCTTCAACCTCCCTCAACCTCCCCATCTCTACCAGCAGGTAACCCATAGCAACCCCAGTGCATGTGCGTTTGGTAACTTAAGAAGAAATTGTGTGTGTGCGTGTGTTCTTTGCTATGGCTTGGGGAGAAACTCTTGGGGTTGGTTTTGGGCCCAAATCTGTGGCTTTTATCTGAGGATTCAACTGGATAGGGTATTCAGCGACAGATCCTGCACATTGTGTGTGTGCGTGTGTGAACATCCTTTATCAAATGAAGCAGCTGGAAAAAACAACAACTTCTGATTTAGGCGTTCCTCTGTTTCATAACTTGGTACTGGCAGAACGATACTGTGCAAGTAATTTTAAAATACATGCTAGTATTTAATGTATAGCTTTCAGTTGTTTATTCCTGTTATGTTTGTGTTGTGCCACTGTTGCAGGTGGGACAGGGACCTGTGGCCTCTGGTAAAGGGTCGTTTGCCCAGATGATGAACAGTCAGGCCAGCCAGGAGCACCTGTCTTCCCAGGGGGCGGGGCATGGGGGTGCGGCGTCCTCACAGCCTCTCACACAGAACTTGGGCCTGTCCATGACTCCCACATCCCAACCATTGTCCCAGGATCTCTCTCAGGTCAGTGCTGCAGGGAGCATGTATCCACAGACACACCACTACCCAAAAAAACAATGAAATTTAACTTCGGTTTGTCATTCCTTGCTGAGATTGATTGAATGCGCTTGTTGAGTGTCCACTTATTCTCTTTGTTGTAGGATTTCCTGGACGATCCTAGTTTATCCCAGGACTCTCATCTCCATGATGACCAAGGAGGGGCCTCCCAGCCACGCCCCCCTCTCCTGGACTACAACCACCCAATCCTTCACATGTACTGAGTCACGCCCTCTTGGTCTAGCCAGAGGCCACCCTCCCCTCCATCAGTGCATGTGTGTGCTGATATGTGGAGGTGGTAGGTGTGGTCTGACTGTGCAGTGGAAGAAACCCCACTACTGACTTATGTTCAACTTATCAAACGTTTATGTATATTGGGGTAGTGTACTGTGATATGATACATGTATGCTTACATCGCTGATAGTGTTCTGTTCATGGTATTACCACATGTGCATTGCAATTAGTAGCCTATGGGTCCAACTATCACAAACATAATCCCAGTGTTCAATGATAACTGAATGGTTCTCATAAGTGGACTTGCAGGAATATGTCTTCTCCACACTCATTTACTGTTGTGGCTGCTTAAGACAGTATCTTATAAGCATGGATGAGTACATGCAGTGAATGCTACCAGTGCTGCTGTAATATATTTAGTTTCTTGCCAAAGCCGTACCTTCTCTTCACTTTTAGCATTAGTTTTTACACAGAGTTGTTATTCAGAGTAATCCTGGCTTGTTCCATGGAAGGCCTTGGACCTAGGTGAACATTTTAAAAATGTGTACAAAGCCACATACCCTTAGTCCCAGGGTGCAAGGTGAGGAGAGGGTGTGAGGTGAAGTGTGGATGCAAGTTGCGGTTATGTAGTGTTTTTTTTTGTTTTTGTTTTTTTGTTTTTTTTTTAAATAGGTAGAGGGAGGGGGAAGCATTTGACTGGATTGACGAAATGGCACACCTAAAAGGACAATACATTTTTTAATAAAATATGTATGTTGCTGACCCAATGGGAAGGAGAGGTACTTGAGAAGAGTTATCACAGAAAGAAATCATTAAGGATTTTGTGCAAATGCCAACACCTTCAGAAAGTTCTAGAATAGTCACATTAACATTCACCGTTATATTTAGTATTGCATCATGCACTGCACTTCCTAGATAACTCATATTTGTCCTCCAGAAAAACCAGTCATACTGAGTTTTTTTTGGTGGTCCTGTAGTTACAAACATGTTATAGGGGGTGGGTGTTTGTGGGGCTAAAAAAAGACAACCATCCTTGCTGTGGGTTAATTCTATCCTGAAGAGTGAGTTTAATGTTGGTGTGGTGCTTTGGTAAGGAAGTGGTGGATATACACAAATATGTATGTATAAGTATAAACCATTTTAGGCTAATTCGCACAGAGTGAGAGGTGTGGCATGTGAGACACTGCCCATGTTAATCCCAGGGTCAAACGTTTTTGTGTGTATACCAACTTTTGTGCCTGTAGCTCTATTCATTTTTCTTACAAAAGTACCATATATATATTTTTTGCATTCTTTAATACAGAGAGGGGTGTGGTCATATAGACATTTAAAACATTCCCCTGGTGACAGTGATTCTAAATATATATCGGTTTGTGGTCTAACTTCAACCATTCAAGCGTGAATCAAAGATACGCAGAGGAAAGACAGATTATTCCCACTTCATAATATAAATAACACAAACCTAATCATGGCCCTTTCGTATGGTCAGTGTACGAAATGCAGTAGATTTCAGTATCCTATATGGGACCAGTTTGTACAGTGATAAGCCTACTGAAACTCGAGGGAAATCAGATTAATTTAATTACTTTCTCAAATCATGGGGGAGGGGACAACCAGATTGATTAATTATTACATCTTAATTTTACCCTGATCTCGATGATATAGAATGCATGGTGTTCTTTTCTTCCAGAGGGTATTGCTCATCACAATATCCTCAAAAATATTACAATGTTAACAAGCATTAATATATAGGGTTTCTCCAAAAAAATAAAGTAAAAAAGCATCTTGAATGATCCTATGAGATAAGACCCCAAGATATTTTCATAGAACCAAAGCACAATGGGGAGTAATGGCTAATCGAATATGAATACTCTTAAAATAACCCACTGAAGTCTATATGTCCATCTCTACTATTTCTACCAAAGCAGTCGAAACAACAATAAAAGCAAAAACATCACTTCTGGTGTCTGGGGTTCTTTCCACCACCTCCTCCTCCTGCTCCCCCTCTCTCCTTGCCACCAATCATTTAACCTCCTCCATTTCCTCTGCTCCTCTCTCTGTGATAGCCACCAGGCCCCCTCTGTGTCAATCCCTTTTCTCTCTTGCGCTGGATATTCAGGATCCTTCCTCTTATTTGGAAGGATTCCTTGCACGTCATGATCCTCTCCACAGACTCGGGGACCCTCAAACAGGACAAAGGCCAAGTTATTTGGTTTCACGCACAAGTCTGTTCCTTGATGATGGCTTCAATTGTTGTCCTAGCTAACCACTCACAACTATTTTCCTTGTGGCTGGAAATAGCAATGGTATAACTGTTGTTCCCTCTGAGGCAAAGCACTTGAGGTGGACACACTCTGCTTTGGACACAACAACAAACATGATTAAACAAACACTTCAAAATACAACAAAACAATGCGATCTTGTACTGAGAGAGGCATGTGCAAGACTAAGCAATACACTGCTTAGACTGTAATACAGATGCATCCAGTCAGTTTGGAGCCAATGCATCAAAACCTTTTTTTAATAGCCCCCCCCCCCCAAAAAAAAAAAAAAAAACCAAAAAAAAAAGTTCTCTCTGATGTTGAAGTGGTGACAGGGATCCTTAGAAGTAGCCAAAACATGTTATGAATTTCAGACAATAATTCCTTGGCTATGGGCATGCTATTCATGGCGTCATAAATGGTACAAATGTTAGTGATCCTTTTGATAGAAACCTCAACTTTCAGGCCATATTGTTTGATTAAATCTGGTAACATCCTGAAGTGGACATTAAGTTTTCCCTTGTCCATATCCCATTATACATCTTAATCTGGGATTTAAATATAAGATTTATTCACATCTGTGAGATATTTCTCTAAATCCATAACTAGCTATAACATTGGGACGGTTTATAATAAGTTCATAATACACACTCACAAAAATGTTAGCCAATAATATTGAGCAAACCAGGATGCACTCACTGAATCTGCCTGTTGGAATTTTACTCCCCCAAAACACTTTCTAGTATTCATGAGAATAACAGTGGATGATATGGGCTGATTGGGACTCTGGCAATCTGGCTTAGAGCAATCACTACAACAGTCTCTTTCCTTGCTGATGTTCGCTATTAGGAGTTTGTTACTAACAGCTTTCTATACTCCCTTTGTGCGATGACATTTGGTTACAAGAAAGCGTTTGGAACTTGGTGTTGTTGGAGACCCGTTTCTAGTCCACCCCTTTCATAAGGATGAAAGTATAAAATTATCACTGGGGTAGCCACCTTCAGAGCTGTCAGTATTGGCTACTATTGCTTTGCTAGCTTACACTTAAATAACTTTCTAGCAAGACCTGATGAAATTGTCAGAAAATTTTCACTTTGCTAACTATTTTACAGTATCTTTTTTTTTTAAACTTGAGGTAAGTATTTAAACCTCTCCGCTTTAAAGTAGCATGGTTTGGTAGTAGTTACCTGAATAAAGGAAGGTAGTAGCTAATTATTTTTCAGAAACAAAATTTTTGAATCAATTTGATTGCTCTGCTAATCCCGTTCCAGCATGGATAAAGAAGGGTTGTAACAAGTTATTTTCAGGTGAAAAATTTGGGGGGTGGGGGATTTAGTCCCCAAAGCCCCCACCCCACCCCACCCTCAGTTCCTACTCCTATGCATAGAGTTTGTTCTAGTAGCATTTTTGGCATTTTTATCCTGGCATGCCCAGAGGAAGAGGTTTGGCACATGGGTCCAAGCCCATATTACTCCCAGTGCCATGGCGGTTGTGCTTATGTAAAGTTTTGAGTCTCCAGATTCAACATTTGTCCCAAGTTCCAATTTAGAGACTTTTAACATCACATGACCATAAAAAGAGGTGTGAATAGAATCCACACTGAGCAGAGAGTATCCAAATAAAATGTATTTCAAGTTTTAACTTCTGACTCAAGCACTGTTACTAGATGGATTCGGCCACAAAAAAAGATCACCTTAAAATGTATTAAAATCACTATTTTATCAAAAAGTGTGTCATCTAATGTCAAAAAATAAATGCTATTTTCATGAATAAATAAGAGAGCGAATTTTTTCTTTGCAACATTGCATAGAAAACCCCCCCCCCCCTCCCGCCAAAAAAAGAGAGAGGATACTTGAATAATATGGTAACGAAATAGGTGAGTCTCTCATCATGTTCAATAGGAATTCAATATCAAGTTGTAAAGTCTGGGGCAGTGATATAAAAATGTAGAATTAGACACATAATAATTGAGTGCTCATGCCTTGTTTCAACATTTCTTGGGTAGGTAATACATTTTCTTGTTTCCATACTTTTTGAGGAAACCTCAAATCCTAATTTTTCCATTTATTTATAAATGTTTTATCACTAGCTAATATGTATATATATATATATATCACCCTTCAGCACTTCCACCACTTTTAAACATTTATAGTCGTACATTCTACATTCTAACTTTTTATTATGTCTTTCAATATTACTAAACCTATTCTAAAACTAAGGTGGAGATACTCACTTTCTCCATTTAAACCTCAATACAATTAATCTTATGGTGGAAGCCATAGTCTGCCTGGTCCTAGAGAACTTAAAAAACAACAACAACAAAATAACCTGGTGGAGGCCACACTCTGCTTGTTCCCAGAGAAATTATAAAAAAAAATTGGCCTAATAATGGAGGCCACACTCTGCTTGATCCCAGAG
Source organism: Lycopodina hypogea (assembly GCA_963969325.1). NCBI lineage: Eukaryota > Metazoa > Porifera > Demospongiae > Poecilosclerida > Cladorhizidae > Lycopodina > Lycopodina hypogea. The sequence continues at coordinate 8,504,535 of OZ017786.1, read as the reverse complement.
AAATCCACACAATTAACCTAATAATGGAGGCCACACTCTGCTTGATCTCAGAGAAATTCACACAATTAGCCTAGTAATGGAAGCCACACTTTGCTTGGTCTCAGAGAAATTCACACAATTAACTTAATAATGGAGGCCACACTCTACTTGGTTTCAGAGAAATTCACACAATTAACCTAATAATGGAGGCCACACTCTACTTGGTATCAGAGAAATTCACACAGTTTACCTATAATGGAGGCATTGGTTTGCTTATCCCAGGGAAATTCACACAGTTTACCTATAATGGAGGCATTGGTTTGCTTATCCCAGGGAAATTCACAAAATAATCTAATGATAAAGGCCATACTCTCTTGGTCCCAGAGTACTTTAATTTAATTAACGAGAAGTGGAGCCACACTGTTTGGTCCCAGAAACCTAAATAATAGAGGCCACACTCTGCTTGATCCTAAAGAACTTCATCTCAATTAACCTAATGGTGAAGACACTCTACTATTCTACTTGATCACAGAAGGACCTGAAACGATCAACCATATGCATGGTGGAGCCTAAATTTCCACATCTCCAGTGTAAACCACATTCCACACTATCCTTGAACTCCAAGCTCAGTCTAGTGAAGTTCCTATAAAATGTTTACTCAAACTCAGGCATAATAGCAAAGTGGATTATTGGGTAGGTTTACATTAAAAGAAATGATATATTTCATAGCTAAGAACAGCAATGAATGGAACAACATTGCAAGCAATGTTATCAATTATAAATTGTTGGTTTGGAAGATATTGGAGTGACTCAGGTTTATAATGTGCCACTCATGTATTAAAAAAAAAAAACAAAAAAAAAACAACTCCTTTTTTTCTCCATGCTGCTATCAGTCATGGAAACATGAAAAAATGGGCTAAGGATTAGAATTCAGTTCTTGTTTAATTAGCAACACTAATTTTTTTTTTATTCTGTGTGTGTGTGAGTTTTGTATGGCATCAAAACTTTCTGAGTGGGATTAATTCCTCCTAAAGCTGTGACATAAAGTTATACTGTGGCCGTGATCTTGAATTTGATGCTGACTATCTTGAAGTATTGAAAAATACTTTAGTCTAGCTACTATAGATAAGTTTTAAAAGGAATAAATGTTTGTATATACTCCAAAAACTTATATTTGACTTTCATGTGACTTTCTGTGATATGTGATCCTTAAAAAAACGATGTCGTCCAACTTTCCGTGGCATATCTTTTTTGGATTTTGAATGCCTTAAAAACTATTTCTAAGCACAAAAATGGATTCGTTGACATTGAAAACATACATTTTGACACCAAATTCAACTTCCTTTGTTAACTAGCTAAAAAAAGCCAAAGAATACTGATTTTATAAATTTTGAGTGCAACTTCCTGTATTTTGCTACTAAAATATCAAAATAAGTGGTTAGCTGGTTGTGGTTAAAACATATTCATGCAAAGTTCAGATATGGATATTGTGATCACAGAAATGTAACTTCAATATAAATAACACCTTTATATGTAATCTAGAGATGAAATTATGCATTTTTATCGCTGTCATCTGTCTGTCTGCCTGCCTGCCTGTCTTCGCTCCTTCCAGCACATAACTTGCTAACCATGGGCCCTCCAATTATCAGTTTAATACCAATTGTAGTGTAAGGAACCTAATAAATCATGCGCAATGCAAAAGATAAGTGGATGATACCAGTTTAGTTAAGATACCCTGTGTAGCCCCGGGATATAATGACATACTCACAGGAAGAGTTATAATCCAGTGTTACCCAGTCCATGTCCAAAGACTTAGTTTCTTAGCCTGACATGCCCCAGGAGAAAAGGGATAAACAACATGTGCAGAGTGTCCACCAGGGGCATGTATATGGATACCTGGTTAGTTTCCCTTGAAAGCTCATTGGTACATTAACAGCAGCACTCCTTAGATGAGTAGCTGGCAGGCAATAAGTTGGAAGGTCTTTGCCATTTAGAGATAATATCTTGTCTTCTATGGCTATGACGGCTGAATAGTTCATTGACTCTGTGTTAGTGATGTGAAATTTCAGCCTTGTGTGTCTCCTCCAATTAGTTCTTCACAGTAAAAACAACTTTCTGTAAGAGTGGTTATCACCAAATCACACCTATTGCCACACCCACACAAGAATGATCACCCAGTTACTTGGCAGTCACATGCCTAGTTTCAGACTGCTTGGTCCAACAGTTTGATAGTGGAAACAACTCAAGATGGACATACTCAAGCAGAGCTACTATTTATAATCGGATTAGTGGAGTATTTCTGATGTTGCCTGGCCCATGTCAACATGAAATATTATAGAAACACTCAAAACACCATTTGTATACCTAGTATTTCATTCAAATAAAATCAGCTCACAAGTAGACATGCTACATTGCTGTTGATTCTTCAGAATATTGGATTGTTTTGGAGGCACAGTGTAATGCTGTAAGGTAGATTACTAACAGTCAGATTCATAAGTTTGGGAACTGACCAGGCACAGATCAAGCAAATTTTTAGTGGTAAGGCCTAAACCACACCCATAATTTGATATATAATTAATATATCATTGTATATTCCAAGTGTACAAGAAAATTATGTAATTTGAGATAGATTCTGATGTGTTTCCTACAGCTAGCAGACTATAAGACAACAAATATTGGAAAATAAATGCATGCATGTAAACAACAAAGTAAATAAGGGAATAAATGGTGTTGCAGCTATCAGTGACTATAACAATGTGATGAAGGATGATCTATGCCAAAAATATATATAAGGTTACCAATTTCTACTTAGAATAATATTTGGGGGGGGGGGGGGGGGGGGGTTTAAATTAATTTTTAAACTCTTTCAACCTTAACATATATTTTCTCAAAATCCTGGGTTTTTTTTTTGTTGTTGCTGTGGGAGATGGGGGGGAAATCACAAAATCTACCCCTGCATAAAATATTCTACTAAACATTAAAAAAAACCAACAACATTTCATGCACACAAATGTGGCAGAAGATGCAGTTTTCCATAGTGCAAGTGTGGCTACTTGGTGAACCAGGCAAAACAAATTTTGTTTCAATGCTATAATTGGCAATAAAGTAATGCTATTAAATTAAAATCATAGCTTGCATTTGATCCTAATTACCTGTGGATTCAGTTACCTGTGAGATGTTTATTCACTTCCTTACAAGGAAGTTCAACTGTACAATATATGTGTTATGCAATATATTGTACCACAAAAATTTAATATCCCCATTTAGGACACTATAAAAGAAGAGTTTAAGGAGAAAATTTCAGAGTTCTGCAGTATATGAACCCATTAGAAATTTTGCATGATAGAAATGAAACTCATTGTCTCTTTCACTGTTTAACTTTTCTCTGCTACTGTAAAGGTATAAAGACAACATTATGATTTGTATATTATGAGAGAGAGAGAGACGCAAGTCAGAACTTCTGGCTCTTCCTGTCCAGGGTCTTCTTTTTACCACCATCACCACACCTGCAACAGATCCAACCAAAATATGGACTGATGCCATCAGGTCTCTCCCGAATGAGTGTTATAAATTTGTGCTAAATGCTGCCCATGACACTCTTCCCCATAACTCCAACCTCCATCTCTGGAAAAAGAAGCCAAATCCATCATGCCCATTGTGTGGACATCAAAGACAGACTCTACTCCATGTATTAAATAACTGTGAGACTGCCCTACACCATCGCAGGTACAATCAAAGACATGATGAAGTTCTAAAAAAAATTGCTTCCTTCATCAATGTCAACTTGAAACATCACAAAACATGATAGCAGATCTGTCATCACAGACTTACGCACTACCAAGCCATCTTCCCTGTACAGACCTCAGACCAGACATTATCTGGTGGGATAAGCTATCTAAAAGAACAGTGATAGTTGAGCTTACCATCTGCTTCAACACTCTCTTCTGCTTCAACACACCCAGATCATCTTTCTTGTAAAAAAAAAAAAAAATAAATAAATAAATAAATTTAAAAAAAAGAAAAAAAAGAAGAAGCTGTGATGTTGTAACTAGGATAAAACAGATATTCATTACACCTTTTACTTTAAAAATAAATGAGCATGTTTGTTGCTTCTAGGTGCGTATACTTGGATGGAGATCATTTCCCTAACATAGTGTTGCTCATTATAGCCTATACACTCCTTGCTACTATTAATGAACATCAGAAACACACAATCAGATATGGATTCACTAGTACATTTGTTTGTAATTCAACATCCTAAAAGAATATTACTAAAATTTGTTGGATAATTTACCAATCTATATCATTATTTGTGCTAGCAAAAACAATAATAAAGATTAGTTAGTTAGGGTGACCTGATTATGCAAAGAAGCTGGAACAGCTGAAGTATATGTTGTTTTTTTTTGGGTGTATTTCCACCTCCCCCCACCTTCTTTTTTTTTTTTAACTAGAAGGTATGAGAAGGGTGCATGTGGATGGTTTATCACGGTAAGTGTAGTTTGGGTTTGTAAGTAAATACGAACTACCCTTTTTGAAATCCTGGATCCACCCCTGCAGTCAATGCTAAAACAATAGAAACTAGCTTTATACAGGAGTGTAAGAAGTATTTTGAAAATACAGACACTTATTTTGACCACACCCTCTGAAAAATAGAATGGGTGTGGTTCATAAAATTTATTAAGCTTTGATTATACTTTCAATTTAGAAATTTCAAGCTAAAGCAGTTTGAGCACTCAATTAATTAACTTTAAAAATATTAATCACTTCACACTGATTTGTTGAAGTTAGTTTCTCTGTGAGTAGAACTCTTGCAAAAGGCATTCCAAAGATCTAACATATTTAATTTGTCAGCACAATTAATCAATGAAGTATTATGATGTTGCTCCTAAATATGAGAGGACAGCGATTGTCCAAGGGATAAAAATAAAATGAAAACAAAAAAATAACACTTGGTCACACCTACAGGTTCAGGTTAGCCTTGTTGACAGTAGAACTTCATTCTAAAAGAGTGTAGGGTTACAGCATAACATCAAAGTTAAAAATTTTAGTATTATGAACTGACTCATTAAGCAAGCAGTGCAATGGAATAATGCTAGGAATAGGAGCAAACTTTTCTTTACTTTTTTTTGGAATGACTACATTCATATTTGCAGCTGCTGTGTTGTTCTTCTAAATAAAGGAGAGCAGATAGCTGCAGGCAACTACAGTTCTGATTGTGGGCATTCTCACTACTGAAAATTATGAACTTGGCATAAATTGAATATTTATTTGGCTGGGGATTGAGAATTGTTGAGTTTTTTCTGTGAGCTCACAGGGCCAAAAAGTTAAGGGAAATTTGTCAAACAAATTTACCAGGTTCTACTGTACCATTTTTGTTTGTGTGGTACTTTCATCACTGTGAATGCAATTGTTATGCTCCACTTTGATGGTCTTCCGAGATGGAGCATCATTTAAAAAAAAAATTTTTTTTATAGTTTGAACCAATTTTGTCATGGTTGCACTGTGAGGGCAATTTGTGCAATTAGGGCAATTTTTGTCGTTAACTTATGGAAATTTCAGGTGGTTGAGAGACAATACACCATCTGTATGTATAAAGAAGCACTCTTTTAATTTTAATGAGTTGGTGACCCTTTACCAATCACAACACTGATTATATCAAATATATAAAAAATCGTATGTTTCATTTTTAAAAATATTGTTTTTCATTCATACCAGCCTAATGGCTGAACTGATCATGATGAAACTTTGCACGTATGGTCCTTGCATGCTTGGGAAAGTTTGTGTTTGCTTTTTGTTTGTTTTTTTACATTGTTGTTTAGCCTTTTTCTGGTGATTGTGGAAGGGAAATGTGCATAATTGGTAAATGTGAAGTTTTTCTGAATCTAACCACAGCTAGGATTTGTCTTCCATAGCCAAATCCTTTACCAAACATGACTACCAAACTCATTGGTCTGCAAAACTAAGCTCAGGCATGTTTACCAAAGATGCACTATAATTGATAGACCAAAAATTCACATAGCTGTTGAAGAAGAGCCAGGTAATTGGCACAGAGAACTGGTGCACTAAATATCAACTGCTAAAGAGTGAAGCAGTAGGTTTAAAAGCAAGTGAAAGAAAATGGCAGAGCTCATCAACATAGCAGCCCTACTTAGTCAGTCTCCATTGGCTCAGGGGAAGACTGCTAGTGTTTTTGAGAGGCATTTGTAGTACTGTATATCCTCCATATTTGTCCATCTTTTTTAAAATTTGGCATATGTTTTCTGTTTGCTAACACCATTTTCATTTATTGCATCATTTATATTATGTATGCTTTGAATAGATTGGTGAATTCAATTGAATTCATTTGGCTCAGGCAGACCACTGTTGTTTTGTGAGGCAGTTGCGGTATTTTTTCCCTCTATCTTATCTTTTGTGGTGTTTGCGTATCTGTTTTTTTTTGTGTGTCAACATCTGTCAATTAGATAAACTATAAGATTAATCATATCACATATTTGAATATAGAGATTCATATTGGTGATTGTACTGTCATAAGTTAAAGTTTTGCCTATTTAATACATTTGGTGATGTTCTTGGGAATTACTCCATGCTTATGATTATATGATCATCCACAAACATATTTTTTCTGGCCAGGGCAATGGTGGGTATTTCCTTCAACTTTAGTATAATATACAGCCATACTTCCAACAACAATGCTCCTACTATAATCTCTATCTCCCTTCACCCTCTCCCCCCTCCCCCCCACTTCCCAAGGGACGATTTTTGCTTAAATTCAAGACATATTGCTGCTATAGATATGGAAAGAAAATATTTTCCTGTTACAAGCATATTTCTGGTGCAATGGTCACAGTAGAAGTTTGAAGGTTCAATTTCTTAGGAGAAAAATTGCTATAACATTAGCAATATTCTTATCTGTCTGTTCTTATATCCTGTACAGCCTAAATTAAAGATAACTGTGAAAATCTCATGAATAAATGATTGTAGTGGCAGCTTTAATCCCTTCTCTCCTTTATTAAGGCCACCATGACACATCTTACATATAAGGCCACCATCCTACATCGCACATATTGAGAAAGTGCTGCTGATCCCATACAAAACTTCCTGTCAGTAACCCAAGGTCACACAATTTGAATGATGAATTTGGCCAGAGTCCAAGGAAATGCATCCATAGAGACATTGCTGGTGGGCTTTTTTTGTGTACCATATACATTGGTGGGAATGAAAAATATTCTAAATATCTTATTACTGCTTTTAAACTAGCAACACAAATGCTACAAACAATTGGATGGTTGTATGGCTCGGTCTACTTGTCTACATTATATACTTCAATTTGAAACCTATTACTTTTCAATCATCATACTTAAATGAAAACATGGGAAAGGTTATAGTACAACCATTTTAATGAATAAGTCAATAGTCAATAATTTGTACTTGTCAGGAATCCATTAAAACATAGGAAGCTTCTAGGTTATACCATTAGACCATCCACTGCATGGACAATATACCTTCTGTTAAGGAAAGGAGAGAGAAGAAAAAGAATGCACTCCCAGTTTCATTCCTAATGTTATGCATTTATTTAAGACTCTGCCCCAACTATGTATACAGCATAATGTGGAATGACCACAACCAGTATGTACTACTTATAGGGTCATTTGAGATTTAATAAAAGGCTCAAGTATGCAGATTCTCTGAACGAACTTTTAATGCATGAAAGAAGAATGTCTAGAAGTAACTATATTCAAGGATAGTGCAACTGAAGATAATGACTATTTCAAGCATCAGGCTCTATTAAAATGAATATAAACATTATTTTCCTCCTTTTGTCAGACACCATTTCTCAGTGAACTATACACAATTATATGTTACTAGCAGCATATACATGGCGTTGCCCAGAATATAATTACATGTCCTCATGAAAACGTGTGTCCTAGTATGACCCAATCCATTAACCTCTCAGATTCAAGTTATTTGCCTGCTTCTATGTCTCTAGGTCCATAAATTTGACTGTCTATAAGTACCATTAATAGATTGCATTATTTTTGGCATTTTTGTCCTGATTTTCCCACATGAAGAGGTGTGGGAAGGTGACACTTTCTTTTTCTTCCTTTTTTGGGCTAAAAACATAAATTTGACTGTCTATAAGTACTATTAATAGATTGCATTATTTTTGGCATTTTTGTCCTGATTTTCCCACATGAAGAGGTGTGGGAAGGTGACACTTTCTTTTTCTTTCTTTTTTGGGCTAAAAACTATCCACTGTGTAGGATGTCCCTACCATGAAGTGTGGGTTTAATTGGTATGGAGGTTAGGTAGAAAAGTGGTGTGGCCAAGTATGACCCAGCATATATCAAAGAGTTATAAAGTACGACTTCTTGCACATTTAGCTTCACAAAAACTAACAGAAGAAGAGGTTAGAATAGGAATAACCATACTGAATAGACAGCATCGAATCAAATATAATTCAAGCTTCTTCATTCCAAGATGTTTTATTGGAAAACTATGACTCAAAACCAGTGTTACCAGATGGATTCAGCTCAAAATCACTACTTTTTATCACTATGTATATTTACAGCTATGGAATAAATTGCTACTAGAACACTAACAAATTTTATAGTAAGCATATATATTGGAACGTATTACAGCTTTTCCTTCAGATCAGAGCTTTTAACATTTGTCTAATGCACCACTTACTATCTGCATTCAAGATAGGAAGACAAAACATTATCAGCACATCCAGGATGAACAGTTGAAATGGAAGTTCCCCACTGGATCTTTGTATGAATGCACATCCAGCCAGAAATTCTCTCTGCTGCTGGTGTCCCATGCCAGCTCTTTGATCATGGGGCACTTATACTCCAGCTCTCCATGGGATTGTGGACACAGATATTATTTATTCAAGTGTTGCTTGCAAGAACAGTGACAATTGGAATGCAGCTGTCTTGGCACTTTCTGCAGCCTTATGGTTACCTTTGTCAGAATCTTGAAGTCAATCTCTTCCAGTCTCCTCTTCTTCTGCATGGGCAGCTGGCTATGGTTAAACTTTGCATGGAATCTCTGACTCATGCTGTTAATTCACTATGCTTTATAGTTTTAGCAATTTCCCAATTAGATTTTTTCTCTCCCAATTTGTTTCAAAATGTCACTACTTGGAGCCAAACTGCTCAAGTCTACTCCACATTCTCCAAAGATCAGCCAGAAGCTTTCTTTAAATAGGTTGGCTTCCCAACCATGGAGATGACAACAAAATGTAGTAATAAATAATTCATTGATCAATCACCTAATTATAATTACATGTGTGCATGTGTGTGCAAGTATGCTTCCTCCTACTCAGGCCACTAATCTACATGTAACAAATTAATTCAATAAATAGCAAATCAAGTTGATGAATAACAAATTAACTTTAGCCATCATTTACAAATAGCAATCTATTCAGGTCCCTAATCCAAAAATAAGAAAGAAATTAAGTGTGTGCATATCTGAGTGCTCTCTTTTCTCCATCTCTCCATTTGTAGCAATTTTTTTTTAAATTAAAAATTAAATTTGTGATATATCTTGCTTCCGAATAAGTCATAACAGGATCAAATTTTTTGTGGGTTATTTTCTGATGCTATATTGTTGCATCCTGTTCAGCTCAGAATTAAAATTTCCATTTACAGCTCTGTATAAAAACAGATAAAAAGAACAAAATACATTTGGAGATTCCTTGAATCCTTTTATTCAAAAGCATGGATCTCTTAAAATGAGTTCTAAATTCTTTTTCTTACTTATCATATTCATCTTTCTCTGCCACTGCAAAGGTATTTCCACCTAGCTATGTGTATGAGTGCTGTATAGCTATATAGTACAGCTATATTTTTATCTTCTCGCATCACTGCCAGATTCTGTGGGACAGCATCTGCAGGTGAGTGAGACAAATACATCCAATGTGTTTGTGGAGCTGCTGAGGGGCAGAGATGGTCTTTCAGGGAGAGTTGGAGCACCAGGACAAGCTGGACCCCATGGAGAACATGGCCCCCAGGGGAAGGAAGGACTCCCTGGACCTACAAGTGGGGGGGGGGGGGGGGGGGGGGGGCAACCTACATCAGGTGGGGGAAGAGTTCTTGCCCTGGAGTAACAGGCACTAACTAGCCTACTCTGGTATAGCTGGAGGCTCCCAGCATAATCAAGATGGAGGTGGAACTAATTATCTCTGTCTGCCAAGAGATCCTGAATACATCTCCACTCTCAGTTATTATGTTGGAATACGAGACCACACACCCATCCATGGAGCAGAGTATCAATCACCTCTCCAAGGAACTCATAACCATAATGTTTCATGTGCTGTCTGTTGTGTGTCTACTAGACCAACTGTATTCATGATCCCAGCTAAGGCCAGCTGCCCTCCCACCTGGACCAAGAGTACTATGGCTATCTGATGTCAGCCAATAAGGGTCACAGGTGTACTTCATTTGAGTGTATGGACAAAGCAACAGAGTCCTTACCGGGTGGTGAAGGTGATACAAATGGTGCTTTATTCTCTCACACTGAAGCAACCTGCTCCTCTGGCCTCCCCTGTCCTCCTTACAATGACCACCAAGATCTGAATTGTGTGACGTGCACAATATAGTGTTTAATTGTATTAAAAATGTAAATATAATGAACTATTCCAATTATGGTTCTATTAGCACCCATTCTTGTGTACTAGGACAATTCAAATATGTATGATGATGAATTGATTATGTGAATATTTGATGTTTCTTGTCTGCATACTATAACTAACTGAGGGTTGCTTTTTTGCATGGTATTAGCATGTGATGTTACAATATCCTGGGACTAGATAAGCATATAAAGTTTGGGAAATCACCAAATAGTGAAACCAGCAGGTCAAAAATGTACACAGTTTTTTGAAAAAATCATAGCTCAAATCATTCTACTTGATGTTGTTTTGTTGCCATCCACATGCCTGTTTCATGTAATGCTGGACAATGGTAAAACATTGCTTTCAAACAAAATTAAGCATATATTAAAAAAAAAAAAAAAAATTAAATTAATCATTATTCACAATGCTGGTGGATTTTAGAGAAAAATTCGTGCATGTGGTTGGGGATGAGAAACAGAATACATACATATATTCACATATATACAATACACATATGTACATATATATTACATATACATATACATATATTTATACATACATGAATAGGGATTGTGAATCCATAAAAAAAATTTTGAATGGAACCCAATCAGGCAAATCTGAAGCCATATTTGGACATGGTGTATCTGTGTGTCCATGCACCAAGGAATCCATGAAATGATATTTCAAGGCTAAATCCGTAGACTATTAAAAACCACAACCAAATGTCAGTTTCTTTGTCAGCAGTTTCATGAGAAAGAAGTATAGATTCCATAAATAGCACCATTACCCTGACAACCTGAAGCATTTGAACTTTTTGGAAGGAAGATCAGACAAGTCATTCAGTGGCAACATAACTAAAAAAAACATCACCTGACTGAAGGCAACATAACTAAAAAAAAAAACATCACCTGACTGAAGGCAACATAACTAAAAAAAAACAAACATCACCTGACTGAAGGCAGCTTTCTAATATAACACTGTGAAGAATGTTGGAAGGGTGGCATATGTCAGCCAACATTGCAAGGCAACATATATGGGGCAATAAGCCATCATAGGCTATGCTGTTCCAGTGGCATGTCAGGCCCACATTCATTGAGAATCCCCAGAGGTCCTGAATAGGATTTTGATTGATACACAACCTAAGCCAAGCATTTAAGAGCCAACCTCAATTAGTACCACTCTGACTTCCCAATGAACTCCTTTTGAGCAGAGCATAACCTAGCTGAGTTTACTTAGTGAACATCACATAAAAATGAATTAAACATCTGAGCAGGCATTTTGGAGATTGACTGATGATGAGCATCTTCACTGACTTGCAGCATATGCTCCATCAGAAACATGTCATGTGAGCATCTTCAAGTATGCTCTGGAGAATATCCAGTTGCCAGACCACAAATTGACAACCAGACAAGAAGGCATCCAGATAACAAAATCAATGCCATCCTTAGAAACAGAGGCATGAAAATGGGGACATTATCTTGAGGAAGAGTTGAGGACATCTTAATTGCATTTCAGATATCCACAAAGCTTAGAACTCACTCCAGTAACTTGTCATGTTCTGGAAGCACCAACATAGCAGCAGTGGATCCTGCAAACCACTAACAAAACCTCAAGTACTATAACTGCAAGGACTTCTATTCTTATCTCTTCATGATCATGGAAGGGAGAATTCAACTACAAGCTAAGTTTAGACCATCTCACTCTCCAGCTGAAGGTCAATGTATTTGCAAAGCAAAGATAACCATAACTAACTGAGAACAAAGGAGTATGTGCACTTCAGGGATGCCCTCATAGCTGAAAACATTGATTTACAGAAGAAGTCTGACCAGCCAGTTGTTCTGCCTTCTAACTTCACCAGCAAATCCTGCAAGATAGCAGAACACAGCCAAGATGCTTAACCAGTACTTTGGCAAAGCTTTGAAAGAAAAAAAACAACAAAACAAACTATCCCAGTATACAAAGTGAAAAGAATTAGAAACATCAGAATGTCAAGAACTTGAACTAGATAAACAACTACAACACCAAGATTTACCACTAGAAAACTTTGGAGACATTAAAAAAAAGAAGGAAAGACAATACCTACCAATGCCCTTCTCGAAGGAGTACAGTATAGCCCAACCACAACACCCCACATATTACAACAATGTTCAATGATATACGTTGTTATATTCATAATGTACATTATTAAATTTCATAAAGTATAATTCCTCCATGCAGACACTCAATCTAAACCATATGCCAGCAAAACTTAGTTTACAATATTTTATATTTATTTGACCTAATCATACATTCACTTTTGTTTTAAAAGTCTACACCATATGTCTTCAAAGTAGACAATTGTGTGACTACAGGTAAGATAGCAGAACACAGCCAGGATATAGATATGTACCACCCTTTAGTACTTCACCACTTTTAACATTTATAGATAGTACCTTCTCACTTTTTGTTATATCTTGCAATACTACCATACCTATTTCAAAAGTAAGGTGGAGATACTCACCTTTATTCCATAAACACATCAATACAATTAGTTTTATAATGGAAGCCATAGCTTGCTTGGTCCCAGAACTTAAAAAAGAATAATCTGGTGGAGGCCATACTCCACTTGGTCCCAGAGAAATTCACAAAATTAACATAATAATGGAGACCACACTCTGCTCAATCCCACAGAGAAATTCATAAAATTAATTTAATAATGGAGAACACACTCTCTTGGTACCGGAGAAATTCACAAAATTAACCTAATAATGAGATTACACTCTGCTTGGTCCCAGAGAAATTCACAAAATTAACCTAATAATGGAGACCACACTCTGCTAGATCCCAGAGAAATCCATAAAATTAATCTAATAATGAGACCACACTCCCTTGGTCCCAGAGAAATTCACAAAACTAATCTAATGATAAAGTTTACACTCCCTTTGTCCCAGACACCTTCAATTTAATTAAATAGTGGTGGAGACCACATTCTGCTTGGTCCCAGAGGAATTCACAAAATTAGCTTAATAATTGATGCCACACTCGGCTTGCTTGATTGCAGAGAATTACAATTTAGTTACTTAAATGATACAGCCACACTCTTCTTGATTTTAGAGAACTTTATTTCAATTAATCTAATGGTGAAGACACTCTACCATTCTATTTGATCACTTAAAGACCTCCAACCACAAACCATATGCATGGTGGAACCTAAACTTGCCACATCTTCAGTGTAAAGCACATTCCACACTAGTGAAGTTCCTATAAAAGGTTTACTCAACCTCAGGCATAATAGTGAACTGTATTATTGGGTAGATTTACATTAAAAGAAATGATATATTTCATAGTTAAGAACAGCAATGAGTGGAAGCTATACTAGCAATTTATAGGGAAAGTTCTCAAATTTTAAATTGTGATTTTGGTAGTACTCCAGATATTGGAGTGACTGGTTTATAATGAAATGGAAAAAATTAATAAAAATCCAAGTCTCAGAATAATTTTAATATCAATTGTGGTGTAGTGCACTTAATAAATCATGTAAAATGCAAGAGATATTTGGATGAGACCAGATTAGTTAACATAGCCCATTTGCCCAGGATGTAGTGACATACCCACAGGAAGAGTTGACCTAGTGTGACCCAGTCCATGTCCAAGGACTTGGTTTCTTAGCCTGACATGCCTCAGAGTAAATGGGATAAACAACATCTGCAGAGTGTCAACCAGGGGCATGAATATGGACGCCTTTTTTTAGTTTCCCTTGAAAACTCATTGGTACATTAGCAGCAGCACTCCTTAAATGAATAGCTGGCAGGCAATAAGTGGGAAGGTGTTTGCCCTCTAGAGATAATATCATATCTTCTATGGCAATGACAGCTGAATTGTTTATTGACACTGTGTTGGTGATGTGAAATTTTAGCCTCATTGGTCCTTAGATTAGTTCTTCAGAGTAAAGCAACTTCTATGTGTGTGGCCATTATAAAACCACACCCTTTGCCACACACATATGGCTAATAATGATCACCCAATCACTTTGCAGTCACATGCCTAATTTCAGACTGATTAGTCCTGCGGTTTGGCAGTGAAAATAACTATGCATGCACATATTCAAGCAGAGCTACTATTTGTAATTGGACTATCAGTGCATACCTAATGTAACCTGGGCCAATGTAAACATGAAACATCATAGAAACCACTCAAAACACCATTTCTACACCTAGTATTTCATTCAAATTAAATGATCTCATAAGTACGCATGCAACATTGCTGTTGATTCTTCAGAAGATTGGATTGTTTTGAAAGCATGCTGTAATGCTGTAAGGTAGATTATTAACAGTCAGATTCATAAGTTTGGGAACTCACCAGTGGTAAGGCCAAAACCACACCCATAATTTTAAATATAATTAATACATCATACTTTCTAGTGTCCCGAAATTTATGTGCTTTGAGATAGACTCCGATGTGTTTCTGGCAGCTAGCAGACTATAAGACAACAAATATTGAAAACAAAAGCATGCGTTTAAACATTGAAGTAAATCAGAGCATAAATGGTGTTGTAGTTATCAGGTGACTATGACAATGTGCTGAAGGATGATGTTATATAAAATATATACAAGGTTGCCAATTTCTACTTGAAATGATATTTGGGGGGGGGGGGGTTTAAAATTAATTTGTTAAGCTGTTACACTTTGAAATGATATTATATTTTCTCAAAATTATATATTATATTTTCTCAAAATTCCGGACAGGTTTTTTGGGGTGGGGGATCTGGAATCACATTGCATAGCACATGTATTGTACAGTTGAACTTCCGTATAAGGAGGTAAATAAAACATCTTACATTAACTGAATCCACAGGTCATTAGAATCACATGCAAGGCTATGATGTTAATTAAATAAGATTGCTTCATTGCCAATTATAACATTTAAAAAAAAAATTTTTTTTGGGCCTGGTTCACCAAGTATGAAATTCAGATGTGATAATATTCTACTAGACATTAAAATAAAATAAAAAAACATTTAATTAATACACACAAATGTGGCAAAAGATGCAGCTTTCCATAGTGCAAGTGTAGCTACTTGGTGAACCAGGAAAAAAAAATAATAAAAAAAAATATATTATAATTGGAATGAAACAATCTTATTTAATTAACATAACCTTGCTTGTGATCCTAATGACCTGTGGATTCAGTTAATGTGAGATGTTTTATTTACCTCCTTATACGGAAGTTTAACTGTACAATAGTTATGCAATGTATTTTACCACAAGCCTTCCATTTCCCCCATTTAGGACACTATAAAAGAAGATACTTTAGGGAGAGGACTTCAGAGCTCTTCAGTTTGTGAACCTGCTGGAATTCTGCATGACAGCAATGAAACTCATTGTCTCTTTCACTGTCTTCACTTTTCTCTGCTACTGTAAAGGTATAGAGACCACATTATGATGTGTATTTTATTATATAGAGAGAGGGAGATCTAGAGAGAACACTATTGTCTGACTAACTTGACCATATACATATTTGCAGGTTCCCTTGGATTTCTGCAAGTGAGTGAGACAAATACATCCAGTGTGTTTGTGGAGCTGCTGAGAGGCAGAGATGGTCTTCCAGGGAGAGATGGAGCACCAGGACCAGCTGGACCCCGTGGAGAACGTGGCCCCCAGGGGAAGGAAGGACTCCCTGGACCTACAAGTGGAGGGGCCACCTACATCAGGTGGGGGAAGAATTCTTGCCCTGGAATAGCAGGCACTGAGCTAGTCTACTCTGGCATAGCTGGAGGCTCCTGGTATAATCAAGATGGAGGAGGAACTAATTTTCTCTGTCTGCCAAAAGATCCAGAATACAGCACCACTCTCAGTTATTTTCCTGGAAGACAAGACCATTCATCCATCCATGGAGCAGAGTATCAATTCCCTCGCCAAGGAACTCATGACCACAATGTTCCCTGTGCTGTCTGTCGTGTGTCTACTAGACCAACTGTAGTCATGATCCCAGCTAAGGCCAGCTGCCTTTCCAACTGGACAAGGGAGTACTATGGCTATCTTATGTCAGAGGATAAGGTTCACAGAAGAAGTACATTTGAGTGTGTGGACAAAGCTATGGAGTCCTTACCTGGTAGTAAAGGTAATATGGATGGTGCTTTATTCCATCACACTGAAGCGACCTGCTCAACTGGCCTCCCCTGTCCTCCT
Source organism: Lycopodina hypogea (assembly GCA_963969325.1). Taxonomy (NCBI): domain Eukaryota; kingdom Metazoa; phylum Porifera; class Demospongiae; order Poecilosclerida; family Cladorhizidae; genus Lycopodina; species Lycopodina hypogea. Next base: position 8,487,775 of record OZ017786.1, on the reverse strand, counting down.
TACAACAACAACCTGGAACTGAACTGTGCGGTGTGCACAATATAAAGTCTTTAATATAATTAATTGTTCTAATATATGGTTCTACTAGCATTCATTTTTTCATACTGGGACAGCTCTATTTTTGTATGATATTGAATTAATTATACAAATTTTTAATATGATATTTCTTGTGGCATACCATAACTAACTGAGAGTTTCTGTTCTGCATGGTATTTCCATATGAAGTTATATTGTCCTTGGTTTATTTAACATATGAAATTTGGAAGTATACTTGTCACCAAATATCAATCCAAATGTTCATTTATCCACTGTTAAATGAACTAATAGTTTTCTTTCCCATCTCTTTCAATATCTAATGCATTCGACTGGGCAGATGGTGGGGGAAGTGAGTGCAAGGGGGGGGTGGGGGGAAGTGGGAATGGCAGCTGCTGAAGTCATTCTATTTGATCTTATTTTGTTGCCATTCGGATACCTGCTTCAAGGAGATGCTGGATGAAATTATATAAATTAATTAAAAAAAAAAAAAAAAAAAAAAATTAAATCAAATCATCATTGATGCAGTCGGATTTTAGATAAAATATTTGTACACATGATTAATGGAGCATAATTTACTGAATATGTTACCAACGTGATTTTATAAATGTTAGATAGTGGTGGAGGGTTCAAGGGGCTCCAAGTTACTCCCCTTTTTATAATGATGTTTAGTATTGATCAACTCTCTAATGTGAATTCTTTGAATAGTAAACATGCAATCAATGACAACCAAGTATAAATTTATATCCCACATTATTAAAATTTTCTTACAAACTTACACCACTTCACTAATCAACAACCCCACTTATACATGCTTAATTATATAAACACATTACACCCAGGGTTGATCAAAACTTAATAAATAAACTATCTGAGGAAATGTGTAGATAGAATCTTACATGCTTTGCCACCATTTTAAAATGTTGAGGCATGGTTACTATTTCCCATGCAACTCTATAACCTTAATAAAACTATTTTAAGTTGTCCCTTAATCCCTTCATCCCCATTAGTCATTTACCATTTAGTCACCTTGTGTTATAACCAAGTTTATTCTCCAGACTGAGTCTCCATTACCTATCATCAGCTCTATGTTAGAAGAAAGTGCAATATACAGTTGGCCAAGGTTGTGGCCATTCAGACAGTCATTGATAATGGATTGGGTGTCTTCTTGAGTATCCCGTGTTCTCTTACTGTGTGTACATGTATTACCTACATAAAGGAGGAAAATGAATTGAAGTGCTTTTTGAAACACTTATTTAAAAAAAAAAAAAAAATAAATAAAAAAAAAATATATATATATATATATATATATATATATATATATATAACTAGAGAGGGATGCCTGGCATTGCCTGGGCCAATGTCAACATAAAACATGATTACTACAATCCAAAATATCATTTCTAGATGTGGCTTCATTCAAATGACATCATCTCATAAGTAAGCATGCCAATGGTGTCAGGGGATCCAAAGAGCTATTGACCCATCTCTTGCTCTCTTTGCTGTATATCCCCTTCAAGATCCTCGAGCATGTTATCTATACTCATGTAGGGAGCAAATTGGTTTCCAACATTGGAGATCAACTGTAGATCAAGTCACTTTGTTGTCCCAGGACATCGAGGAGAGTTTTTTGGCTAAAAATATGGCCAGTGCTGTGTTTTTTGATCTCACATCAGCATATCTCCCGAGTTGGTGTTGAATCTCAGTTGGTCAAAAACAGTGCTGGCTGCTTTCCACCTAAACTACAGGGATGCAGGTCATAAGCTCAACATTTTACTTAACAGAAAATGCCTGCCTTTCACCAAGATACTAACATACCTGGGTATTAAACTGGACAAGTCCCTTATGTCCCACCAACACATTGAGGCACTACATGGAAAACTAACTACACACATAGCCCTTATGAAGCAGCTTCACACGTAGCCCTTATGAGGTGGCTTACCAGATCTGGATGGAGAGCCAATGCAGCTGTTCTTTGAAAAGCTGACTTGGCCGTTATTCACTCAACAGCAGAGTACTGTGCACTTGTCTAGTATCGCAGTGTAATAACCCGCATCACTGACACTGCATTAATGATGCACTCCGCATAGTGACTGAGATGCCTGCGTCCCACACCATTGGACAACCTTCCCATTCTTGCAGGCATCCAACTTGCTGAGTTTCCTGAAGGCAGGCTATGCTATCTCTCAGTTGCCTGGCTCTGGTACCAGGCTATCTGCTTTACCACTAGCTAGCAGATCCTGCCAAGCAGTTTCGGTGACTGGGGTCACAGTACCTATTTGTGGCAGTTGCAAAACAGTTCCTCAGGAACATCGAGGAGCAAAACATCAATGTGACACAGTGGGCGAATCATGCTTGCAACAGTGCCTCCAGACTGTACTCTTTTATCTCTGATGCTGGACCTTGCCCACTGGCATTTGCTCTGCCTAAACCAGCGTGGAAGGGGCTAATCCACCTTCTAACCGGTGTTGGGTGCTTTTGCTCATCAATGCATAAATGGGGAATGGTCCCTTCAGCAATCTGTGAGTGCAACATGGAGGATTAAACTTCAGACCATGTCACACAAAGATGCCAATACTCACCACCAAATGGCGTCCATGGTCTGCAATTCCTGGATGATGACACCATCAAATGGCCCTAGCCGTATGTCCCAATAACTAATCTGGATGGTTTTGGACTCAGGGAGGACAACTTCAAACTTTAACTATCTTTTAACTGACTAACCAACTTTATGAACAATTAATAATAATAGAGGGACTGAGTTTTTGTTTATATAGCATGGTTTGTAGGGTAAGTGAACCATTCTAGCAATTGTAATAATTAATTAGGAATGTTAAATTTAAAGGTAGACAAAAAGGAACACAAGAGTAATTATAAATTTTTTTTAATATTTACAAAGCCATCTTCCACCATTCCCAAGTACTCACACCAAATTTTATCCAAATTAGCCCAACAGGCTCTCTCAATCCTAGTGGTTGTATATTAGAGAGTAGACAGACAGATACTAAATATGTACACACACACAAGGTGAAAACAAAACATGCTTCCACACTGAAGCTGTTGGAAAGAGAAAGGGAAAATGATATGGGGATTGTAAAGAAGGGGAAAAGCCTACAACACCTGCTGTCTCCAGGTGGTCACCCATACAAGTACTGAGCAGGACCAACTATGCTTATTGGTATGTAATTTTAATTGAAATTTTTAAAAACATATCTGGACAGAAATTGAAATACTGATACACACACAGCTGTAACTTTAAAATAGAAACAGCTATAGATTCGATTCATGTTCCATATTGCTCCATGGAATGAGAGCTTACATTTCATACCAAACATGATACACTTGTTCATTAAGTTTAGGACACTTGGAATGGTGGAACATATGTCCACATATTTTTGTAAAGAATAGATTTTTAGAAAATCGTTTACTGCATGGAAACCCAAAAGTTAGGTGTAACTTGTAGTTACGATTAAGTTCTTTTACTATATGGAAATCCAAAAGTTAAAAAGTTATCACAACTTTAACCTCATCTTAAGTGTTCTAAACAATTACTTTGCCTGGTCTAAAACATTTTGTTTTAATAGCTATTATAGTAATTAATTTCCATGGGTATTAGTTCATGATTGCTCCTGTACAATGAGAAACAGAACTTCTTTTGTATGTAAATTAGCACCTTGAGGTCATCAAAGGTCAAAATCCAAACTTAAGCTGGCCTAATGTTTTTAAAAATTTTTTTATGAGTTTATATTTGTGCACCAAATTTGGTGCTCTTATTCTACCACACTGAAGCAACCTACTCCACTTGCCTTTTTTGTCCTCCTTGCAACAACCATCAAGAACTGAACTGTGTGGTGTGCACAGCATAGTGTTTAACTGTATTAAAAATGTATATATTATCAACTATTCTAATATATGGTTCTATTAGCACCCATTCTTGCATACTGGAACAATTCTAATATGTATTATGATGAATTGATTATATGAATATTTAATATGATGTTTCTTGTGTGCATACCATAACTAACTGAGGGTTGCTTTTTTGCATGGTATTAGCATATGATGTTACAATGTTCCAGCACTAGATAAGCATATAAAGTTTGGGAAGTCACCAAATAGTGAAAAAAAAAGGTTTAAAAATATGCACAGTATATACAATAATCATGGCTAAAATGATTCTACCTGATGTTGTTTTTTTTTTGCCATGTAATAAAAATAAATTTTTTTTTTTTTGAAAATTTATACTGTTAACTATATATTTAGGCAGCTATTCTATCTCTAGGTGTAATAATTCACCAGCTGCAGCTCCTGTACTAACCACTGGTATGAGCAACCTATCTTCAACAGACAAGGAGTGTTCACAGGTCCCCCCAAAAACCCTTGGTGGTTGGGGCACCCCTGCTGAGGAATAAAGTAATTAAACTTTCCATACAAAAAATAAAAATAGATAAAAAAAAGTCTATATAAAAATACTTTATTGAAATTTCATATCAACTACCTTTACAATTGAAAAAAAAAGTGAGTAGAGAACAAGGACAACACAGATAAAATTGCAACAATTCACCAGCTTCAGCCTCTGACCTATCTGACACCTGTCTAAGCAGCTAAGCTTTCACAGACAATGAATGGTTACAGGCACCAAAAACACAATGTGAAAGTGGCAACTACTGTAGGGGAAAACACTAAACAAAGGGTAATCAACTTTTCTACACAATATATAATATATACATATATATTTTGGCATGTAATGGCCTCTCTTCTCTCTGTTATATGAATGGTTTAAGATGGAAGCCTCTAACTTTACTAATAAATACAACCCCTGTGACTCTGTTAATTGTGTGATTTGAAATAACTTTTGATTGATTCTATTTGAATGAAATTCATTTTCACAGAATTGATTTGATTGGTGATTATGATTTGGAAAAAGTCTGAAAAATTCAAATCAAATCTTATTCCTCATGAAGTGGAAGGAACTTCACACAATCTTTAACTGAATGAAGAATTCTCTGTGTGTATTTCTGCTAATCATTGTATTATAAATGTGTTGTATAAATCTGACTCTATTAATCTATTTAGTAATAGTAAGATGATGTGTGACCAGATAAATTTGTTTTCTCATTGTAATTTGTTGTGCTTTATTGATTTCGATAGCTCTATTCATCCTATTCATGATGTTGTTAAAAGAATAATCCTCTATGTTAATAACTGAATGGAGTATATATTCAAATTAATTTAATGAGTCATGTGCTTCCCTGTAAATTTAATAATTATTTTAACTGCACTGAACTATTGAACATGCTGGACTAGCTCTAAAAGAGTTGCACTACTGCATTAATTGTCACTCATCCCTTGTAATTTGATAGGCGAAATCTTCACAGTCTGCGAATTCCTCACACTCTAATTGGTCCTTTTTTCTAGTCCAAGAAGTGTCTACAACCCTGTCACTGAGTTGACATTTGCAAGGTGCAACCATCTAGGATGAAAAACATAGCAGTCAAATGTCTCAAGATTAATAACACTAACTAAATATTAATTCATATCCAACATTATTAAAATTTATTTGCTAATATATGCATATTATTATATTACAATTTTATTTTTTCTAGTTAAACATACTGTACTCTTTGTCAATTGTGAACTAATGGACTAACTGAGAAAACGGGCAGATATCATACATCTTACATGCTTTACCCTCTTTTTAAATGGTTGAGGAATGGTTTATAGTTCACATGCAACACTATAACCTTATAAAACTATTTAAATTTGTCCCTTAGTCCCTTCATACCCATTAGTCATCAACCATTTAGTCACCTCATGTTATAACCAAGTTTATTCTCCAGACAAAGTCTCCATAGCCTATTATCATCTCTATGCGAGAACAGAGGGAAAATACAGTTGGCTAAGGTTGTGACCATTCAGACGTTCCAGAATTATGGATTGGGTGTCTCCCTGAGCTTGAAGTAGATTATATAGTGTCCTGACTGTATGAAATCTATATATATATATATATATTAGAAGACCTATGTATGTATGTAACTATGTTCGTCCATTTCTCAAAATCCCTTTGTTAGATTTTGACCAAACTTTAAGGGATCGAGGAGACCCACCCTGAGATGGTTTTAAGCCAGGTGGCATGTCTGGGAAAAAACAGAATTTGTCTGTCTGTCTGTCTGTCTGTCAGTCTGTCTGTCTGTCTGTCTGTCGGTCTGTCTGTACCATCATTCCATCCAAACCGGTAGGTGGATTTCTCTGAAACTTGGCATGATGATAGGTTTTGACCCAACTTAAAACATGGGCTAAAATTTTCACAAAATGGTTACCATGGTAATGAGAAAAAGCCAAAAATGGTAGGATCTCAAAATCCCTCTGTTAGATTCTGACCAAACTTTTAGGGATGGAGGAGACCCACCCTGAGATGGTTTTATGCCAGGTGGCATGTGTGAGAAAAACAGAATTTGTCTGTCTGTCTGTCTGTCTGTCTGTCTGTCTGTCTGTCTGTCTGTCTGTCTGTCTGTCTGTCTGTCTGTCTGTCTTTCTGTCTGTCTGTCTGTCTGTCTGTCTGTCTGTCTGTCTGTCTGTCTGTCTGTCTGTCTGTCTGTACCATCATTATGGCCAAACCGGTAGGTGGATTTCTCTGAAACTTGGCATGAGACCCAACTTAAAACATGGGCTAAAAATTTTGCAAAATGGTTACCATGCAGACAGTGAAGGTGGCTGGCATTGACTTGATTGATGCCATGTTCAGCCATGGCCAGTTGTATGTCGCATGTTCATGCGTCAGCTCTGCAAGAAACTTGCACATCTTGGCGCCAAGCAAGAGGATGAGGAACATAGTGTATCCAAGAGCATTGATGTAAAAAACAAAACAAAAAAGATAATTGAATTGATTGTGATATTTTGATTGAGACATGCAACTTTAAATTATTGCTGTTATAAATGAGATAAAAAATGAGAATTGATTTGGTTGTGATATATTGATTGTGACTACTTAAATAGCATCAAAGGAAATAATAATAATAATTTGCTCCAATTTTCTTTTAATAATACATCTTCTCCACCATCACCTTTTTTACTGGTAAGACATGTTCAATTATTGGATTTTAGCCTATATTGGCCAGACAATGCCTGGTATATGCTGCTAGTATCTACATAATGAAGAGAAATGATGTGAAGAAGCTTATCTATTGTAAGTACTAGCCTGCTAACACTGCATCATATGATGGTCTTATGGAAAGACATATCTTATGGGAGTACATGCCCTATAGAAGGATATGTCTTAGGAGAGGGTATATCTTACAGGAGGACAGGTCTCACAGAGGACAGGTCTTACAGGAGGACATATTTTACAGGAGGACATGTCTTACAGGACATATCTTATGAGATGACATATCCTACAGGAGGACATCTTACAGCAGGATATGAGGAGAAATGTTATGGGAGCTCATGTTTTATGGGAGCACATGTACTGGAGGACATGTCTTATGGGAAGGAATGTCCTAGATGATGATATACCTTACAGGAGGACGTCTTTCAAAGAACATATCTTACAGGTGGAGATGTCTTATAGGAATATATACAGGTCACTCTGAATATCCTCACCACATTTTGTTTAGTTTTGACTAAATCTAGGGTCATTGAATCTCATCCAACAAACAGACACATCAACTTACATATACTAGCACACAATTGCGGCCATTGCATGCTATGACCACTTTTGGTGGGCTGTGGTCTCAAATCTGTCTTACAGGAGAACATATCTTATGGGGGACATGTTTTATAGGAGGACATGTTATACTGGAGGATATATTCTACTGGACGACATGCATTATATGAGTCATGTCTTATGGAAGGGCATGTCTCACAAGAGGACATGTCTTACAGTGGGACATGTCTTATGGGAGGGAGGGGTCATGCATGTAGGGAGAACATTGGTTGAGGATTTTTCTGCAGGAGGACATGTCTTCAGGAGGACATGTCTTACTAGAGGACATGTCTTATTGGAGAACATGTCTTATGAAAGGCCATGTCTTACTTGAGGATGTCATATTGGATTATATATCTCTTATGGGAGGACGTATCTTACTGGAGGACATCAGAAGAATGTTATCCTGTTTGATCAATGGGATCAGTGTCAATTATCCCTTCATGTTACATTAAGAAAACTGAACACATAATTTCTTGCATGAGGCCGGAAGCTGATAAAAAACCCACCCTAGTATTTTGTTAGCAAATTAAGAGTAATCCAGGAAGGATTTCAAAACATTCTTCATAGTGTAAAATATCTGTTGACCTACCACCATTATTTGATGAACCTCATGGCAAATGTTATTGCATAAATGCCATTATTCAATCTACATTATGTTGTTGTTGTTTTCGGCATCTGAAGTTCATCATTTTTCTGGGGTGGCTGGTTCGTGGGCAGGGGGCTGTGGTGGTGGTTGTGGAGGAGGGGGTGAAGGGGAGGAAGGTGGATGGAAGTCTGGGTGGGATTGTAGGAAGGTTGAGTCGGACAGTGGGGATTTCCCGAGGTCAATAGGAGACAGGTCTGTGGGGAAGGTTCTGCAGTTGAAGAGGTGGGTGGTTGTTTGTTTGGAAGTAAAGCAGTGTGGGCAAAGAGGAGAAGAGGAGGCTTCAATTTTGTGAAGATAGGATTGTAGGCAAGAGCAGTGGCTGGATCGGAGTTGGGACAGTGTGGAGAGGCATGGGTGTGGGAGCAAGAAGCGCAAATTAAAAATTAAAAGCCAGAACACCATATAACTCTTAGATATATAGACACATGCACAAATAGATAGATAGTTAAATAGATATATAAATGAGTAAATTATTAATTTTTTTAAATTAATAAATAAAATAATAAAACCTTTAGATTTATATTTCAATTTTTTTAAATAAAAACCTGTAAGACATGCCTTCTGGTAAGACATTTTACTGTAGTGCACATTTAGCTTAGGATACTATTATTATACTCAATAGCTAAAGTGTGTTTCTCTGCTTCTTCTTTGGAGGAGTTTCTGCAGAAATAGTAAGAGGAAGTACTGTATCAGGTGCACCATATGGTACTTTATCCCATGATGCACTCCCATCAGTCATGTCCTCCCATATCCCTTAAGTATCATGTGGAAAAAACATGCCTAATTTCATTAAATATGGTCATTAGTTAGTCTTTCATGTCACCATACCATGTCCATTGACAAAACCACACCCATAGCCACCAAATCTGAACAAAACTTTTCCCAAGATGTGCAGTGAAGTGCCCTAATCAATACCAGAAAATTTAATGAAGTCCCTCCCCCCCCCCCCCCCCCCTTAGCAGCTGACTACCTCCTAGTGGTGAGCCTTGGAAAACTGACACATAGACACATAGTTAGGTTAAAGTCAACAAATCGAGAAGAAATTCTCATACGAAAGAAGAAGTTTGGAAGGAGTTAATCTACAGTACAGACAGATAAACAGGCAAGCAAATAGTGAATTATTGTAAGATTTATAAAATAATAAAATAAAAAATATGGAAGAATTAAGTAGAGGTGCTCTGTTGTTATTGTTGCCCATCCATCAACAGTGTAAGCAAGACAGCATATCCCAGAGAGAAAAAATGAGTGTGCAAAATGGCTAGCAAATGAGGAAAAAGACAATACTAACCCATCACCACAATCTACATGCTTAACCAGCCCCAACCCTGAAACCTTACATTCACTTAGGAAAAATTTTATCTGAAGAAATCCAATAGCCTGCCACCTCACCATAGACTGCACTCTTCTTTATCTTCTTTGGTTGTAGCTCCAACCCTGATTAATATTGATGCTACTACCCCTTTCAAATTTTCAACCAATTAACAGTACAGTGTGCATATGGTAATGTATTTCTTGCAGACATATCTTTCTCTTTTTTTTTAAAATTATTTTTAAAATTTATTTTTGTTTCAAGCTCAAAAAAAGAAAAAAGAAGCAGCAGTACAGTGGGATTTTCAGTTGGCCATCATCCTTCTGCAGTAATGAATTTGTTCAGCTTGCTTAAAATAATTAAGTTATTAATGTAATCTCATTAATCAAACAAACATGTTACAATTTATGAATACTTCTGTGAAAGCAACATTCATTTTTGGGAATGAAAACAACTTCCTTTGCAAGACCCACAGGAAGTAGCATTATCCAGTCATGTGGACAACACATGCCTAATTTCAGTGAACTTGGTCATTAGTTGAAGTCTTCTATGTAACTAAATGACACCCATTGACATAACCACATCCATTGCCACAGCCACACCTATAGTGAACCGATCTGAATAAAACTTTCATGAGGAAGTGCAGTGCACTGCCCTAGCTAATCCCTGAAAATTTAATAAAGATCCTTCCATAGTTTGGAAGGAGTTGAGTCCACACATATTGATGATGGACAAATTGTGAATTATAGTAAGATTTTAACTAGCATGCAATCGTGGCCTTGGGCCATGTTGTTTGCTAGACCCACCTTTGGTGGGCTGTGGTCACACGGTTGTCTTATGTGAGAACATGTGAGTTGTAAAGAAGTGAAAAATCTACACCTGTTGTCCCCAGGTGGTCACCCATACAAGTACTGAGCAGGACCAAATATGCTTTATGAAATTGTAATTGAAATTAATCATGTCCGGAGAGAAATAGAAATGCTGACACACATGCACAAAGTGAAAACAAAACAAGCAATTTGATATGTTGTTTGCAACCAGCAATTCAATGCAAGGCTTGTAAACAGCTGTAACATTAAAATAGAAACATATAGATATGATTCCAGTTCCATACTGCTCCATGGAATAAGAACTTTCACTTCACACTAAACATGATACACTTGCTCATGTGTCACATGTGCCTAGGACACCAGGGAGTAATGTACAATTAGAAACACAACTAGTTTTTCGAATGCAAATGAGCTCCTGAAGGTCATCAAAGATAATCTAAAATGGTTTTGTTTTGATTTTATTAAAATAATTTTATACTTGTGCATCAAATTTGGTGCTTTATCAGTGCATGATAGGTTGGTTTAGCTGCCCACTATTGCACTTGTTGATAAAGAGGGTGGGGAAGGAGAGAAAACAAGTTTGAAATGTAAGCATAGCCCTCTATTTGCAAATTACCTTGCAATTTCTCATATTTTGCATATCTGGGAGAAGTGTCTGCAAGAAGAACAAAAAAAGGGGGGGGGGGGGGGGGGGGGGGCTTTATATCTGAAACGAAACGCTCTATGGCCATGGTCATCACTTCAGAAAGCATATTCTTTTTAACCTGTTGACAAAAAAAAGGAAGTCGCTCATTTATAACTTACCAGTTCAAAGTCAATATTTGGAGAGGGAGATGCGTGGTGAGGTAAGCTAGGAACCTGAGGGTAAGTGGAGGCTAGGCAGAGGTGAGATCATGTGTGGATATATAGTGAAGTTGCTATTGCTTTCTGCAGCTGCTCCAACGAGGTATAGCCATGAGAGGTTGTGAAGGATCGAGGATGACCTTTCCGGATGACCTGGGTGATGCAAGAGGACCAGAGACTGGCGAAGAAGAAACATTATTAGTTATGTGTTACTTCTTAATTGGATTCCTCTGACTGAAAAGAAAACATTAATGGTGTGTGGTTTTGTGGTCATTGATTTATATAAGTTTTGTGTTGCTATTAATTGGATTCCTCTGACTGGATAGAAAACATTAATGGTGTGTGATTTTGTGCTCACTGATTTGTCTGTAATGTTATAACGTGGTGTGCATTTTTTTCTGAGATTCTGAGAACTGTCAGTTCACTCTTGAAAAGATCCTTTTTTGCCTGTGTTTGTGACTAGGGAATTACTGGGCAATATCCTTCTGAGGAACAAGGGTGCAGACAGAGTGTGAAGTCTGCTGGGGTGCAGAGTTTCCTTTGGCTGGAGAGGCTGAAATTGTGGGTGCTGTGGCAGGTGCTGTGGCAGGTGCTGTGGCAGGTTTGGTCACAGAGGTCTTATAGAAGGTCTGGGCCAGGAGGACCCATCTACACTTCTTGCCACAGTCAGGTTTGTGCAGTCACTGAGGCATGCAAATGGGGCCTGGAACAGGTGTGATTGGAAGGGTCTCATGTCTGAGGCATACCAAATATGTCTTAGAATGCATTTAATAGTGTAGAGAAGAAGAAATCTCTAGTTCAAGCATACAAGGAGCCTTGCAGGTTCTTATTATGGCCCTGAGATCTGAGGTACAGAGCACTATATATAGGTTAAAGTGATATATAGGTTGAGGTGATTGACAGACAGACAGGGTATGCTTGCAGAAACTGGTGGAATGTTGGAGGAATGTGAAAAGTTATATCAACAGCTCTGAGGCAACAACAACAATAAATCATTTTCTCTATGGGCTACTAATATTGCAACAGCAGGGTCTCAGGGCTTAGGACCCCTGTTAGATCACCCACTAAAACTGCAATGTTCATCATTCACGATATAGTAGCAGTTATGACATCAAATTATATATTTCCCCAAGGCGTAGTAAGTTTAGTTTCCCAGTATCACTGATAGTTTTACTATAATTACTAAATTATCATGTGGGCTAAGATATTTTATCCATTCAAGCTGATGATATACCTAACTATACATGAATGCAAACCACTTTTGATATAGCTATAGAACCTTTACAGCTGGTAGCATGAGGAGTAGTGCAACCAGGATAGCCATTTTGTGTGTGGAATATATTTGTGGGCTAGAATAAACAGACTGCACATGGATGATTCAGTAACACAGAATCTATAATAGATTTAGAAATGTATCATGTATCGATCCTGATATATAGAATTAGGCATGTTAGGGTGTATGCACCTCAGTGGATTACTTGTGCCCAAGGCTATAGTATGAATATCTAAGTGCAGTGTAGACTGGGTGGTTATTACACAGGTCTACTAGTCCAAGGTTTACATTGCTCCCCATGCACCTGATGACCCTGTTGAGTCCTCAACTAATGTGTTCTCTTATTAGAAGAAGTGTTAAACATACATGTTTTCTTATTAGACGAAGAAAATATTGAACAGTTCTATTCCAGAGAAATAATTCGTCCATTTGGTAGTCCATCCATCTTTGTTGCCAGTGCTAAAGGTTCTGTAATGACTGAATCACACCAGCTTGTGACGAATAACTGCCTCCTCAACCAGCATTAGTGGTGAACTCCAACTAAAGATCAGATCCTTTTTGACGCACTGGATCCAGAGGTTGTGTGAGTCTCTGATAGAACATCTTGAGCATCAGTTGAGGTTTAAATTATTTGAGCTGCCCTGGAGTCGAAGCATTAACATTGCAATGTCAGTTGCTGTGCTGGGTTGTAGTCAGCATAGAATGAGTCGCCATTTGCTTCTGTATTTTCTGTCGGAGACCAGAGAGACCTGTGATAGAGAAATATAATAAAATGGTGTGTGAATTTGCTTACAGTTAGATTTGTAATGAGTGAGCTGCTCATTGGGAAAACAGAAAAAGCTTGAGAGCCTCCGTCTTCAAAGGATATAGGGCAGAAATATTCAAAAGCAACTATCAAGAAACTCACTTGTTTTGTAGTGGACATTTTCCTTTTTCTCCCATGAATTTCCTTTCCCCTTACCACCCAACATTTCTTTCTGCTTATGTTGATTACCCCCTCCTCCTCCCCTTCCCATTTTTTCAAGCACTCCATGCTGCATAGCAATATGGAACAAACCTTTGGTCTGTGTGTGTTTGTAATTTTAATTTTTTTATTCAATAGGGTAGTGTATTATAGTATGTATTGTGTATTTATTAGCATATAAATATATGAGGGAAGTGCATGGAAGAAACTAAGATAATCCTGTTGTTTAGCACTCCTGATTGTCTCCTTCAAAACTCAACATGAAACTATTATGGTGCTATTCTACAAGTGGAGTGGTGATATAACACCACTTGCAGAATAGCACTTCACTCGAAGAATAGCACTCCACCCGAAGAATAGCACTCCAGGACATTTGATTAGGAGTGGGTGTATAGTTGGGAGGCATTATAGTTTCACATTGAGTTTTTTAATGAGATGACCAGGAGTTCTAAACAACAGGATTACTTATAAATGGAGTCAATGTTGTTTTATGGTGGTTACAAATTCTTGTATTTTCTATTCTGTTTACCAGCTTACACCTGTGAACTCACAAGCTAGGTTATGACCCCAGCTGCTTCATATTGCATAGTATTTGTTACTTGTGACAATATGTTATTGTTTACCTGTGTGTTCTTATCTACCTATGTGTATCCAGGAAGATGAAACATCTTATCATTGGGAACAATGTGAACAAGTCTTCTCTTATGTATCTGGGAGTCATACCCAGGTATCACACACGGTAGCTATGCTATAGGGGCAGGCGGTGTAGATTGTCAGGAGTTAGTGGTTCTCCAGAGTTTGAACATGATTGTGTTGTGTGTGTTCATGTTTTCCTTTGTTCTTGTATGTGTGTGCATTTCATTCTATAGTGTGTGTGTGTGTGTGTGTGTGTGTGTGTGTGTGTGTGTGTGTGTGTGTGTGTGTGTGTGTGTGTGTGTGTGTGTGTGTGTGTGTGTGTGTGTGTGTGTGTGTGTGTGTGTGTGTGTGTGTGTGTGTGTGTGTGTGTGTGTGTGTGTGTGTGTGTGTTTGCAATGGAGAATTATGGAGTCTTTTTCTGCTATATATGTGATAGAATTAAATATTCTCTGTGTATTTGTTTGGTAGAATATATTGTTCTGTTGCTTGGTAAAGTACTGTTATTCACTATTTTCTGAGTCCACCCCAGGTTATGGTAAGGCTGGGCTTACAAGACTTGGGATTGGCATGCTTAGTGAAATAGAACATACAGAGAATGTAGAGTTGTATTAAAGGGTAACTGAAGTGGAATAAAATATATATAGGTACACTTGGTATGATGTATGTTTATGTAATATCCACTTACTTTGTAACCACTGTACCAAATAAAAGTCAGCTCTTCAGAGTAAACAAATTTTTCATCGAGGATAGATTTTAGTCCTAAAACTTGAATCACTAGCCAAATCTCTTCCTCTGAGTGTGTCGGGCTAAAATTTTTTTGTATGTACGGATGCATATTTGTGTGTATCCATCCTACCATCAAGTATCATACCGAATGAAACACACTCTTCAGGGTGCACACACCATTTAACACACACTCACACAGTCACATCACATATGCACACATTGCGTAGTTATAATGTACTAGTGAATAACCCGCTGTATGGGTGGAGTGGGCTGTAGAAGTATCTGCTTTGAAGACACGTCATTTAAAACCAAGGTGAAGGTGTAATTATGTCAAACTGTTTTTTAAATACCATTTTTGGCATTTTTTAGTGTTACACACAAAGAGGAAGAGGTGTGGCCAGATGGGTTTGAATCTTCTTTAGCTTTCATAATTAGCAGGTGATTAAATTTCTATATGATTTACCTTATTCCTCTTCAATGATGTCATAATCTGGTATGAAACTTTTCTCTAGTTTCTTTTTTATTTTGTATGTTGTACAATTAGCTGCTAAATACAATTTGGCTTATTTGGCTGGGTTTTTTGTTGTTTGCACCAATACTTTGCTAAAGACCAACCTGACCACTAGCTATGGCCCTGCTGGGCCTATTCTTTTTAAACAAGATTTTGTTGCCTCCTTGATTTATCTCCAACATAAGCATTATTTAGGGTTGCAATATTAGATAGTTAACTATTGCAACAGGAGAGCACTTAGAATCCATATTTTTCCTTTCTGTTGTTTCCCCTTGGAAAGAAAGACTGATACAATTTTCTCTCAGAATATATATATATTGCAGCTGTAATCAGTAATTATCTCACCAGTACTATTTTACTATCCTGACTATGGAGTACATGCTAGTTAACACACAAATTATTTCTGGAAAGAAAATTGAGAATCCCTCCTTTTTTTAAAATAAGCCATATGATGAGTGGCTATTTGTGGTTTATTTCCAGTTGCTATGGTGTTGTACTGAATTTAAACCTCAAAATTTATATTTAAACTTACCTTTATAAAAGCTGATGAGAAATTTAGAATTTTATCAAGTAGATGAAAACAAGTTGTTGTTTTTTTCCAAGACACATCTCCTATAAATGGGAATCATAATATTTCTTTCCTTTACCATAATTTTTCTCTGCCACTGCAAAGGTATTTCCACCTAGCTGTGTATGAGTGCTCTATAGTCATACAGTACAGCCATATATTTATCCTCTTGCATCACTGCCAGATTCTGTGGGACAGCATCTGCAGGTGAGTGAGATAAATACATCCAGTGTGTTTGTTGAGCTGCTGAGAGGCAGAGATGGTCTTCCAGGGAGAGATGGAGCACCAGGACCAGCTGGACCCCGTGGAGAACATGGTCCCCAGGGGAAGGAAGGACTCCCTGGACCTACAAGTGGAGGGGCCACCTACATCAGGTGGGGGAAGAGTTCTTGCCCTGGAGTAACAAGCACTGAGCTAGTCTACTGTGGGTGGCATTGCTGGAGGCTAGTGGTTTAATCAAGATGGAGGTGGATCTAATTATCTCTGTCTGCCAGAATATCCAGAATACAGCTCCACTCTCACATATAGAGCACTCAGACAGGTTTATTCATCCATCCATGGAGCAGAGTATCACAATCCTATCCAAGGAACTAGTGACCACAATGTTCCCTGTACTGTCTGTCATGTGTCTACTAGATCAACTGTATTCATGATCTCAGCTAAGGCCAGCTGCCCTCCCACCTGGACCAGGGAGTACTTTGGCTATCTAATGACAGAATATAAGACTCATAGGTGAACTACATTTGAGTATGTTGACAATGCTATGGAGTCCTTACCTGGTAGTCAAGCTAACACAAATGGTGCTATATTCCACCACATTGAAGCATCTTGTTCCACTGACCTCCCCTGTCCTCCTTACAACAACCACCAAGAATTGAACTGTGTGGTGTGCACAATGTAATATGACAAGAAGTTGCCAGACCTAGAAATATTGTGGGTTATGCAACTATGAATGGTATTTCAAGTTGTTTTTTTTAAATTAGAATTTTAATGCAGCTATTTGTATATATTGCTATGAGGGATTATTGAGTTATCTTCATGATGTACTTTTTCCTATACTGATGTTGAAGTAACTCATTAACATAGAAACTGAAGCATGGCCACGTCCCAAACCTGTTTGTATCTTTCTCCAGCAACAGCAGTTTACAACCATGTTCTTGTGTCCACACCCACATAACACTAAACCTGTCCACACTATCTGTGTGAACTAATTAATTGGCTTGGTTAATTTATTGTATCTGTGTGAAACAGAACACCACTGCACATAACTCGCATAAGGGTTGAGCAACAATGATGAAAATGAGAGAGAACTTCAGAAATGTTGTTATAAATTAAGTGCAGCTATCTGGCTTCACCTGAGGCTGGCTGGTTGGCTGGTTGGCTGGTTGGCAGGTTGGCTGGTTGGCAGGAAAGCTTCAACTACCTAATCCCCCTAAATTTTAAGAGCGGACACTTTTAGCTGGTACTGGTCCAGCGGATCACAAACCTCTTACTTCCTGCGGAAAAGTGAATGGGAATAGAGTTTATATCATTGTGACTACTCTCCACTTTACCAGAACTACTTGTGTAAACTTCACCGCTTACAGCACATTTGTGCTCTAGTGCTAGGATCAAACCAGATTTAAAATAATCACTAATGTCTGCTTCCATGTCAAATGCAACTGTAAACTTATAAAGGAGTGGGTGTGGACTAAAATTTATGTGGATATCTGACTCAAGTGAAATGAACAAGAAATATACTCTAAGCAATCGAGAGAAAAAAAAAAGTTCATACTTGCTTTAGTAGGCTATAATGAAAGATATCATGGCTTCAATAAAAGACAGAAAATGTCATGTGGCCTCAACATAAACCACAATTAACGAGATTTAAATTTGGTCATTTAAAAAAATTCTTTTGAAGGAATATTAGAATTTCTTCTTGAACTTACCGCCAACAACATCCGTAATTTAATACACTTACCCATTAAACACAATCAAAATTGGCATGGAAGGATTGCGTCATGTAAACCCTGACATACACCAAGATCTCAGTCTGTGGATCAGAAAATTTGCTGGAATTCTAATACATGTATCACAAAAGCATTTTTTTTTGGTGAAAATATTCTATAACATGCCACAACATTTATAATGGATAGTAAATAGTAATAAAAGCATCTATAAATATATAGAATAAAAAAATTTAGGGTTTCCCCTAAAAGTATGAAATGAGGAAAGACCTACCCAAGAAATATTAAAACAAGGAATGAACACTCAATTATTATGTGCCTGTTGTACATTCCTAAATCACTGTCTCCAACTTCACAACTTGATATTATTGTAAACATATTATGCATGATGAGAGAGTCATCTATTTTATTTCTATACTAATTATGTATCCTATTGGGTGGTTGTAGGCATTTTGGGGGGTTTCATTGCAATATTGGAAAAGAAAATATTCATTCCAGATGCATTTTTTACACCTAGTTGAAATAAGAACTACTGTATATATATACATATTGCCTGGCCAATGTCAACATGAAAGAAAAGCCACTGAAGACACCATTGACTTCTAGCTAGCCTCTGTACTTCATGCACATAACAGATAGGTAAGAATGTTTTGGAGGCATGAAAGGTAAATTGCCAACAATCTGATTCAAAAGTTTACATGTGTGAGTGTGTGCTATGGAATGAAATGAATGCACCCTTACCCTCTCCCAGTGACACCAATCCTTGCCCCTCCCCCCCCACCCCCCCTTTTAGGGTAGCTAATGATCTTTTCTTGTTTCCAATCCTTACTAGCCATGGATGGTGGGATCAAATTCTGCATAAGTACTACCTAAAACTTCTAAAGTTCAAGTAACTAAAATATTTAAGGCCAAACTCCCCTTGTCATAACTTCCAACAAAGCACTCCCATCTACTAAATACCTCCCTTCCCTTTCCAGCTGCAAACAAATGGACCGAGTGCCAGTACACATCAGTTGCATGTTGCTGCCTTTTTATTCCATTATTATTTGTTGTTGTTGTTGGTTTTCTTCCTTGAGTTTGCTTAGCGGGATAGAGAGAGAGCTGAGAATTTCTGATGGTTATGAATTTTAACAGTGCCTGTATTAGCTATATATCTCATTCCTGTCTGATTTTTTGAGGTAAAAAAGGAATATATTCTAAGAGTGCCTGTATTACATATCTCTTTCTTGTCACATTTTTTGGGGGGAAAAAATGATTAAAATGGGAAAAAGAAAAGAAGAAAAAAAAGTCAAGCCCTGGAATTAAATAAGAGTTTCCACTTGGAGACCTGTGCCTCAAAGAGGTGTGGCCAAGTATGACCCAGACCATGATCAATGATTTGTATTAATTGTGACTTAGGTATTTAATATGACATGCCCAAAGAAAGAGGTGTGGCCCGGTGGGACCCAGTCCATGTCACTTCCGAGTCATTGTGAATGTGCATGTCATGTTTATCTTTTATAGGTAACACTTTTTTGGCTTCTCATTCCCAAAGGAAGAGATGTGGCCAGGCCACCCTAAATTATTTGGGTAAAAATCATCCATGGTGTATTATGTATCTAGCATCTGGTTTTTTGGTCAGCTTCCTGCAGTAACAAACTTGTTTAGTTTACCTAATGCAACATGTAGGGATTATTGATACTGATTTCATTAATCCAACATGATGCAATTAATGAATACTTTTAAGAAATTAACATTCATTTCTGGCAGTGTAAACAACTTCCAGTGGACCTGATTAATAAACAAATAAACCAAACCCATTCTCCCTACTATATAGTGAACATTGGAATCATATTCAGATAGATGAACCATATTATAAAATGGAAACGTGTTTAAACAAAGAGACCATATTGAACAATCAAAGGGACTATTTGAACAAAGAGCCCATGTCTCAACAATGGATCATATTTGAACAAAGGAATCATGTTAGACAAAGGGACCTTATATGAACAAGGAATCTTATCTGAACAAGGAATGCAATGTGAACTAAGATACCACATTTGAAGAAAGTAACCATGTTTGAAAAAATAAGAACCATATTTGAACAAAGGCCCATATTTGAAGAAAGGAACCATGTTTGAACAAAGGAATAAAGTTTGGACAAAGGGACCTTATTTGAACAAAGATAGTCATTTGAAAAAGGGATCATATTTGATGGAAGGAACCATAGTGTACAATATCCATGGAGAAAGCCAAATATAAAATCGAAATGAGATTAAATATAACAGTTCCAACCCCTCCACTCATTCCCCAACCAAAACAAAACAACTGAAATTACCATGTGTCCTGTTCCTAAAAATATAGTCATGTATATCTATGTACTGAAAGGAAAGCCTTTAGGATGTAGATGTTATCACATTTCATGGGCTACTGACATGAGACTCAAGTGTTTGGAACAGCATTAACATGTGTATGCTTTGATGGTCTCCCTTACATATATTTCAATTACAAGGATGCTTGAGTTTTTTTTCTTCCCACGTCAAATAGGGAAATGGTCATCAGATTCAAAATCAACAGTGGTGAACAAATAGGATGTGTCCCCTTTAGTGTTGTTGATCAAATTGCTCTTTTTTTCTGTTTGTTTGACTATTTAAGAGGATAAATGATGAATAATATTAATTTAAAAAATTTAGCAGTTGCATGCCCAGTTAAAATAGTTGCTGATGCAGGTCAACTAAGAAAAATGGAAAAGAGAAGATGGAGGGGGAGGGGGTGTGGCACTACAATGGCAGATCTAGGGGATTTCTGTTAATCCATTGAAACCCATTTCAACTAAGTTATCAAAAACCAAAAAAAACAAGTACATATTCTTGCATGTAATTGCAGTCAGAATTGACTTTACTTATTTTATAATGGCTAGCTGCACAAATCTATAGCAACTTATTAAGCATGCTCAGAAAGCTCACTCCAGAAACTTCATACTACAAAGCTCATTTGGCGAAGAACATTCCAGTATAGAGCAGAAAGTTATAAAATATTAGTATTATGTGTGTGTGACCAATTAGGTGGGATATACTGAATTCATAAATTCTCCTGCAATGTCTCCATCCAAACCTCTTCTAATGCCCCAGCCCTTCTGAGATTTTTCTCCTGTTACATTTGTTCCCTTACATCTCTCTCAATCTCCCACATAACCACCCCCCCCCCCCCCCCCCCCCGCCTTTATTCATTTCTACTAAATATAACAAGACTGGTGGTGAGCACTAAGACCTGTGGCAAATAAAATAGATTCCACCTGTCCACACCCCATTAGTTCAAGTGTAGGATCTAAAGGAAGCCCAACAAAGGTTCTTGGATGCCTACTATTTTTCAACAATAAGGTAGCATTGCATGCCCAGTTGAGAAAAAAAACAAAAAAAAAACCAAAAAAAAACTTATCAGACCTTTCAAAGGAAGAATAGAGTTACAAGAACTCCTAAATAGTGTGCTATGAAAGCTTATTGTTGATAATACACAGGCACTGCATTTCAGATTAAAAAAAAAAAAATTCCCTTCAGATAATTATTAAGTAAAGATTCTTTTGTGAGGTTGACTAGTTCATAAAACTTATCGAAGAAAAAGTCTCTTGCCCACAGATTTAAGTTCAAATATGCATGATGTAAGGAATGCAAGGTATTGTGTGTTGGGATAATTTTGGTGGTCCATTAAAAAAAAAAAGACTTCGTTAAATATTTTCTATCTTCGATCCTGAATCTAAAAGAAAGCATTATGCTCTGGACCAGGAATGTGGTTGTACCTAAAGGTCTACATTCCATGGGGACTTCCATTTATTAACAAATTTATCTATCATCTTCACATCCACTCTCCCAATGCTGATTTCTTAACTAGTTCAGAGTGATGCCAATAGTGCCAACAACAGGATTGGGAGCAGTTCTTGAACAAGAAATGAGAGTAATTCCTTATGCCTGTCATACATACATTTGGTGAATCAAAACAATAGTGCAGTTTATTTAACAAGGTATGTTTGGTTGCTATATTTTCAATGAGGCAATTTTATCGATGCTTACTTGATATTAAATTCCCACCAGTTAATGACTGGTTATCAACACAAAAATAAGGAATTTTCTATTGATGGTCACTGCATATGCATATTCAAGAATTCAGTATTGATATATCTTATTGTAATGGATGTATAACTTTGATATTGATGCATTGTCTTGTTGTTCCATTCAGGTTAACTGCACAGTTGATGATATTGCTGCTACCACAATGATGAAATAGTACCTTGGAGTGCTTCAACACACCCAATAGAGAGATGATTTCACCAGTACATTTACCACTCATCACTCATGGCCAATGTCAGGCCAACAAGCAAGTAATGGAGAAATTGTCAACTAAATGTTATAAGCAACTCTGATCGCACATGATTAGCTACCATTGTGAGTTGATGCTACAGCACAGACTCTACATCATCTGTATTGAATGCTACCTTTCTGCCTAGTGGATTCAGAGCACATGCCATGGAGCATAACCATGCCGGAGATACATTGTGGTAAACAGATAGAAAGAAAGTTAGGAAATAGTTCTTACCCCTTATATTTTTATGCTTATTGTGCTGTGTATATAAGTGCACATGTTTTTGTATACTTCAGCTTATTATGATTGAGAATTCCAGTCTACAACCTGCTTCAAATCAAACACCCTTTAACTACGACCTATCTGGTCATGACTACAGAATGAAGCTCAAAATCCTAAGCATCCCTTTCTGACTTCCCTTGAAAGAGAAAATTAATATAATATATAGCTATTAGGGTTTAAATATATTTTGACAGTAGTCTGTAATAATGGTTTCATCCCCAAAATTTTTAGTCCTATTAAATATTCACAATATTTTTTTTTCTAAAAATAAAATCCATTATATCTTATGCTTCCAAATAAGTCATAACAGAATCGAGTGGCATTTTGTGGTTGTTCCTTTTTGTTGCTCTAGTGATACATTTATTTTAAACTGAGAACTAAAATTTCTATTTATAGCTTCAATGAAAGCAAACAAAAAGCTCATTATATAATTGGATATATCCCTCAGTCCTATTATTTGAATACATGCTTCTACTAAAAATGGTTACAAAATCTTTCTCCCTTTCACCACATTCATGCTTCTTTTCCACTGCAAAAGTAATCCCTCCTAATTATGTGTATGAGTGCTGCATATTTGTATGGTACAGCTATATATTTATCCTCTTGCTTCGCTGCCAGATTCTGTGGGACAGCATCTGTAGGTGAGTGAAACCTGCTGGACTCAATGGAGGACATGGTCCCCAGGGGAAGCAAGGACTCCCTGGACATACCAGTGGAGGGGCCACCTACATCAGGTGGGGGAAGAGTTCTTGCCCTGGAGCAACAGGCACTAAGCTAGTCTACTCTGGCATAACTGGAGGCTCTTGGCTTTTTCATGGTGGATGTGGATCCAATTATCTTTGTCTGCCAAAAGATTCAGAATACCACTATACTCTCACATACCATGTGGGAATACAAGGCTATTCACCCATCCATGGAGCAAATGTTCCCAGTGCTGCTTGTGGTGTGTCTACTAGACCAACTGTAGTCATGATCCCAGCTAAGGCCAGCAATGCTTTCATCTGGACCAAGGAGTACTATGGCTATCTGATGTCAGAATGTAAAAATCATAGTGGAAATACATTTGAATGTGTGGACTAAGCTATGGACTCCTTAACAGGTCGTGAAGGTGCTATAGATGGTGCAGTATTCTACCAAATTTAAAACTAAGTGGAACTAGGATTCTAGATCACACTTGTTTTATTTGGAGGGACAAATAGAATAGTTGAAGCACTTAAATCTTAAATTCCAACAATATTGAAATATCTAACAAAAATTATTGTAATGTTATGCACAACAACTATTAACCTCATAGATTTGAGACATGGTCTTAACCCAAGAACATGTCAGTCATGACTTGAGCCTTCCCCTTGGGCACCACCACAGATTATTCACCAGATCCTTCAAGGGCTCCCTCAGTTACCAACCATCATGTGCAGCAGTGAAGAAAGGAAATAGTCCTTAACAAGATGGAGGATTTGTTAAGTAGAGGGTGTTCTTAGATAACTAATGATAAATGTATAGTCAATCACAGTACTATTCATAATCATGGAATATGCATATGTACTTCTGGATCAGCTGATCAAGGAAGAGAGTCACACTTGATATTCATATGTTATGCAAATTTAGTTGATTACTAGATTTATTACAAGCATATGCTTTATTCTGAAGTTCTATGGCTACAAGATAGACCTCATAATCCAAAGCAATCTTTTCTGACCTTTCTTAAAGAGAATGAAGGGGATGAATGAAATATATCCTGGAGTTTAAATTTATTTTGGCAAGTTTGTAGTTGTCTCAACTCCACCATTCAAATGTCTTTTCACTGATCTCAATTTTTTTATTGCAAACATAACATTTGAGATAGCTCTAGCTTCTATAAGAGCTATAATAGAATTAGGTGGCTTTTTGTGGTTTATTTTTGTTGCTATGGTGATGAATCCCATTCTGAGGTCAGAATTAAATTTTTGATTTACAGCTCTCTATAAAAGGAGATCAAAATACAATTGGAGATATTCCTGAATCCATCTATAAAAAAAAATGTATATCCTACATATGTTTTCCAAATTCTTCTTCCCAGTCACCGTATTCATTCTCCTCTGCCACTGCAAAGGTATTACCACCTAGCTGTAGAGTTGTACAATACAATCTAGTATTGACCCTCTTGCATCACTGTCAGATTCTGTAGGACAACGTCTGCAGTTAAGTGAGACAAATACATCCAGCGTGTTTGTGGAGCTGCTGAGAGGCAGAGATGGTCTTCCAGGGAGAGATGGAGCACCAGGACCACCTGGAACCACTGGAGAAAATGGCCCCCAGGGGAAGGAAGGACTCCCTGGACCTACAAGTGGAGGGGCCACCTACATCAGGTGGGGGAAGAGTTTTTGCCCTGGAGTAACAGGCACTGAGCTAGTCTACTCTGGTATAGCTGGAGGCTCCTGGTATAATCAAGAGGGAGGTGGATCTAATTATCTTTGTCTGCCAAAATATCCGGAATACAGCTCCACTCTCACATACAGAGGACTCAGACAGGATAAAACATCCATCCATGGAGCAGAGTATCACAGTCCTATCCAAGGAACTCATGACCACAATGTTCCCTGTGCTGTCTGTCGTGTGTCTACTAGACCAACTGTAGTCATGATCCCAGCTAAGGCCAGCTGCCCTCCCACCTGGACCAGGGAGTACTATGGCTATCTGATGTCACAACATAAGGAGCACAGGCGAACTGTATTTGAGTGTGTGGACAAAGCTATGGAGTCATTACCTGGTAGTCAAGCTCGTACAACTGGTGCAGTATTCCACCACACTGAAGCAACCTGCTCCACTGGCCTCCCCTGTCCTCCTTACAATGACCGCCAAGAACTGAACTGTGTGGTGTGCACGAAGTAATATGACAAGAAGTTGCCAGACATGAAAATATTTTGTTATGCAACTATGATTGGTATTTCAAGTTATTTTTTATAATTAAAGTTTTAATATAGCTATTTGTATTTATTGCTATGAGGGATCATTGAATTATCATCATGATGTAGTTTTTCTTAAGTAATGTTGAAGTAACCATCTTAATGTGGGAACTGAAGAATGGCCACATCCCAAACCTGTTCATATCTCTCTCCAGGAAAAGCAGTTACTACCATTTTCTTGTGTCCACACACATAACACTAAACCTGTCCACACTATCTGATCTGTGTGTGCTAATTAATTAGCTTGGTTAATTAATTGGTGTAGCTGATTACTGGCTTGTGTGCACCTGGAATCAAAAGGGAGATTTCATTTTTGTCTTGGATTATTTCCCATTACATCTTTTTATCCTTTCATTGGTTTGGGTGGGAGGGGTGGGGGGGTGGTAAGTTTCGTTCAAGAATGGATTTTTTTTAAAGCAAATTGTTTACTGTGGAAACAAAATAAAAATTTGTGTGGTCTCTCCTTACAACTAAGTGGTCATATTGTATGGGAACCCAAAAAGTTTAACCTTAAAGTGCCTTTACTGTACAGAAACCCAAAAAATGTAAATCCAACCACAACTTTACCCTTATCTAAAGTATTCTAAGCAAATATTTTGCCTGGCATAAAACACTGTTTTAACAAATATCCTAGCAATTAATTGCCACAGTTTTTAGTGTGGACCACTCTTGCTCTCTCAGAAGTGCCATGAAACATCCGAGGGGGGTGGGGGGTGAAGAGCTTGTTAGTTGCTAAACTCTGAGTAATGAATATTAACAATAAAAC
The DNA here is from genome assembly GCA_963969325.1 of Lycopodina hypogea. Lineage (NCBI taxonomy): Eukaryota > Metazoa > Porifera > Demospongiae > Poecilosclerida > Cladorhizidae > Lycopodina > Lycopodina hypogea. The sequence continues at coordinate 8,461,460 of OZ017786.1, read as the reverse complement.
CACAGAAAAGTGGAATACATCTCAAGCCACTTGAAGCCTACCCTTCAAGATGGATTTACATTGAACCTGTTTGGATCAAACTAATTCTAGTATGGAATCATGTAACCTGTTCCAGATGCAGGTGAAACTAATTTTAGTATGCAGTGTGGACAGGATTTAAAATGATTAGTGAGATTTTTTAGCCAATATGAGAAAACCCTTTACTAGATGATTGTGACTGTTCTTCACTCTACCAGAACTATGTGTGTAGACTTCTTTACCACCTACAGAACATTTTTGTTCCAGAATTATGACCACACTGAAAGTAAGATTATCACTAACTTCTGCTTAATATCAAATGCAATGTAAACTTGTAAAGAACTGAGTGTGGACTAAAATGTATGTGCACAATAAAATGAAGTAAAATCAACAAGATAGGACCCTATTACAAATATTTAATAATAATATTTACTAAGTTTTAGTAGGTTATGATGAACATTACCACAATAAAAGACAGAAAATGTCATGTGATCTGCCCAATCCATTGTCCTGGCTTCAGCACAGACCACAATTTATGAGATTTATATTTCTTCATTTAGAAGCATTCCTTTCAATGAATATTAAATTTTCTTCTCCAACTTAAACACAATCAACATCTGTAACTTAATACACTTACCTATGGAACACCCTCAGCATTGGCATGGAAGGTTTGTGCCATGTCAACTCTGCCACACGCTGTGGATCAGTCATTTATGACAAATATATGACAAATGCATTTTTTTGGGGTGAAAACATTCAAAAACATGCCACAACATTCATAATGGATAGCAAATAGCCATAAATATTTTTTATAATTTCATGGAGAAAAAAAAAAGGATTTAGGGTTTCCCCAAGAAGTATGACAACAAGAAAAACCTAACTTAGAAATATTGAAACAATGAATGAACACTCAATTATTACATGTCTTTTTTTACATTCCTAAAAAACTGCCTCCAATCTCTACATCTTGATATTTTTGACAATAAATTATGTTATTCAAAAACAAGTCTGCTGATCCTTCAGTTATGGCATGAATAAACACCATGCACACATGCACCCCACACAAACACCACACATACTTACCAATGCAACACACACATACACACACGAATGCACACACACACATGCACACACACACATGCACACACAGCATAAGCAAACACATCCTGTTGGACCACTGGCAAAATGAGTGAATAATTGGTACACCTTATATAAGTTGGTAAAAGGTCATACAACTTGTGTACATTTAATTTTGCAGTTCTTGAAAGGGTTATTAGTATTTATTTTTATTTTTACAAATGTGTAGCTTTTCACATTAATTGTTTTGTTTAATTCATTATTAGCTTAGCAAACATTTTATCATAATTTGGAGTTACTCTAGAAGTAATATTAGCTGAAATCATCCTTTGTGCAAGATAAAAATAGTTATAATGAACTAAAACTTTGCAATATGAACAAAGATACTAAGTTTTTAAAAAGGCCGGTATTTTGAAGAAAAGAACTATGTTTGAACAAAGGAACCATGTTTGAACCTAAGGATTATGTTTGAAGGAAAAAGCCGTATTTTACAATATCTATGGAGAAAGCCATGATTTTAAAGTAGATATGGGATTAAATATAAAAGTTCCACCCCTCTCCTCATCCCCCAACTAAAAACAACTGAGATTCCCAGTGTCCTATTCATAATATGTAGTCTATGTACTGAAAAGAAAACCTTTAGGATGTTACATGAGACTCAGGAGTTTGGGGCAATTTGACCATGTGGATGTTTTGATGTCACTCTTTCATTAAATTTCAATTGCAAGGATGCTGGAGGTTTTTTCCACCCCAAACTAGGAAATGGTCATCAGTTTTTAAATCAACAGTGATGAATAAATAGGTTGTGTCACCTTTAGTGTTGTTGATCACACTTACCATGATTTCTAAAAATTGCTCTTTTTGCCTGTTTGTGAGGCTATTTGACAAGAAAAATAATGAATAATATTAATCATAAAATTCAGTAGCTACAAGCCCAGTTAAAAATAGTTGCTGCTGCAGGGCAACTAATGAAAACAGGTAAAAGATAAGGAAAGGGGTGGGCCCTGTAATGGCAGATCCAGGGAATTTCAGTTAATCCATTGAAACCCCTTTCAACTAGCTACCAAGCTAAAAAGATAAAAAAAGAAAGAAAAGGAGCTACATATTCTTGAAATGTAATTGCAGCCAGTATTGACCTATCTTATTTTGTAGTGGCTAGCTCCACTCAGCTGTATCAACTTACTGAGCATGCTCAGAAAGTTCAGTCCAGCCACTGCACTGAGTCAAGAATGTTAGAGGAGTTTTTTTTTTTGTGTGTGTGTGTAATCAGGTAGCAATGGAATTAGTGCAATAGAGTGAGTTTTATCATTTCTCACAGTGAACTGAAGCATCATCACAATTATCAATCAATGGATTGCACTTTTGTCATGTTGACTAATTCATTTACTTGCATTCAATTGCTCATACCAATATTACACTGTTTTAATGTGGTCAGGTGGAGGATAATAGAGGGAGCTGTAATTTTGCTCTAGAGCTCCACAATTTCCAAACATAAGTATACATTCACACCAGAACTGAAAATCAAAATTTCCCCCCATTTTTTTAATGGTGTGTTTATATTAATTAAACAAAGTAATTGTTTACAAGTTGTGTTCACTTTGTACATCAAGAGAGATTGTTTTCAACACAGAACTGAACATTATTTTTTTGGTGAGTAAACTAGGAAGTGATATTTTCAGTATAAAAAATGCAACAAACAATTGGTCAGTTAATTACATTTAATCAATGTTGGTTCAAATTGTCCTAATTAGAACTGGAACTGATGTTATGTTAAATGGTTAGATGGTTGGTTAGGTGATTTGTGTGACACCGTATTCTGCCTGTCTGGCCCCACTGCCGTCAGCCCTCTGATAGGAAGCTGAGTTCCACAGTGTTCACCAAGAATAAGCTATCACACACCTGCTCTACATGGATGACCTGAAAATATATGCAGGAAACAAGACTGAATTAAAGTCAGTTCTGGGATAGGTAGTGAAGGTAGCCAGAGAGGTGGGGATGACACTGGGGCTGAACAAATGTGCATTCCACGGGAGATGTCTTTGTGAACCTGACCCTTTCCTGTAGACACCTACCAATAGTTTAGAAGGAACAGGGTGTGGACTAAAATGTATATGGATGAAAAAATGGAAGTTAAATTCAGCAAGATAAACATTACTATCTAAAAAAATTGCTGAGTTTGCCTGGCCCTTGCCCTAACACAGACATTTATAATTTTCTAGAATTGAAATGATTAAATTATGTATTTCTTGATGCACAACCAGAAATATTTCTTCAATGAATATAAAATGATATTTTACTACTTCACCTCAATAATTGTCAAAATTTAGAAAAAATAATATTTGATCTAAAACAAATTACAACCAAAATATATCCACCACAGTTCAATTTTATAGGGTCTCCATAATAATATATTAGAATTCCAGAAAAACTTTTGTTGTATAAAGATAGCTAATATCCGTAAATCCAAAATGGCCGATGATATCAAGACTGTTCCCATTTATTTGGCCAAGTTTTTGTTCCTGGTTGATATTTTTGAATATTTTAGCTAAAAGCTAAAATATACTTCTTGGTAAGGTAAACCACAATATGGCATTCTTTCTTCTTCTTTTTTTGATAAATCATGGGTAAGGATAATCATATTTAAAATTGGTAAGGATCATAACATGAACTATTATTAATCCTTTATGAAGTTATAAAGTTAGCCAGTTTAAGTTAGTCAAATTGTAATGAAGATATGGTATTAGTTACAGCAAGTGGTATTTATGTTCTATTATGCCTCATCTGTTGTGATTCAAGCTGATTTTGAATCTTGGATAGCTGTCACAAGCTGACAATATCCACAGCGAAACAGTTTACATAACAGTTTGAGGTAATACCTAATAAAAGTATACACTTCTTAATGTCCATCCATCGTTCTGAAATAACCACTTCTAATTTATTTCCTCCAGCCCTGCAGATATTTACCAAGGGGAGCTGCCCTATTTGTACTAAACCTTTTCGTAGTGGTGATGACACTGTTGCGCTCAGAGAAAAGGGTAGTGATGGAGTCAACCATGCAAGCAAAGAGCATGGAAGCAACATATCAGTACATTCTGGCCAAAGTCTCCATAAGCAGTTCAATCGACGTTTCTGTGAAGCGAATAAGATTAAATCTGATCATCCAAAGGCATTGCAAATTTATGAGTCACATCACATGAACACCACAATCTTCATTCAGAAAGTTAAGTGTTTAATTTAAGCTACACTGTCTCTTCTGTGGCTTTTCTGTGAAGTATGATGGAAAGAAAAGAAACTTTGGAGTCATGCATGATAGAACAATGTTGCTTCAAGAGACTGTTAGACAGGTATGTGAATCTAGAAATGATGAGTGGGTATGGTTGTAGCAAGAAGACTGGCAAGTGTGAACGACCTTCCTGCTGCAGATGCAGTTTACCACCAACAGTGCAGTTCCAGTTTTAGGACAGGATGGTAGATGCCACACACTCATGCAAAAGCAGCACAACAGTGACTTAAGGAACATTGTGCTATATCTTAGAGCTCTACACACTGAGAAGAGTTTCTTGGGTTGTATAGGGCACTTGATGGGAGGTTCAGGACTCTAGGAACAATTGGAAGGTGTATATGCAACTTGGAGGGGGCAAATGAATTATATAATCTACTACTTTTAGGGTTAGCATCTGTAGATGAAGCATGCTTATCAGTTGTTATTAATGAGATTCAGAGCAATCTTAAGATGAGGAAAGAAGGCTTAATCTCACATACTTCATTCTTTGTCTGCAATACATGAACATGATGGATATCAAACATGTTTCTAAAATTTGAGAAAACAGGAAACTATGCTCTACATTTAGAGATTATCCATGGCATGATACTATATTTTGCTGATTCAGGACATTCACTGTATGCTAAATCAGCACACATATATTTGCAAATGATGCAAGAGTTGCCACAGATGCATCCTTCTGTGTGCAGAACCTTCCAAGAATTGATCATGTGGTGAGGAGTGATTGTTACTGGCTAGGGTTGCCCACAGATCTAATCATTGAGCAAGTTCTGATAAGGATTGTAAACGCATGTGGAGGACTGACCAGAGGAACTGGAATATCAGAAACACAAAGAAATGTGCGGCTTTTATCTCTGCCATCAGATGCACATGTAAATGAGGCCATGCAAGAGTTCTCTGTTGTGAGGTATGAAACAAGTGAGCAACCCAAAGAGGTCAGTAAAGAAAGACCGAGTAGGGATGTGGATGACACAATGGACATCCTAGGCTACTTCATGGAGAGAAATTCATTTTCATCGGATATTGTTCTGGATAGTAAAGCCAGTGGTATGACAGCAGAGAGTTCAGTGAATGTAGATAAGTCTGAAGAAGTCAGTTAAAGAATCTTGGACTCCATGGTTGGAAAGAATGTTAGTATATACTTGTTCAATAAAGTTTATCAGACTGTGACACTAGCCTCAAGAACAAATGTTAAGAATCAACATGTACTGGTGCATATCCAAAATTTTTGTTTTAGAGACTTGTGGCAACTAGAGATCATTTAGATGAATTTCCACATCTGATCAAGTTTGAACTATGTAGTTATCCTCCTGCCTTGTTTGAGTCTTCATGCTTCCCTATACAAACCAATAAGTCCGTCCTAGAAGATGGTCTTTGGAAAGTGACCAGCAATGTGTTTCCTGAATTAACAGATATTGTGCATTATATATTGGATGGTGGAGCATTGTTGCATCACATACCATGGCCACATAGTGCAATGTATGGAGGCATATGCCAGCTCCATATAGATTATCTCACTAAAAAATATGGCCAACTTACGGTTATTTTTATGGCTATCAAAATGGCCTGTCAACTAAGGATTGTACCCATTCCCTCCAATCAAGGACACACAAAGGTGAAACTGTGCATTTTACCAGAGATATGGTTTTGAAGTTAAAAAAAAGATGAACTTCAACTCATTAAGATCAAAAAGTTACTATTCATAAATCTGTTTAGTGAAAAGTTGGAGCAGGTCAGATGCATGATTCTTCATGCCCAACAAGATGCAGATCTGCTTATTTTCAGAACAGTTCTACAGTCTGCTGAAATGGATAACGCTATTCTTATGGGTGATATCTTCTTATCCTATTCATTTATCTTTGAAATTTTGAGGCACAAGAAGTATTTTTTCCCCAAAAGACAAATCTTTCTCCAAGTAGAACAGAGTATGAAATATTAAACAACTAAAGTAAGCTATTGGAATCCACATGTGTGACAATATACTATTTGTACATGGTATTTTTGGCTGTGATGCTACATCACCTGTACATGGACTTGGAAAAGAAATTGCTTTGAAGAAAATAAAAATTGTCTTATTCTACCAGCACATCATTTGTTGAGCCTAAAAAATTGCCACCAACTTTGTCTGCAGGAAAATTTTGTCTTTTTTTGTGTACCATATACATTGGTGGAAATGAAGAATATTCTAAATATCTTATTATTTCTTTTAAACTATCAACACAAATGCTACAAATAATTGGATGGTTATATGTCTCCTGTCTACTTGACTGCATAACAGACTTTAATTTGAAACTTATTACTTTTCAATCATCATCCTCAAATGAAAACATGGGAGAGGTTGTAGTACAACTGTTTTAATGGATAAGTCAATAGTCAATGATTTATACTTGTCAGGTATCGATTAAAACATAGGAAGTGTCTTGGTTTCCCATTAAACTATCCACTGCATGGATGGCTATATGTCTCCTGCCTACTTGTCTGCATAACAGACTTTAATTTGAAACCTATTACTTTTCAATCATCATCCTCAAATGAAAGCATGGGAGAGGTTGTAGTACAATTGTTTTAATGGATAAGTCAATAGTCAATAATTTGTACTTGTCAGGTATCGATTAAAACATAAGAAGCTTCTTGGTTTACCATTAAACCATCCACTGCATGGACAATATACCTTCTGTAAAGGAAAGGAGATAGAAGAATAAGGATACACTCCCGGTTTCATTCCTAATGTTGTGCATTTATTTAAGGCTCTACCCCAATTATGTACACAGCATGATGTGGAATGACCACAACCAGTAATGTACTACATAGATGTTTTTTTTTGAGATTTAATAAGAGGTTCAAGCATACAGATTTTCTGAAAGAGCTTCTTATGCATGAAAGAAGGATATCTAGAAGTAACTGTATTCAAAGATAGTGCACCTGAAGATCATGACTATTTCAAGCACCAAGCTTTATTGTAATGAATATCAACGTATTTGTTCCTTTTGTCAGACACCATCTCTCAGTGAACTATACTAGATATATATGTTACTAGCAGCATATAGCCGGCATTGCCGGAATATAATTACATGTCCTCATGAAAAGGTGTGGCCTAGAGTGACCCAATCCATTTCCCTCCCAGATTCAAGTTAAGTTTGCATGCTTCTATATCTTTAGCTCCATAAATTTAACTGGCTATAGGTACCATAAATAGTTTGCATTATTTTTGGCATTTTTGTCCTGACTTGCCCACAGGAAGAGATGTGGGCAGGTGACACTTCCATTTTCTTTAATTTTGGCTAAAAACCATCCACTGTGCACAATATCCCTACCCTGAAGTGTGGGTTTAATTGGTATGGAGGTTAGGTAGAAAAGTGGTGTGGCCAAGTGTGACCCAGCGTATGTCCAAGAGTTATCCAGTATGACTTCTTGGCAATTTTAGCCTCACAAACCCACAGGGTGAGGTTTGAATAGGAATAACCACACTGAGTAGAGAGCATCGAATCAAATGTAATTCAAGATTCTTCATTCCCAGATGTTTTATTGGAAAACTCATGATTCAAGACCAGTGTTTCCAGATGGATTCAGCTCAAAATCATTACTTTTTATCACTACTTATTGTCAGCTATGGAATAAATCACCACAAAAACACTAACAAATTTAGCATATATATATATATATTTATATTGGAACATTTTACAGCTTTTCCTTCAGATCACAGCTTTAATATTTCCCTAACAATCACTTACCATCTGCATTCAAGATTGGAAGACAGAACATCATCAGCACACCCAGGCTGAACAGTTGAAATGGAAAATTCACCACTGGATCTTTGTATGAATGCCCATCCAGCCAGAAATTCTCTGTGCTACTGGTGTCCTATGCAGCTCCTTAATCATGGGGCACTTAGAGTCCAGCTCTCTATGGGATTGTGGACACATATTTTCTCTTCAGGTGTAGCTTGCAAGGAGAGTTACAATTAGGATGGAGCTGTATCGGTAACGAGCTTGACACTTTCTACAGCCTTATGTATATCTTTCTCAGAATTTTGTAGTCATTCTCTTCCAGTTTCCTCTTCTTCTGCATGGGCAGCTGGCTATGGTTAAAGTTTGTATGGAATCTCTGACTCATGCTGTTAAATTTACTATGTTTAATACATTTAGTTTCAAAATGTCATTACTAGTGGCAACACTGCTAAAGACTACTTCACATTCACTGAAGATCAGTCAGAAGCTTCCTTTAAATAGGTTGGCTTCCAACCAATGGAAATGACAATAGAACTTAGTAATAAATAATTCAATGATCAAACACCTAATTAAAATTACATGTGTGCATGTGTGTGCAAGTATGCTTCCTCCTACTTAGGCCAGTAATCTATGTGTAACAAATCTACTCAATAAATAACAAATCACCTCAATGAATAACAAATCAACATGAGTCATTATTTACTAATAACAATCTATTCAGGTCCCTAATCCAATAAATAACAAAGAAATTGTGTGGATACATATCGAGTGTTCTCTATTTCTCCATCCATAGCAATTATTAATTAAAAATAAAAATTGTGATATACCTTGCTTCCAAAAAAAGCATAACAGAATCAAATTTTGTTGTGGTTTATTCTCTGATGATATCTATATTGATGCATCCTGTTCAGCTCAGAATTAAAATTTCTATTTACAGCTCAGTATAAAAACAGACAAAAAGACCAAAATTCAATTGGAGATATCCTTGGGTCCCTTTTATTCAAAAGCATGGATCTCCTACATGTGGATTCCAAATTCTTTCTTCCATTCATTATATTCATTCTCCTCTGCCATTGCAAAGGTATTTCCACCTAGCTATGTGTATGAGTGTTATATAGTTGTACAGTACAGCCATATATTTATCTTCTTGCATCACTGACAGACTCGTGAGACAGCTTCTGCAGGTGAGTGAGACAAATGCATCCAGTGTGTTTGTGGAGCTGCTGAGAGGCAGAGATGGTCTTCCAGGGAGAGATGGAGCACCAGGACCAGCTGGACCCCATGGAGAAAATGGCCCACAAGGGAAGAAAGGACTCCCTGGAGCTACAAGTGGAGGGGCCACCTATATCAGGTGGGGGAAGAGTTTTTGCCCTGGAGTAACAGGCACTGAGCTAGTCTACTCTGGCATAGCTGGAGGCTCCCAGCATAATCAAGGAGGTGGATCCAATTATCTCTGTCTACCAAAAGATCCAAAATACAGCTCCACTCTCAGGTATAATGCTGGAATACGAGACCATTCACCCATCCATGGATCAGAGTATGAATATCCAGTCCAAGGAACTCAAGACCAAAATGTTCCCTGTGCTGTCTGCCATGTGTCTACTAGACCAACTGTACTCATGATCCCAGCTAAGGCCATCTGCCCTCCCACCTGGACCAGGGAATACTATGGTTATCTGATATCAGCTAATAAGGGTCACAGGCGTACTTCATTTGAGTGTATGGACAAAGCTATGGAGTCCTTACCTGGTGGTGAAGGTGATACACATGGTGCTTTATTCTACCACACTGAAGCAACCTGCTCCTCTGGCCTCCCCTGTCCTCCTTACAATGACCACCAAGAACTGAACTGTGTGGTGTGCAGAGTATAGTGTTTAATTATATTGAAATGTAAATATAATCAACTATTCTAATACATGGTTATATTAGCACCCATTCTTGCCTACTGGGATAATTCTAATATCATGACTAACTGAGGGTTGCTTATCTGCATGATATTAGCATATGATATTACGATATCCTGGGCTAGATAAGTATATAAAGTTTGGGAGGTCACCAAATAGTGAAACCAGCAGGGAAAAAATGGACACAGTATATACAAAATGCATAGCTAAAATCGTTCTACCTGATATTGTTTTTTGCCATCCATATGCCTGCTCCATGTAATACTGGACAAGGTAAAATATTACTTTGAAACCAAAAATAAGTATATATATTTTTGAAATTAAATTAAATTATTGTCCATAATGCTGGCGATTTTAGAGAAAAAATCTTGCACCTGGGCGGGGGATGAGAAACAGCAAGTTGTCCACATGGTTGATGCAGCAGCAGTGAGTTACTGAATGTGATACCAACAAGATTTTACCTTGTTAGCTCATTTCATAGGATATTTATTGAAATCATTTCTTTCCACACATTGTTCTAGTGATTTCTGTACAGTTGCAACTTCCATGGTCATGAATTCTACTAAAACATGGTAACCAATTCCATTAAACAGGGACATGGACATACATAAGTTAATGTATAGTTATTCTTCCCTCACCATCAAAATCTTCCTGTAACATTGTCAGGGGGAGGGCATGGCTAGATAGTGATAGAGGGAGCTCCAAGTTACTCTCCCATTATATAATGTCATCTAAACATTATCAACTCTCTTGTGGCATTTTTTCTGATTAGTGAGGAAACAATCAATACTAATTAAACATAAATTCATATCCAAATTATTAAAGTATGATTGTTTTGTTTCTAGTCAAACATACTGTACCCAGGGTTAATTGTGAATTAATGGACTAACTGAAAAAACATGCAGATATCATCCATCTTACATGCTCTACCATCTTTTTAAATTGTTGAGGCATGGTTGATAGTTCCCATGCAACTCCATAACCTTAATAAACTATTTAAATTTATCCTTTAATCCCTTCATCCCCATCAGTCATTACCATTTAGTCACCTCATGTTAAACCAAGTTTATTCTCCAGATGAAGTCTCCATTGCCTATTATCAGCTCTATGTGAGAACAGAGGATAAAATACAGTTGGCCAAGTTTGTGGCCATTTAGACAGTCCAGGATGATGGATTGGGTGTCTCCTTGAGCTTGAAATAGAATATATAGTGTCTACCTGTGAAATACCTGCATAATGGAGGAAATGATGTGAATGAGCTTATCTATTGTAAGTACTAGCATGCTATCACTGCATCATATGATTGTCTTATGGAAAGACGTGTTATGGGAATACATGCCCTATAGGAAAATGTCTTAGGAGAGGATATGTCTTACAGGAGGACATGTCTCACAGAGGACAGGTCTTAAAGGAGGACATATTTTACAAGAGGACATGTCTTACAGGATCTTACAAATGACATGTCCTACAGCAGGATGATATGTCTTATGGGAGCTCATGTCTTATGGGAGCACATGTCTTACTGGAGGACATGTCTTATGGGAAGAAATATCCTAGTGATGACATGTCTTACAGGAGGATGTATTTCAGAAGGACATATCTTACAGGTTGAGATATCTTGTAGGAATACATACAGGTCCCTCTGAATATCCTCACCATATTTTGTTCAGTTTTGACTAAATCTAAAGTCATTGAATCACACCCAGCAAACAGACACATCAACTTATATATACTAGCACATAATAGCGGCTATTGCATGCTAGGACCTGTGGTCTCAAAATTGTCTTACAGGATATGTCTTATGGGGGACATGTTTATGGGAGGACATGTAATATTTGAGGATATGTCTTACTGGACGACATGCATTACATGAGGCATGTCTTATGGGAGGGCATGTCTCACAAGAGGACATATCTTACAGTGGGACATGTCTTATGTGAAGGTGGGGATCATGTCTGTAGGGAGGACATATGGTTAGGGATTTTTCTGCAGAATGACATATCTTCAAGAGGACATATCTTGCTAGAGGACATGTCTTATGGGAGGACATGCCTTGAGGAGGGCCATGTCTTACTCGAGGATGTCATATTGGACTATTGTCTCTTATGGGAGGATGTATCTTACTGGAGGACATCAGAAGAATGTCATCCTGTTTTATTAATGAGATTAGTGTCAATTATTCCTTCATGTTATATTAAGAAAACTGAACAAGTCAGTTCCTGCAAGAGACCGGAAGCTGATTAAAAACCCGTCCTAGTATTTTGTTAGCAAGTTAAGAGTAATCCAGGAAGGATTTCAAAACATTCTTTGTAGTGTAAAATATCTGCTGACCTGCCACCATTATTTCATAAACCTCATAGCAGTTGTTATTGCATAAATACCATTATTCAATCTACATTATAGATCGTAATAGTGCAAATAAAAAATTAAAAACCAAAACACCAAATAACTATATAATGGGTGCATGGATACATAGACACATACACAAATAGATAGATAGATAGATAAATAAATAAATGAGTGAATTATATAAAAAAATTAATAAATGAAATAATAAAAACCTTTACAAATAAATGAAATAATAAAAACCTTTAGACTTATATTTCAAATTTTTTTTAAACAAAAATTTTAAAAACCTGTAAGACATGCCCTCTAGTAAGACATGTTACATTCAATAGCTAAAGTGTGTTTCTCTGCTTCTTCTGTGGGGGAATCTCTGCAGAAATAGCAACTTTTTTGTTTGTTTTTGTTTGTTTGCTTTTTTGTGAGAGGAGTTACATGTGCCAGGTGCACCATATGGTACTTCATCCCACGATGCACTCCCATCAGTCATATCCTCCCCTATCCCTCAAGTATCATGTGGAAAAAACATGCCTAATTTCATTGAACATGGTCATTAGTTAGAATCTTTCATGTCACTATACCACATCCATTGACAAAACCACACCAATACCAACCAAATCTGAACAAAACTTTTTTTCTAGATGTGTAGTGAAGTGCCCTAATCAATCCCAGAAAATTTAGTGAAGTTCCCCCCAGCAGTTTGGAAGGAGGTAAACTACACATAGACAGATAAAGAGGCAAACAAATAGTGAATTATTGTAAGATTTAAAAAAAATTATAAAATAAATAATATGTAAGAATTAAGTAGAGGTACTCAGTTGTTATTGCTGTCCATCCACCAACAGTGAAAGCAAGACACTATATCCCAGAGAGAAGAGCAAGTTTACAATATGGCTAGTAGGTGAGGAAAAAGACACTACTAACCCATCACCACAATCTACATGCTAAACCAGCCCCAACCCTGAAACCTCACATACACTTAGCCAAAATTTTACCTGAAGAAATCCAATAGCCAGCTGCCTCACCATGGACTGCACTCTTCTTTATCTTCTTTGGTGGTAGCTCCAACCCTGTTTAGTACTGATGCTACTCCCCCTTTCAAATTTTCAACCAATGAACAGTACAGTGTGTATATGATAATGTATTATTTTTTTAATCAAGCAGATGCCTTAGAAATCATGTAGAAATAAATAAAAAGATGGATATTTTTGGGGCAAAAATTTCCCACAGTCAAACCCCACTAGCTGAAGCAGGTTTAGTTACCAAGGTATGAGGACAAAGGAGGGAAAGGGGGAAAAAGGAATCCAGAATTGGATTCTGAAATAAAATTTTTTTTTGATGCCTTCACTACATGTACTTGATCAAAACTGCATATGTTCTGTGATTTTTAGCTTAACAGGTACCATAGTTTAGGATTTGGTTCCAAAGAGACTCCCTTGCTCTGCTGGGATAAATTAACTTTTTAAAAAATTTATTTATTTAATTTTTTTAAATATTTAAAAAAAAATTAAGTTAAGTTTGTTCTCAGAGTCTGCCTTCAGACATATCTCTATCTTCTTTTTTTAATTTTTTTTTAATTAAAAAAAATAAAAAAAAATTTATTATTATTAATAGCACACAAAAAAAAACCCCAGCTGTACAGGGGCATTTTTAGTTGACCATCATCCTTCTACAGTAACAAATGTGTTCAGCTTGCTTAAAGTAATTAACTTATTGTTATAATCTCATTAATCAGACAAACATGATACAATTTATGAACACTTCTGTGAAAGCAACATTAATTTTTGGGAGTGAAAACAACTTCCAGTGGTTTTGGCTAAAAGCACCACACCCATTGCAAGACCCACAGGATAGGTGCATTCTCCAGTCATGTGGACAACACGTGCTTAATTTCAGTGAACTTGGTCATAAGTTGAAGTCTTCTATGTCACTAAACCACACCCATTGCCACAACCACACCAATAGAGAACCGATCTGAACAAAACTTCCGTGAGAAAGTGCAGTGCACTGCCCTAGTCAATCCCTGACAGTTTATATAAGATCCTTCCAGCAGTTTGGAAGGAGTTAAAATCCGCACATACAGATAGACAGACAAATTGTGAATTATAGTACAATTTTAACTAGCACGCAATTGCGGCCTTGGGCCATATTGTTTGGTAGACCCACCTTCAGTAGGCTGTGGTCATATGATTGTCTTATGTGAGGACATGTGAGTTGCAAAGAAGTGAAAAGCCTACAACACCTGCTGTCCCCAGGTGATCACCCATACAAGTACTGAGCAGGATCAACTGTGCTTAACTACGGTTTGAAATTGGAATTGAAATTAATCATGTCTGGACAGAAATAGAAATGCTGACACACACACACAAATTGAAAACAAAACGAGAAATTTGCTATGTTGCATGCAACCAGCAATTCCAAGCAAGGCTTGTAAATAGCTGTAACATTAAAATAGAAACATATAGATATGATTCAAGTTCCAATATTGCTCCATGGAATAAGAAGTTCCACTTCATACTAAACATGATACACTTGCTCATGTGTCACACGTGTCTAGGAGACTTGGAGTGGTGGGACACAGATCCTTTTTTTCTTGTGTCAAGAATGGATTTTTAGCAAATAGTTTACTGTATCGAAACCTTAAAATTAGGTATAACTTGTGGTTACAAGTAAGCCTTTTCTGTATGGAAACCCAATTTTTTTAATTTTTATATTTAACCACAACTTCAACCTCATCTTAAGTATTTTACACTATTATTTTGCATGGCTTAAAGTACTATTTCAATAAATATTTGAGTAATTATGTGCCAGAGGTATTATTAAGAACTGCTCTTGTACAATTAGAAACATAACTAGTTTTTGAATTTAAATGAGCTCCTGAAAGTCATGAAAGGTCAAATCTAAGCTGGCCTAATATCTAGAATTGTTTAGTTTTGTTTTTATTAAAATAATTTTATACTTGTGCATCAAATTTGGTGGTTTTATCAAGTACACAGATAGGTTGGTTTAGCTGCCCACTATTGCACTTGATAAAGAGGGGGGTGGGGGGGGGGAGGGGTGAAAAGGAGAGAAAACATGTTTGAAATGTAAGCATAACCCTCTATTTTAAATTACTTTGCAATTTCTCATATCTTGCATATCTGGGGAAGTGTCTCAAGAAGGACAAAAAAAAAAGGGGGGGTGGGGGAAGGGTAAAAATTAATAAAAGGGGGGAAGGAGAAAAAAAAGGGTGAAAAAAAGGGTGGGGGAAAGGGACCTTAAGCTTAGCATAGGAAAATCTGAGGATGTGTCACGAAAAAAAAAGCAAGAACAAAGTAACTTAAGACTCTGTGAGCTCCTGGAGCTCACAGGGTCTTAAGTTACTTTGTGGTGCTCGTAGAGTAAAAAAAGTATCTCAGGTTCAACATTTTATCCGAAATGAAACGCTCTATGGTAAAGGTCATCACTTCTGAAAGCATATTCTTGCGGGCTAACCTGTCAACAAAAGAAGGAAGTCCCGCATTTATAACTTACCAGTTCAAAGTCAATATTTAGAGAGGGAGATGCGTGGTGAGGTAAGCTAGGAACCTGACGGTAAAAGGAGGCTAGGCAGAGGTGAGACCATGTGTGGATGTGTAGTGAAGTTGCTATTGCTTTCTGCAGCTGCTCCAGCAAGGTATAGCCATGAGAGGTCTTGTAGAAAGTCTGGGCCAGGAGGACCCATCTACACTTCTTGCCACAGTCAGGTCTGTGCAGTCACTGAGGCGTGCAAATGGGGTCTGGGACAGGTGTGATCATTGATTAGCTTCCTGCCCATTGCTCTTTGCTTGCATGCATATGTCGCTTATGTGGTTCTTGTCAATGAACATATGCCCTCAAGAATGTGTTGCACAATTCATGTGCAAAGGTTGCACTGCAGTGCAAGTAACAAGGTGTGATTGTTAGCTTCATGACCCCCTCCCCCACGCCATTCTCTCCACCCCAATGGATAGGATAGACCAGTGATGTACAGCTAATTTGGATTTCTTTTTCATACTGCCAGGTTTTACCACAATTTGTTAAAATGGCTTAATTTTGGGAGGTCAATTGGCTGATTAATCTCTTCAAGAAAATAGATGATTTTTGGAGTTGTAGGCTGTTGTGCTGATCCCATTGGAATCCATTAAGTTCAGTTTGGAGAACTTTTGTATACACAAAATCACGAATATCATTTTTAAAATCATTAAAATTTGTTATGATTTAATGGATAATATAAAGCACATAGCCTTGGGTAAACTGGTGGGCCACACCTTCCCAGGTATCATTGGAAGGGTCTCATATCTGAGGCATACCAAATATGCCCTAGAATGCAATTAACAGTGTAGAGAAGAAGAAATCTCCAGTTCAAGCATACAAGGAGCCTTGCAGATTCTCATCATGGTGGCCCTGAGGTCTGAGGTACAGAGCACTATATATAGGTTGAGGCGACATACAGACAGATAGGCAGGGTATGTTTGCAGAAACTGGTGAATTGTTGGAGGAATGTAAAAACTTACATCAACAGCTCTGAGGCAACAACAAAAAATAACACTTCCTATATTGCCTACTAATATTGCAACAGCAGGGCCCCAGGGCGTGTACCCCTGTTAGATCACCCACTAAAACTACAATGTTCATCATTCACGATATAGTAGCAGTTACGACATCAAATTTTATATCTTCCCAAGGTGTAGTAAATTTAGTTTCCCAGTATCACCGATAGTTTTACTATAATTACTAAATTATCGTGTGGGCTAAGATATTTTATCCATTCAAGCTGACGATATACATAACTATACATGAATGAAGAAATCTGCAAACCACTTTTGATAGAGCTATAGGACCTTTGCAGCTGGTAGCATGAGGAGTAGTGCAACCAGGATAGCCATTGTTTGTGTGTGGAATATATTTGTGGGCTAGAATAGACAGCCTGCACATGGATGATTCAGTAACACAGAATCTATAATAGATTTAGAAATGTATCATGTATCGATCCTGATATATAGAATTAGGCATGTTAGGATGCATGCACCCCAGTGGATTATTATTATGAGTAATAATGTGCAGTGTAGACTGTGTGGTTATGGCACAGGTCTACTAGTCCAAGGTTTACATTGCTCCCCGTGCACCTGATGACCCTGTTGAGTCCTCAACTAATGTGTTCTCTTATTAGAAGAAGTGTTAAACATACATGTTTTCTTATTAGACGAAGAAAGTATTGAACAGTTCTATTTCAGAGAAATAATTTGTCCATTTGGTAGTCCATCCATCTTTGTTGCCAGTGCTAAAGCTTCTGTAATGACAAATAACTGCCTCCTCAACCAGCATTAGTGGTGAACTCCAACTAAAGATCAGATCCTTTTTTGACGCACTGGATCCAGAGGTTGTGTGAGTCTCTGATAGAACATCTTGAGCGTCAGTTGAGGTTTAGATTATTTGAGCTGCCCTGCAGTTGAAGCATTAACATTGCAATGTCAGTTGCTGTGCTGGGATGTAGTTAGCATGGAATGAGTCACCATTTGCTTCTGTATTTTCTGTCGGGAGAGACCTGTGATAGAAAAATATAATAAAATGGTGTGAGAATTTGCTTACAGTTAAATTTGTAATGAGTGAGCTGCTCATTGGGAAGACAGAAAAAGCTTGGGGGCCTCCATCTTCAAAGGATATAGGGCAGAGATATTCAAAAGCAACTATCAAGAAACTCACTTGTTTTATAGTGGACATTTTCCTTTTTCTCCCATGAATTTCCTTTCCCCTTACCACCCAACCTTTCTTTCTGCTTATGTTGATTACCCCCTCCTCCTCCCCTTCCCATTTTTTCAAGCACTCCATGATGCATAGCAATATGGAACAAGCCTTTGATCTCTGTGTGTTTGTAATGTTACTTTATATTCAATGGGATGGTGTATTATTGTATTGTATTGTGTTTTTATTGGCATATAAATATATGAGGGAAGTGCATGGAAGAAACTAAGGTAATCCTATTGTTTAGCACTCCTGATTGTCTCCGTAAAAAACTCAACATGAAACTATAATGCCTCGCAACTATACACCCACTCCTAATCAAATGTCCCAGAGTGCTATTCTGCAAGTGGAGTGGTGCTATTGTGGTGCTATTCTACAAGTGGAGTGGTGATATAACCACTTGCAGAATAGCACTCCACTTGCAGAATAGCACTCCAGGACATTTGATTAGGAGTGGGTGTATAGTTGTGAGGCATTATAGTTTCACGTTGAGTTTTTTTAATGAGACGACCATTAGTGCCAAACATCAGGATTACATATAAATGGAGTCAATGTTGTTTTATGGTGGTTACAAATTCTTGTATTTTCTATTCTGTTTACCAGCCTACACCTGTGAACTCACAAGTTAGGTTATGACCCCAGCTGCTTCATATTGCATAGTATTTGTTACTTGTGACAATATGTTATTGTTTACCTGTGTGTTCTTATCTACCTATGTGTATCCAGGAAGATGAAACATCTTATCATTGGGAACAATGTCAACAAGTCTTCTCTTATGTATCTGGGAGTCATACCCAGGTATGTACCCACACACGGTAGCTATGCTATAGGGGCAGGCGGTGTAGATTGTCAGGAGTTAGTGGTTCTCCTGAGTTTGAAATGATTGTGTTGTGTGTGTTCATGTTTTCCTTTGTTCTTGCATGTGTGTGCATTTCATTCTATAGTGTGTGTGTGTGTGTTTGCAATGGAGAATTATGGAGTCTTTTTTTTTTCTTCCTATATATGATAGAATTAAATATACTTGGGGTTGGCATGCTTAGTGAAATAGAACATACAGAGAATGTGGAGTTTTATTCTGGTTCAAAAAGTTTGGGTTACCTGGCCACACCTCCTGTTGGGGAGAAATGAAACACACCAATAATGATACTTAGAAAAAAAACTCACCTTGAGACCTAAAACTTGGCATGCATACACACTGTCACTCTGGGAGCTGGTTCTCACCTGACCACTCCTCATATTTTGGGCTTGTCTGGCTACAATGCCAATACCATAGGCAAAACCAACGGCCAGTGGCTGGGTCACACTTGGCCACACTTCTCCAAACGACTGTATCAAATGAAACCCGCTCCTCTGCGTAGACATATTCTACTCCAAGGTTATTGTTGTTATTTTTAGCCTAACTATGTTGGGTTACCTGACCACACCTCTTCCTGTGGGCAAGTCAGGCCAAAAAAATAATATGTGATCTATTTATGCTACCTATGGCCAAACAAGTTCATGGACCTAGAGACCTAGAAGCATGCAAATACAACTTGACTCGTAGGGAAATGTGCTGGGCCACATTGGCCACACCTCTTCCTGTGGGATTGCTTGCCATATCCCAGGCATCACCGGGTAATAATTCAATGAAATAATTTAAAAAATAATAATAATAATAACTTATTTTAAAACATAAAGGCAACAATAAACTTTCAAGACCGGTGACGGGTATATTTAAAGCTTGTGTCTGTTTCTAGTTACCATAGTTACACAATGATAGTTGATAGCATAGATATGTGAAGGCGGATAGCTTCTTAATAATGTAGCATTTGTGTATGCTGTCTTTAGGCTGGCCAGTTTGTTGGAGGGCTCAAGTATGGATAGCCAACTCCTGCGTGAGATCATCGTCACGCTGGGCAGCTTTGCTCATGGTGTGTTAATGTGTCTATATAGGACTCTGATGTCACATGCGCACGCACACACACACACACACACACACACACACACACACACACACACACACACACACACACACACACACACACGTATGTATGTATGTATGTATGTATGTATGTATGTATGTATGTATGTATGTATGTATGTATGTATGTATGTATGTATGTATGTATGTATGTATGTATGTATGTATGTATGTATGTATTTACATATGTATGTATGTATGTATGTATGTATGTATATATGTATGTATGAATGCTTCCTTATTCAACAGGTTCACAGGAAATGCTGGAAGCAGTAATGTCAGCCAATGCAGTCCCTTTGCTCTGTCAAGGTATTGCAGGCTTGTAGACCAGTAGAAGTAGTAACAGTGTGTGCATGCAATGGCCTCTCTTCTCCCTGACATTTGAATGGTTGATGAAGGAAGCCTCTAACTTTATCAACAAATAAAATTATGTGACTGTAGACAGTTGGCTTGGCAACACCACCAGGGTGGGTGGGAAATTATCACTTCTTAACTGTGTAGTGAGCATGTGCAGGTGTTACTGCGTCTGATTGACAGGGTGTAGTGAGTATGTGCAGGAGTTACTGCAGTCTGATTGACAGGGTGTAGTGAGCATGTGCAGGAGTTACAGCAGTCTGATTGACAGGGTGTAATGAGCATGTGTAGGTGTTACTGCAGTCTGATTGACAGGGTGTAGTGGGCATGTGCAGGTGTTACTGCAGTCTGATTGATTTGTTTCGTTTCAACTGCAATAACAATGAACTTTTTTTTTTTGTGGGCATAAAACGTTGTTGGCTTTGGCACATTACCTCTCCTGAGCTTGGCTCAGTTCTGGCAACAGAGAATATGGTGTGGTCGTCACACTGATCTGTGAGCAAATATGCATGGTGATCCTTTCCTTTAAATGCACTCGACTGCATGCTTAGCTGCTCTTTGTATTGAGGATGGGGGACCCTCCATATATCTTTCTCCTCCTCATTTTTGTTTCCTATCCTCTTGTTCCTCCCTACATGTGTGGTGTGTTTCTTTGCCCTCAGCTCTCCAGCATCCTCACTCTATCGTGGTTTTGGCTTCCTTGCGTGCTCTCTGTACGCTTTACTCCTCTTCACTGTATCCTCTGAACTCGGAAGTGATCTTTGATAATCCATTGATCATCCAGCAAGTTGTGTCTCTTCTAGCCAAGCCATACCCCTTGTGTGAGAGGGCTGCTTGTCTACTTTCCATGGTCTGCCAGGTACGCTGTGTAGCAATGGAACTGTTAACAGGCGTATGTCATTTTATATGTGTGTGTGTGTATGCATGCATGTAGGCATATTGGATAATGTGCATTATGTGATGTTGCCTATTTATGGTGTAAACATAAACATGTTCATGATGTGTCCACTTTCTACTCCTTCTACTCCTCAACCAATGAGCTTGGCTCATTCCTTTAGCGAGGGAATTCAAAATAGTCAACTTTTCTTCAGTGAATTCCTTTCCTTTCTACTTCTCCAAACTCTGCCATCCTTCTTCTCAAAAGAACAAGGGACTCAGTGGGAGCAGCTGCTTCCACCCATGCATGCAAGCAAAAATAGATGATATTTTTTTAAATTTTTTAATTTTTTTAAATTAAAAAAAAATTTTTTTTATTGTTTGCATCACCTGGGTCTTAGGATATATATAGCTTCTGATATGTGAGGGTCTATTGTATGTATGCGTATATTACATGTATGTTTTATATGGTGACTTATTCAAAGAGTATTATGTGATACTTTTTTTTTCACCTACACCTAGTAGATGATATTTTACTCTTTTTTTTAATGAGGTCCACTAATCCTCATATTGTTTTTTTTTGTTCTTTTTTTAAAATTAAACTCTCCTTCTTGCTCTTCTAAAGTAAACTCTATTCTTCTTGTTACAACCGACAGGAACAAAGTAGCCCATGAGCACAGCACAGTGAGTGCTGGGCTCATTTCTCCTCTTCATCATAATGTTGTGTTAACAAGATGTGATTAACACCACACAAACAGCATACCTGAATATCATCCACTTGTTAAAGAAATTAATACAGCTGTGATTTTTGGGCCTGTAATAATTAATGTGATCATTGAGTGTTATATGAGTTCAATATGAACAACACACACACACACACACACACACACACACACACACACACACACACACACACACACACACACACACACACACACACACACACCACACACACTGCTTTGTATCCTCCAGCTTATTTTGTGAACCTGACCCGTCGTATAGCCCATAGCTTATCTGTTCATAGTTTCAGAATGGGTAGCCACCTACAAATAGGTTGGCATCTGCACATCTTACACAGAACAGATAAGTCTGAGGAACAAATTTGGATTCACGTTGTCTTAATTTAGCTTTATCGCACAAAATGAATATCGACAATATCAACAAGTTTAGCTGAAACAAAAGTGATAATTAAGAAGTGTAGTCTCTCTTGTACCGTGTGTCACATGATCATTACCACTGTCACATGATAGACATTATGTGCTCTTGTGCTGTATTTCATATGATCATTATCACTCTCACATGTAGACATTACGCTCTTGGGGTGTCATGACCCCCCCCCCCCCCCCCCCCCCCAGAATATTCCCTTCATCAGTGTCATTGCTGTCATGAGATATGAGATGTTATGGTCATACGCTCTTACCTTGTGCAGACTACATACCACCAGGACAGACTCTGTGAGTACCCTGCCATGGAGAGACTGGCAAAACACTTACCCTCTTCCACTTCCAAGGTAAGATAATCACGTTGTGGTGTGCTCTATATGAAACTAACCTTACCGTGTTGAAATACTCGTACCTCATCCATGTGAAGATATCCATTTTCATATGCACACGTGCACACACTATTAGACTTACTTATTTTATTCTTGCTTGTAATCCTATTAATATTATGGCTTCTTAATTATTCATCTTTTTGAACAATTTTAAAAGTGATTTTTTAAAATATTTATTCACTTTTTTCTGTATAGTAACTTTATGTTTTCAATTTAATAGTATAATAATATTGCATGGACTTAGTGTAATAAATATATATGTATATTAATCCATGTATATATAAGTATATATATGTATGTATGTATGTATGTATGTATGTATGTATGTATGTATGTATGTATGTATGTATGTATGTATGTATGTATGTATGTATGTATGTATGTATGTATATAATGGAGTAATTTATCCTTAATCAGAATGAATGACTTCTGAAGGTGCTCATTTTGAAGGTTTTGTTGTAAAGGTGTGAATACTACCATATATAGATGGTCTGAAGTGACACCCCTGGTGGGGGAAAAAAAGTCTTACCAAAAAAGTGTACAAATAAACCATGGCCCAATGTCACAGCTTTACCAAGCAGAAACTCCTGGTTCGAATCCAGGTCTGCACTGTTCCCTCTTCACCTCTTCTTTCTTTTCTTCTAAGCATATACAACTTGACCCGGGGAGTAACCAGGTCCATTTTAGACCCCCCCACCTTTCCCCCGACTACGGTCAAGAAGACCCGAAGAACTGGATTTGCCCCCCTTCATTTCTGCTAGATCTTTTACCACCTAAATCATGCCTGCTTATAAGCTCATCTAACTTAAATGAAGCTTAATGGTCTAACACAGGGGTTTGAGTTGCTTCAATCATGTTTCTTGTACCCATTGATCCAGTCAATGCCAACTATACACGCTAGTGCTACATATTCTATTTATGGTGCACCCTCATCTAATATACAGTGATTAATCTTGTCATATCAACATATGCTTCACTTTGCTAATCTCTGCCAATGCCATTACCTTCTAATCCACTAGAGGTGATTTCTTTTTTTAACTCCTCCCTGGTCATTGTCCATCATCACCTTTCTCTTACCAATCTCATGAATATTGTTTCTTCATGAGTTGTTAGGTTCAAGTCAGCCTCTAATACAGCAGTGTTATGATCATGACTTCCTTGGTGGGCAATAATAGGAGTTAAATTTGTTCTTGGACACTGCACATAGTAATTCACCTTCACTTTGCCTGACTGTGGTCATATATGTGTGTAGTCTCCTATGTATGAATGTATGTAGGTATTATATTAGTTTTATACATGTATATATGTACTGCCATGTACTGTATTGATAAGTTGTGTGTGTGTGTATGTGTGTGTGCGTGTGTGTGTGTGTACACATGCTGTAGCTTGTGAGTTCTTCTCTTCTCTGCCTGTGCTCCATTATCTCCACCAACAACTTGCTTGGACATATCCTAACAACAAGTAAGCAATATCTCAGTCACCTCTCATCCCTCTTCAATCTCTTTGTCATCTCCCTCTTTTCTCTCACCTCTCTTTCTCCCTCACCTCTCTCTGTGATCTCTCTCTCTGTGATCTTTCTCTCTCTCTCTCTCTGTGATATCTCTCACCTTATTCACATCTTCTCTCACCTCTTCACTACCAGTTTTATTATATTTTATTACTATGATGTTTTTCTGTGTGTGTGTGTGTGTGTGTGTGTGTGTGTGTGTGTGTGTGTGTGTGTGTGTGCCTTTAGTGTACTGTGATGATCGTGTTCCCTTTGTCCCTGCTGTGAATGGGATCCTCACCCGTAGCCAAGACAATGAATCCAAGCTGGCATCTGCTAAGTGGTAAGCCCTTGAGATTCACCCTTGACCCCTGGACTACCAATTTGTGCAGCGTCATCACCTGCTCATGTGTGTGTCAATGTATCACTTCATGTAGGACTCCTGCAACCATTAGCATGCCTGTAGCCTCTCAGATGTGTGTGTGTGAGCACACACACACACACACACACACACACACACCACACTGTATGTTCTCTCGTTTTCTCGTATTAGAAAACAATGGACTTTAAAAAACAAATCAAATAATACTACATATTTTGATTTAGTGTGTGTGTGTGTGTGTGTGCACGTGTTTACCTCCATTCCCTATGGACCATGGTGTCGCATGTCTAGGTTGTACAGGGAAGAGGGGAGGGGGGAGAGAATTTCCTGTCTGTTTGGTGTATATACTCGTGTTGTTATCGTGCACATGAATTTCCAAAAAATGATGATGATAATAAAGGCGGGGGGAAAGTTAGGTGCCAACATATAACAGTACTGTGTGCACTTTTTGAAAAGAATAGGTAAAGGTATGCAAAGTAGACAAGCCTGTTGTTTTTTTAATGGCGGATTGAATAGGAAATAGAATCTGTGACTTATGACCAAGAAATTGAAAAGAAAATGACTTGCAGATTATAAAATCCACTTGCTTTTACAAGTGGCTCAGCAGAGAGAGATGAATTTGATCATGCGCAACTCGAATCCTTCACCTAGACACCTGAAACTAGGCATGCATACAAAACTTACCTCTGGTCATGCCTCTTTCTGTGGGAATGTCAGGCTGAAACTACTAAAATAAGTAGCTAAAATATTTGCATGCCAACTATTGCAAGCAAAACTGCAATAGTTCTGTTTGTTAAACAACTGGTGGCTTGAGCATTGCATGCGACCCTGCAATGGGCCATTATGATTGGTCAGGGCTGGAGCTGAATCCCTAGGAGTAAAGTGATAGTACTGGCCCTCCCACCTCCTCCTGTGAGCAACATAGTTTCCTGTAAAAATAGTAAATATATATATATATATATATATCAAATTCACTATTGTTTTGCCATTAGATCAACTCTATAAAATTATTTTTAATTACACTTATAGCAGACTTATGACACTGTTGATTTTCTGTGTTGATGTGTTGCTAGCATGGCCATCATGTACCGATGTGGGGTGAGAGAAATCTCTGATAAAGTCGTTTCCATGAAGATCTTGCCCACTCTGGCGCATTTGACCCGTCCTGGAGTAGACATGCCAGTCAGAGTAGAGGCCATCTTCCAATTAGGTAAGCCACATCCATGATGCTGCTTGCTAATACTGCTATGACTTACGCATCAAATGTATTTTCATGTCTTTTCATGGAGACTGCATTTTCATCACATGATAAGGTAGGGTTGCTTGATGTGTGGCCCAACCTTTCCTGGAGAATATGCAGCTGATGATGTAACTGCTCCACACATTCCTCTACTATAGTGTGGAACATAAATGCGCGTGCGCGCGCACACACACACACACACACACACACACACACACACACACACACACACACACACACACACACACACACACACACACACACACATTTTACACTCTCTAGTCATATGTCAAGTTGAAATTTAGTAATTCACACATTCTGGGGAGGTTTGCAGGAATGTAAGATATTTGGGTAGCTCATGTGGCACTAATCATGACCTACGTACTGTATGTTGCAATTAATGAAAAGGGGGGAAAATAAAGAGAAATAAATTTAAATTTAATTACTCTTACCCGTTGCTTAATTTAAAAATTATAGAATTAGATAGTTAATCTGTATGTTTACTCTCATAGGTGTGCAAAGACCAAGGAATAGCATAGAGCAATGTATTGCAATTTTTTCAGAATGATGAATAGTTAGTGTGTGTTAGTCCATAAAAGGTATTTTGTCTAATATGTGTTTGGAGGTGTCGTTCATATCACAGAATTTCTGCCAATCATCTCTAATCTCCAGCATTGTCTCAACATATCTTATCTTTGTTCCGCTGCAGCGTACCTTATAGAGTGTGACCTGCACTTGCAGCAGCTGGCTGTGGACTCAGAGCAGCTGCTCAGCTATGTGGTACAGTACCTCCACACTCCGGCCCCGGACCCGGAGGAGGAGCTGGTGCTGCCTGAGCACAGGATTGCGTGGCATCGACTCAACGAAGCATGTCTGCACTTGCTGGCCAGCCTCACTTCCATCATGGAGGAGGTAAGGTGCGAGGTCGGCAGTCAGGTAGGCGTCATCAAGGACCTGATCAAGGCACTGCAAGAGAAGGATCTTCGAGTCAGAATGGCTGCTCTCAGGTGGGGGGTGAGGGGGGGGGGGTAGAGTTTGAGGAGAGGGGAGAAAGGACGTGATGTCAATATTCATCCCTGGCCACAAGGAGAACCATTCTATCTTAGTAGCAGCTGTATGTGAAGTTTTTGTTGCCTTATTAGTATTTGTGTTTGCCTGCATTGGTACGTCCTGACTGTGGGTTCTTACCAGGCATGTCTGCGACCTGTAGGACACTGCACACAGGGAGATGTGTGTGCCACACATAGTAGATGGATAGATACAGTTGGTGGGTAGGTAAATGTGTAGGTAGTTAGATGGAGGAATGGATGGCTGGATAGATAGGTAGATAGATAGAGAAGTACTCATATGGATTAATGAACAGATGGGTTAGTGAATTGATGGAAGGTATGCAGGGAAATACATACCCAGATGACAGTTCATAATTCTTGATGGTTTTTGGTAATTCGCATATCAAGTAGAATAAAGGTATTTCAACTTCTTTATAGTATCAGCAATTTTTTGTTTTTGTTTGTGATTGTCACGCTGTGTGCAACCATCCCACGCCACCATCACAGGTTGCTCTTGTGTTTGTCTCGCTCAACAAAGCTGTTGCGTACATATTTGTTTGATCATGCGTGCTGGACATATGTGGTGGACATGTTGACTGAGTACCAGGAGCAGCCGCCACAGAAACACTATTCAGTCTCACAGTACCAACACAGTGAGACTCAATGTCTGCTGTTGGCCACTTCAGTCTGCTGCAACTTTCTCCTTCCTTACTCCCCTAGCAGAGTGGTATGTGGTGCCTTCTGCTGTCATACACCGCGCGTGCGCGCACACACACACACACACACACACACACACACACACACCACACACACACTCATACACACACACTCACACACACACTCATACACACACACATGCTCACACACATACACACACATGCAACACAGCGCACAAAACAATAATTGCACACTAATGCACACCCATGCAATACAGCACACAACACAATAATTACAAACTTGTACACGCACACACACACATGCACTGCTAGTAATGTCCCCCCTGTTCTCGCTCAGGTCATGGCCCAAGGGGACGTGTTCCATAAACTATTTGCTCTTCTGGAGCACAAAGATGAAACTGTGAGAGGCAACAGTATCTGGGCACTGATGGTGAGTGAGCAGTCAGTCACCAATCTATGTCTGCCACACCTTCTCCTCTCACACATGTACACCAAGGTGTCTGTGGCTAAAATAATTCTTCTTTCCTGTTAGATAATATACTGTTAACCCTCTGTGTTGTGTTGAGTGATGAGCTAAGCACTGTAATCTGATCATATGTGAAGTTGATCCTAATCGTGAATGTTTCAAACTGAGCTACCAGCAGAGTAAGCCTGGGGTCAGTTTGTAGTCATTGTGAAACTGATAATGACAAGGAATGCAGTATACATGGGAGGAGACAATTAAAGATTGAAATTTCTCCTTTATGATTCACTATTACATAACCGTGTGTGTCATTAAAGATCTTTTAGCTCTTAAACTCTAGAAAAAAACTTCTAAAATAGCTCACTTTATTTAATCAATTTTAATTGTTTTCATGAATTTTTTTCCTTCTGTTCTCCAGAGTGCCTCGGACACATGTTCCTCAACAATTCATGAAAAGATTACGTCTATTCTGGGCTACCCTTATCTCATCAGGTAGGGTGTGATGATATAGATCAGAAAGAGCTTTCTACAAGTCATATGTTGTCAAGTGCTGTGACTGGTTGATTACATGTCTCATAAGTCCACACTAACTGTTATACTAAGAGTTTTATCGGGTAATAACATGGTGATACTTAACTACTCTCAGTGGAAGGGGTCTTCATGCTTATAGTTAGGACCTGTGTGTGCACATGCAATAGTAAGCCTGTGGTGCCCAGTATGGTTTGATGGTGCTTGCTGGTCTCACACAGGTTGGTATATATTATTGAAATGTATTACTTTTTCTGTCCCCTCCTTCCCTTCCCTTTGTTTCTGTGACTCTTCTATGTCTCCTCCCTCCCTTCTTCCATTCTTTCTTTCCTCCCTCCTTCCTTTCCTCCCTCCTTCCTTCCTTCCCTCCCTCCCTCCTTCCTTCCCTCCCTCTCTCCTTCCTTCCCTCCCTCTCTCCTTCCTTCCCTCCTCCATCCCCTCCCTCCTCCTCCCTCCCTCCCTCTGTGTCTAGTATGTTGTCCCCTTCTTCTCCCCATTCCCTCCTGAAGAGAAGTCTGGGATTGGTCGTGAACCTGACGCAGATCAGTGGCCATTCTTCCATCCTGGGAGAGAAACTGGTCACTGACCATAAAGAGCAACTCCTGGGGAACTTGGAGAAGATTCTGGTGGATGGTGAAGCAACGGGGGGTCTTGCTGTGGAGCTGTGTCTGTGTTTGCTGGTGAACCTCAGCCAATGTGGTGAGATCACCAGGGATTCCATCGCCCAACGGGAGAGCTTGATCCGAACTCTCTGCTCCACTGTGCTGGTCAGTTGAACCTTCATTATAACATGTGAAACCTTATGTTACAAGGGAGACATTACAACGTCCATGCTGCAGTACCAATAACCTCAACCTTTGTATGTCTCTGCACTATTGATCCTTGTTGAACACCGACCAAGATTGATGCAGAAGGGGGTTTTCCCCCAGCATCACGCTTGTTGGTTAATCTTATGTGCGAGATTCTGCCATTTACTTTATGTGATGGTCAGGACAATTCTGTTTCCTTCAGTATACTTCCTCTGTGTACTTCGTCTGTGTTATGGATGCATGCACAGTGACATCCCAATATGCATGGTACGATGGAGATACGCACTCACCACCCCCCCCCCCCCCCTCCCCCAGTTAGGGCTTGCATCATTCATCCATTGGGTGGAGCAGACCACATACATTGAGCTGCTTCCTGTCTTCTGGTTCAATGACTGAGCAGACAGGCTCAGTAGGCTGAATCCCCCCCCCCCCCCCCCCCCTCCTTGAATGATTGGTGTAATGGTGGCATATATTTTTGCCTACTGTACTCTTAGTTCATTTCAAACTAGATGGATAAATTCCTCAAAGCTACTTCCTTTATT
Organism: Lycopodina hypogea; assembly: GCA_963969325.1. NCBI lineage: Eukaryota > Metazoa > Porifera > Demospongiae > Poecilosclerida > Cladorhizidae > Lycopodina > Lycopodina hypogea. The sequence continues at coordinate 8,431,447 of OZ017786.1, read as the reverse complement.
CCTGCCTACATACAGCATAAGATGGGAGAAGAAAACCAGGCAAGACCTTGCCCAACCAATGCCTGGTATAAAATTTTTTTTTTTTTTTTTTTTTTTTTTTTTATCAATTAAGTTTTCAAATATTGAAGTTAAGGGGACCAAAAGGGAGGAGGGGGGGGGGGTTTAACTTCTCACTTAGTATGCTAATATTCAACCCAACTGGGCAGTATATATATGTTACTCTCTCTTGATATTTGAGACTTCAATTCCTAGGCTTGTTCAAACTCTGGAAAGACTTAATGTATGTCGTATACAGATGCTTCCAAAGATGAACATTCCGACCATGTGTGTGTGTGTGTGTGTGTGCGCTTGTTGTAGACGACTGAGAAGGTAGATTCTGAAATTAGGTCTGTGACAGCAGCAGTGGATATTATCAAGAACTTGGCATCTGTACACACTGAAGGTAAAGGATATTCGTTTATCATTGCGCATCTGCCTATATTCTTAATTTTTGGTCTTGTTTAAGAACAATGTGAAATATTGATTGTTATGATGATAATGGGGACATCCATGCACTACCGTAACTAGCAGGGGGGAAACCCGCCCTATGGGCGGGATTTTTTTGCTCAACATTTGCCCTCCTGTAGTTACAAACTTGCTCAGTTTGCTTAATCATTTATATAGGGGGTGGGGGTTAGTGGGGCATTTGTAAAGTAAATATTATGAATGCATCTCAAGTAATTAGTGTCCTATCAACTCACCTGGGTTATAATTCTTTGCTGTGATAAAATATGGGGGTGGGGGGGGGGGGGGATTGCCCATTTCAAAAGTAAATTTATATTTAATGGAGCTAAAAAATATATTATGTATATATGTTTGTCTGTGTGTGTGTACATGTTCTTGTATGTTAATTTTTTTTTTGGTCTCCAAATGTCCCCAGATACTATTATTATACAGCCAAGGAGTTCTATACTAACTACCCTGGCAGTGATCTCAATAATTATCTCAAGGTTCAAATCAAACACACCAAATTACACTAGTATAACTGAACACAATATACAAAGAAAAGTTTCTAGAATTTATCAGCTTAATCACAGTTGTTTTTTAACACCAAACTCTATGCACAAATTAATGGTTTTTCAACACTGCCATTCATACAAACAAGTAACAATGTAATCATACAATCAATGATGTGTACGTAAACTTGTTCTTGCATGTCAGGATCAATATCACCGATGGCCATTTTGAATTCCCAAATATTTTTCAGATTATTCCCACTTCATTCGAGCAACATTAGATGGTGTGGTTCAATCTTGTTTATTTCTATTTCCTGTTTGATCATGTGATGCTATTCAATTTTGTTGAAACATTTTAATATGCCAGCTTGTTATTAGTTGATGGAGCACATTTGTGGCAAAGTGCTCGTGCTATGTGAGATCATTGCCCGGGGGAGCTTACAAGGGCTGATTAGAGATTGGTTCATGTATTGTCCGGGGGAGCTTACAAGGGCTGATTAGAGATTGGTTCATGTATTGTCCGGGGGAGCTTACAAGGGCTGATTAGAGATTGGTTCATGTATTGTCCGGGGGAGCTTACAAGGGCTGATTAGAGATTGGTTCATGTATTGTCCGGGGGAGCTTACAAGGGCTGATTAGAGATTGGTTCATGTATTGTCCGGGGGAGCTTACAAGGGCTGATTAGAGATTGGTTCATGTATTGTCCGGGGGAGCTTACAAGGGCTGATTAGAGATTGGTTCATGTATTGTCCGGGGGAGCTTACAAGGGCTGATTAGAGATTGGTTCATATATTGTCCAGGGGAGCTTACAAGGGCTGATTAGAGATTGGTTCATATAGTTTAATGAATGATTACTCTCCCAGGATCAGCAATAGAACATCCACACCTTACCTAACAAGGTGTATAGTATGATTTGGGAGGGTCTGGAGTGCATTCTTGTGGAGTTGTTGCAATAGTCTAGGAATGGTTGGAACAAGATGTCTGACTTATATACTGGAATGGATGGCAAACAAGGTGGGGAAATGTCTGATTTAATAGTGGAATCTAACATCTAATTGGAATGACTGATTTTATACTGTGCTAGATATTCATCATAGGACTGCAGTAGAGATATAAGAGTGGATGACATATCTGCTATGAGAATGGAATGTGAAGATGATGGAAGTAGTGTCATTCTCTATCTCACACAGAGTGATTGAAATTTCATATTAAAAGTCTGCATTAATGGAGTTGGTTATAAACTTGGAGTCTAAAACTGATCAGAGAGCTTTACGTAATAAACGCTTTATATGTTTGTGTGGAGTGGAGGGGAACCAGAATTGTCACATATGCTATATTTTATTCACATTAATGACCTGAAGTGGGTGGCTGTGTTCTCTATTTCTCTTATGACCTTGATTAAGTGAAGTCCTTGTTTGATTTTGTTGATGCTCTCAGTGAGCGTGTGCTTACCTGCACATTACCACCTGACACTTGGCAAGTCATTCAGTTTATCAAGTGTGAACATTACAGCCAAGAGCTTAACTAAGAACATACCAAAGAATAATGATAAGATTTTAGACATGGTATTCTATTTAGGTTGAATAGGAAAAAAGTAGTAAAATAACTCTACATTTTAAAAAATATTTGGCTGCATTGCTTCTTTGGTTTTTTTTTTTTTTTTTTTTTTTTTTCCTTCTCTTTTTTTTTCTTCTCTCAATGAAATTCTTCTGATCAATAAGACACAATACAGTTGATGAACTATCTTTTACTGATGTGTAATGACAATAAATAATCTATTTTGATCTCTATATACATTATCCAATGATCAAATCTGAAGAATGTTGGAGGGAAAATAGTTTGAGATCAATTCCATATTTGCCTTTTAATCCTTCCCACCCCCTCAAATGATTTAGTTTGCGCTAGTGGAAGATGTTCATGTCTTATGCTAATGTTACCTCAATCTGCTGATAGTTGTAGTCCCCAACCTACTAATATACCAATCTTCTTCTTCTTCTTCTTTATAATTGTGTATCAGGGTATGCCCAAAGGCAGAAGTGTTTGGAGGAATTTGGGGCCAAAATGGCTGTGGAAAAGTTGGAGTTGAAATTTCACCTTGTGAGGCTGCAGTCGCTGTAAGTGTTTAACCCACAGTGTGCAGTTGACCTTCTATTCTACTCTCCATGGCTATTGATAATCGTATTTTGTATACCTTAAACTTAAAGAAAAAAAAAGAAAGAAGAATAAGTGGGTGAAAATGAAGATAAAGCTTCTTGTGTTATAGTGTAATGTTTTAATTGTGTGTTTCTCATGAAGTGTAAGAGTACCAAATGCAATGACTGGATTACATTGAATTTTGTCTTTCTCTCAAGTGTGTATTTGATTATTGGTCATTAGCTAGCATTCGTAGTGTTGTTCTGGAGCCATTGATTGCATTTCCTTTCTGTGTGCTCTCTGGCCAGACTATATTGGAAGCTAAGATCTCACACAGCTAGCAATGGTTAACTATTGCCATATAATCAGGATACAGCAACACTTGCAGCATGCTCCTTCAACTGTGAATACAGAAATGTGTCAGGTAGCACCAAACTGCTTTAAAGATTTGCATGCTATTACCCAACACTCAAAATACACCAAGTTTTATTACAAACACCTGTTGCTGTGGTAGTGTTGTGTTGTTGTTTGTTTGTTGTTGTTTTTTAATTTTTTAATTGCAGTGTTGTTAGATTTATACTGGTAATGATAGATGATGTAGACTTAATTACTGTGTTTTATTTTATATTTTTAATGTTTTACTAATTTTACTCTGTACTTAATCATGTGATTGTAGTGTATTCAAGGCGCTGGAGCAGTTTGGTGACGAGTGACAGAACTATACCACCTCAGTTTGCCTTCAGGATATTGCTGAACTACTGTTTTACCAAACTGAACTACACACCTAACATTATGCTGCCATTATACATATCACATGTTGATAATTGGTTGTCTTCATGTCCTATTGTAGATGAATGACATTTGGTTTTGTGATAAGAACTGAATGATTATCCCAGACAAATTATATCTTAGGAGTTTTAAGAAAATGTGCCCTGACTACCAGGGCGTAAGTGCTAGCCCTATTGTCAACCATTCATCTTCGGTTTATAGACATTTTGTGGTCTAGGAAGATATTCCAGGCGGTTGAACTGATATCTTCACGCAAACAAAACAAGATGAAAATGAGGGCGTTATTCTATCTTACAGGACTGCTGCTCTTCGCTGGGGAGGTGTACTGTGTAGCTCTGTCGGAGCAGAGACCCGACGGGGAGAAGGTCAGTTATGTGAAGGACTGGGAACGCCAGCAACGTTCACAAGTTAGCAGGAGAGACGCGAGGAGGAGAGTTCTCATCTCAAAAGTTTCTAGCGATGCTTGGCGGTTTGGCCTGGCCTGGTCCAGTTGGCGGACACTCCACAACAAGTCTTACTTGAGTTCGCACGAGGAGCTGGAGCGGTATGTCGCCTGGCGCTCCAACACTGCTTACATTCAATATCACAACAGCTTTGCAGACAAGTTTGGTTACACCCTGGCCATGAACAACTATGGGGACATGGTAAGCTAGTAATGAGCTTGCACTGAAACTACAACTAACAAATTTGTAGAGATGTATTTAGTTCCTTAAAAGTTGGAGAAACCATTTATGTGACCTTGACATGTAGCTCAACAGAAAAGGGGAACTTTTGGGGTGTGTGAGATGAGAGTATTTAGCTATGGTTAATAGCATTAAGTCTATCCAGATATGAACATAATTTTGTTGACAGTTATATTGTGTTAATATTTTCTGTAGACCTCAGAACAGTATGTCAGAAGTATGAAATGTGTTGAAAGTCCGTATTACCATCAACCTCAGCTGTCCGATGTGCATCCAATGAATGTAACTTACTTTGATGGTGCAAAGTATTCCCTGAAGAGTCTGCCAGATGAGGTGGATTGGAGGTCAAAAGGAGTAGTATCTTACGTCAAGGACCAGGTGAGCCCAAGAGGGGAAATAATGGGTGCACCCACTGGAGTGGTTTGAGAAGGGTAAGATGAGGGGAGCTGATGTCTCAGATGCATGTATGGCCCTACATGTAAACCTGCTTCTATGGCATGCTGATAGTTACTGGACATATAAATTTCTTTGAGTGGACCCTTAACACATGTACCCATTTACAAGTTGTTTTGGGGAGAAGAAATATCAGGGTTAATGTCTACATGAGGTGCTACATAGAGTGCTCTGGAGTTCAAGGGTTAATTTGCAATGGAGTATACATTCCTACTTCCCCCCTATGCTGCTGTATTGCTGTGAGGTGTATTGGATTTCAGTTGGAACTGTGATATGAATGAAGCCAAATAAGGCTGAGATTTTTTTATCTGAATGGCCTATCATGTTCCCTGCATATGTCCACCCTCAAAGCAAACACACGGACATCATTTATTCTGTTATCACTTCCACATTACCACTGACATACCAATTCATGGCCATTTACACAACTGTAATTGGAGTGGGTTTGCTAGTCAGTCCTTTGTTCTTTTTTTTTTTTTGTTATTTAAATTCTTAAATTGCTATTAGGAAAAAAAGAAGGAAAAAAAGAAGGAAAAAAAGAAGAAGAAATTACAAGCCTTGTGTGTGTGTTTGTGTGTGTGGTATGTTGTATGTGGTAGAATCACCTGCTAGTGAGTTCTTCCAATATTCATCAGATGCTTATTCCTCACTCGTGATGTTTAGAATGTGCACTTTTTGGTAGCTCTCATTGTGGTTGCTCTCTGATGCCATCTGTTGATTAAAACGTTGCATCACTCCTCCTCCCCCTCCCTCCCCTCCTCCCCCCCCCCCCCATCCACCTTCCCCTCCCTCATTCTCCTCCCCCTCTATTACTCTCGCGTCAACAATCTCGGTAACTATCAAAGGTGCCAAGAATCAGATCCAAACAAAAATTTTACATCAAAATCACTAATGAAACTATCTCACTTGAAATTTTCCTTCCCTGTGCATGGGTGGGTGGGTGGGTGGGTGGTTATACTTAATCTATGCCATTCAAGCAGCCATAAACAGAGGCAAAGATGCCTAATAAAAACTGGTATTATTTATGCTGTGTTATATGATGTTTAATCTGTCATTGTTTCTGTTATATTTTGGTGCTAGATGTTACTGTTAAATTTTCTGTTACAAGTTGGTGTATGTTATTGCTACCTGCTTCTGTTGCCTGTTGTCTGATTCTGTTGTTGCCTGATTCTGTTGCTGACTGATTCTGTTGTTGCCTGATTCTGTTGTTTCCTGTTGCCTGATTATGTTGTTGCCTGTTGCCTGTGGTTGCAGGGGAGATGCAAGAGCTGCTATGCCTTTGCCACCACAGCTGCCCTGGAGGGCATGCATGCACTGGCCACAGGGAAGCTCATTCCTCTCAGTGAACAGAACGTCATCGACTGCTCAGGTCAGCACAGTTAGGAAATAAGTGATCTCTAGGTGGACTCTAATCATAGTCTCTATTCTGTACTCTAAGCATAGCATTATACAATGGACACAGTAAACCTCACATCTGGGAGAGAGGGAGGGAGGGAGGGAGGGGAGATGATGTTGCACATTGCTGTGTAAGGTTATGTGTGGGTACAAACTTGAAGTTGGTGTGGCCAGATGACCTGCGTGCCTGTCGTTAATTAATTCATCCACTAGTCAAACTCATCTACACACTAAACTTTTACTTTTGTTCCTACCTGCCCTTATCTTCCTCAGCCTTACTCAACCTGATTGGCTGTTCTCTTTTTTCCTTACCTTCTTTCCCTATTCAGTTAAAAAAATAATTTTATATACATATTTCCCCTCCTTTACCTATTCATCAGTACCACACTGGTGAGTAGTCTCGCATAGCCAGACCCTTTACCTTTTGCTTCACTGCTAAACAGTCTGGTCACTGGAGCCAGGTTTTTTTGTGAGCCAGTTACTCGATTCTGTAACCAAATCTGATTGGTCAGAATTGTTTAACGTCACCTTCTCCATATCATATAGTTAGCGATGAATAGATTTCATGGAAGAGAAATTAGTTGTTATTCTATATTTCACAAACTCGCGTTTATTATCTGAAACTCCAATTAAATTTTTGGCCTGTGACACACTTGTGCTGGGATCATGAAAACCTGGCTGCAGTGAACAGACGGATTATTCCCTTTTTAATCTGTCTGGCTACGCGAGACTAACTGATGAATAGTGATATATGGCCTTTAGCTGAGAGTAGGAGTTCTTGATCATATCACTAAAGGAAGGCGAGAATTGGCACATGCCAACTACGTTCTTTGCCTGAAAGTTAAGAAACTAGACCTCCCAGGGGTGTGGTGTGGTGTGTGCATATTAGTGACATCTCCTGGCATCACTGAGTTTCTTTTTCCCCCATTCACTAGTGTTGACTGGGGTGCATTTAAGGTGGGGGGGGGGGGGGGGAGGGGAGAATTTGTCCACCCTTTGCTGATCCTTCAGCATCCCCCCCCCCCCCCCCCCCTTGAGAACTTGGGATATTATTATTATTATTTTTTTTATAGTGTTGTTAAATATACTAGTGGCAACCCCGCCCTATGGGCAGTTTTTCAGTTGGCCTCTGGCCTCCTGTGGTTACAAAGTTCCTCAGTTTGCATGATATTTTATGTACGGGGGAGTTTCTATAATTTAGCCATTCCAAAGATTTTGTTGAAGTTGTAGCTGTCTGACTTTTCAAATACCTTGGTGGGAAAGCTTCAAATACCTTATTCCCCAAAAATTTAATTGCGGTCACTTTTAGCTGGTACTGGCCCTCCCGTTTGTAAACCTCACTTCCGGCGGCAAAGTCAAAATGAATAGAGTTTAGTGTTTTTTTTACTACAAAATTAGAGATTTTATAAGATTTCCTGCATGATAATAATAAATTCCAGAATATTTAAGCTGTGGTTGAGTAGAAAATGGAGGATGATATGGTCAAAACTCCACCTCCCCCATTACAAATCCTGGATCCACCCATGCACTTACGGGGATAAAAATAAACTGCTAAAGCTTCCAACAATATCTTCGTGAGAAGTGGAAATATTGGTGAAAATATTTTCATGCCCAAATCTCAAAACAACAAAATAAAAATAATTGTATTCATGAGTAACTCCTTAAAATTTTTATGCCACAATAATCATCAATAGATTCCAGTTGGTAGAGGTCATCCTTTTGTACTGAGGTTGTTGTTGGTTGATATCAAAGTTTCCCACTTGCCGGCCACTCCCTTGCTCATACTCTTTATTTCAATCGTATTATGAAGACTGACATTGCTATTTGCCTCTCTTCTCTCCTCCAGTTCCCTATGGCAACCGAGGATGTAGTGGAGGTTCTCGCATTGCGACCATCATGTATGCTGTGGACCATGGCGGCTTAGACCGTGACTCTGTCTACCCTTACAAAGGACGGGTAAGGGTTGCAAAGGGGAATATATAGGTACACCACTTGGTTTCAAAAGTACATATTGAGTGGTTTTGGGGGCTAATTATATCTATTTCTTCCCCTTCTTATCCCCTCTATTTACTTTTTCTCTCTATATGTATTTTCTTTCCTTCTTTTTTTTTTTTATTGATCATTTAAAATAGCTCTTTAACTCTGTGTTGGATAGGAGGGGTGTGGACTTCACATTGAGTAGATGCAATTTATTAATAAGCAACATGTTTGGTCATTTACCATTTCTCTCTCTCTCTCTCTCTCTCTGTGTACTGCTCACTCACTCACTGTCTGCTCCTTCCACTATTTTACTCTCTCATTTCTTGTCTTTACTGCCTCTCCCTCCAACCCTCTCCCTCTCTTGGCCATCCCTCAGCAAAACCTGTGTAAGTTCACTGATGAGAAGCTAGGGTCAGGCTGCACAGGTTTTGTGCGTATTGGTCATGGCAAAGAAATGGAATTACAAAAGGCAGTGGCTGCTGTGGGGCCAGTTACCGTGGCGATAGACTCAAGACACACCTCCTTTCAGGTTTGAGGCAACTTTTGTATGTAATTACAATAACAATAGCTTTGTGTTTCATGACCCAGTGACAACAACACCAACTTACAGACAATGATTGTGATGAAGAACACTAGCAATGATTACCTACTCACCCTTACACATGTGCTTATATTTGTAATATCAAAATACACCAACTATATCTGTATAGCTCTCAGTCTCGCAACCTCTTAACCTCTCAGCCACATTTAGTGATATATCATTCTTAGCTCTAGTGCGAGTCTGTTGAATATATATAAATTTAAAAAAAAAGAATAATAATAATAATGAATAAGGTGCACACTTTTTTTGTAATTAAATTGTTGTTTAGAATTTTGAGATTACATCTTGATTGTAAAGCACAGAAATGGAATGTTTATTAAATAGAATATTTTCAGGTGTTCTGTGTGACAATGTTGTTCTTCCTGCTCTAAATACATGTCTACAGTTCTATGCCACGGGTGTCTACAGTGAGCCAAGCTGCTCACGCTCTAAGCTCACACACACCTTGGTCGTCACAGGGTATGGGACCAAGAAAGGACGTGATTATTGGCTGTTGAAGAACAGCTGGGGCAGTAGTTGGGGTGAGGATGGCTACATCAAGATGTCACGAAACTCTGCCAACCAATGTGGCATTGCCTCCAAGGCCATGTATATCACCATATAAGGAATCTATGTTGCTGTGGTTGGTTGTGTATGGATGTTGGCATGGAGGAGGACTTGCAGCTGTTCTTGACATGCATCAATCTATCTCACTTTTCATAATATTTATTTCCATTTTGTCTTCATGGTTGTAATTATGTATACTACTTTTTGTATGGAGAATTTATCAGCATTATTCATTAGAAGAAATAAACAAACAACAAGATATCTCTGTTGAAATGGTAAACCTAGTGCGGTTGGCAATATTTAAAAAAATGTAACACAAAATGTTAAAATTAATTAAATTTGCTTAAGGTACTTAATACATTCACCTGAACATAGTAAGCTCTTCAGGCCCGACTGCTTTCACATTACATTGCTGAATCAAAATGTAATAACTCGATAAAAAATTAGATTATTGGTAATTTAATGCTTTTTAAAGGTGTTTAAGAAATCTGCCGACCCAACCTGACACTTATCCTTAAAATAGGCACTTGTAATTTCCACTTGCATTTCAAACTAGCTTAGCAGTTGCAGTGGATGTCTTCTTTCTTTTTTACACGGAAACAATAAAAGAAAAAGAGCCAAGTTTTTCATGGTATGTATGAATTGTCAGGTCAACACAAGTGAGTGTAGCAGAGTAGAGACACCACAGCACAGCGTAGCTATGCTAAATCAATTGGGTGTGGCTGGTTTGTGTTTTGGAATTGCAGCTTGCAACCACCCACACTGCACATACAAGACCAAAAATGAATCTGGAAAATTTAAACTATCACAGAATGCTAGAAATACATAACACCAGACTTCAGTGCTGTATTATCCCATGTGGTGGTGGAGAGAGAGAGAGAGAGAGAGGGGAGTAGTTCTAGACATCTGGTATGGTATATATTAGACCACAGTACATAACCTTATATATTCCTTCGGCCTCCTGTAGTTACAAATTCTTTTTTTTTTTTTCAGTTTGCTTAATTATTTATGTGACTCCTTGGCCTTGTTGGGTATTTTTTTAAATGGTTTTTTTTGGTATGCAAATTTTGAATTCCATTTTCCATTTCTCACGAAGATTCCCAGCCCAATATGGAACACCATCTATGCACTTCCTGATTTATATCTAATCTGGCTCTGAAACTTTTGCAGTGATGATTGGAAATTCCATAAAGTAGTAGTAGTATCACTTTCAGACAGACAGACAATAATAAACTAAATATTGTTGGATTGTTTTGAAAGAAGAAAAACCAAAACTGGAAATGTCCAGCCATAAAACCACTCACATTTTGGACAAAATGAAACAAAACTTAACTGAGAATACTGAGAACACTTCATAGATGACGTAATATATGCATGACATGGATGAGTAACAGTTTCCTAAGAAGAACAAGATCAACAACAAAGTAACATTTAGACTACTGACAAAGTACGTGAGATCTCTGGGTAATAACATGGTTGGAAAAAAGAAAAGGATGAAGAAAGAGAAAAAGAAGAAGAAATAAAGTGGGTGGAGGAAAAAAAAAGTGGGTGGTGGAAAAAAGCCGTAACCCATAAATACATGGAATAGGCTGTGAAAATTTCCTATTGATTGAAAGTTGTGTTTAGGAAAGGTATCATAAGATAGTATTGCTTACATTACAGCCACACATGCACAGGCAAATTATGCATAGTTTGTTTGTATCTCTCTCTCTCTCTCTCTCTCTCTCTCTGTGTGTGTGTGTGTGTGTGTGTGTGTGTGTGTGTGTGTGTGTGTGTGTGTGTGTGTGTGTGTGGGTGGGTGGGTGGGTGGGTGGGTGGGTGGGTGGGTGGGTGGGTGTGTGGGTGGGTGGGTGTGTGGGTGGGTGGGTGGGTGTGCCTGCCTGCCTGCCTGCCTGCCTGCCTGCCTGCCTGCCTGCCTGCCTGCCTGCCTGCCTGCCTGCCTGCGTGCGTGTGTCTAGGCTTCACGGCTAAACCTTTGGACCAAAAATGCCAAAATTTAGCATGTGTTCTCCCTGTAACCCGGTAAGCATTAATAACCACATATGGGTTTGGCCAAAATAATGGTACAGACAGACAGACAGACAGACAGACAGACAGACAGACAGACAGACAGACAGACAGACAGACAGACAGACAGACAGACAGACAGACAGACAGACAGACAGACAGACAGACAGACAGACAGACAGACAGACAGACAGACAGACAGACAGACAGACAGACAGACAGACAGACAGACAGACAGACAGACAGACAGACAGACAGACAGACAGACAGACAGACAGACATCTCCTTTTATATATAGGATATATATATGGTTTTCGTTAAGCAAGAACATAATTAATGCACTATTTACACTAGCTATATTCATTCACAGTAATCTAGTGAAGAGTCTTGCTACATAAGCTAAGAGGATATCACTGTTTCCTTTCTATGTCGATGATGGTCAATTCTAAATAATTCCTTATAGTAATAACTACACATAACTACATCGAAAATTGACTTGTTTTTACACATAACTAAAAGAGAGCATTCAAGCTATAGCAAAAACAATAACAAAAATACATACAGCTACATCATGAAAAAAAGATGAATAGTATAAAATTAATACTACTCAGAATAGTTCTGTCAGTCTTGATAATATCTTGTCATATTACTTAGTGCACACCACACAGTTCAGTTCTTGGTTGGGGTTGTAAGGAACACATGGGAGGCCTGAGGTGCAGGTGGCTTCAGTGTGGTAGAATAAAGCACCATTTGTGTCAGCATGGCTACCAGGTAAGGATTCCATAGCTTTGTCCACACACTCAAATGTAGTTCGCCTATGAACCTTGTGGTGAGCCATCAGATAGCCATAGTACTCCCTGGTCCAGGTGGGAGGGCAGCTGGCCTTAGCTGGGATCATGACTACAGTTGGTCTAGTAGACACACAGCAGACAGCACAGGGAACATTGTGGTCATGGTTTCCTTGTAGGGGAAATTGATACTCTGCTCCATGTATTGGAGAATAGTCTTGTATTCCTGCTGAATATGTGAGAGTGGAGCTGTATTCTGGATATTTGGGCATACAGAGATAATTAGATCCACCTCCCTCTTGATTATACCAGGAGCCTCCAGCTATACCAGAGTAGACTAGCTCAGTGCCTGTTACTTCAGGGCAAGAACTCTTCCCCCACCTGATGTAGGTGGCCCCTCCACTTGTAGGTCCAGGGAGTCCTTCCTTCCCCTGGGGGCCATTTTCTCCAGGGGTTCCAGGTGGTCCTGGTGCTCCATCTCTCCCTGGAAGACCATCTCTGCCTCTCAGCAGCTCAACAAACACACTGGACGTATTTGTCTCACTCACCTGCAGATGCTGTCCCACAGAATCTGGCAGTGATGCAAGAGGATAAGTTGTATATTGCTGTAATATGCAATTATAAAGCACTCATGCACATAGTTAAGGTAAAATACCTTTGCAGAACCAGAGAAAAATGAATAAGGTGAAAAAGAGAAATTCTTTGAAACCCATTTGTAGAATATATATGATGTTTTTAATGAAAAAAAATAGACTTATATCTATCTCTGTTTCATTGTATGCTAAATTTCTATCTTCTTTTATAGAAAGCTGTAAGTCTAAATATGAATTCTGAAATATTAATCGATACAACACCATGGCAACTTGGTAATAAACCACAAAAATCTTCTAGATCATATTATGGCTTACTTCATCATAAGTTATGTCTTCTTTTATTTTAGAAATATTTTATGGTACAGCTAAAGTATGTGCTTCATAGTTAAGCTAGTTAAATATAGTAGAGGTGAGATTATTACAGATTATATCCGAAATAGATTTAAATCCTTGGAGGCGTTACATTTATCCTTCCATTTCCCTTTTGAGAGAGAAAGTAAGAAAGAAATGTTATGGATTCAGAATTCTATTCTGTTGCTGTAGTCAACTAATAACAATAAATCAAGTATAACAAGTACAGTGTCATAGCTAGTGGTCAGATTTGGCCAAAGTTGTGGTTCAGAGTTAAAAATCAACAACAAATAAACAAAGCAGTATAAAAAACTTTCAACCTGCAAACATTCAGAGTGGCTATTTATACATGATGTAGAATCCAAAGTTATGGTGCTGTGCTGTTGCAGTCCTCCAGACTTAGCATCTAACCCTTTCCAGTTACTCCTAACTTAACTACATGATTATTATTATTATTCTCTGAACTGTCAATGTACTGTGCAAACCATTTGTTCTTGTTGTACAAGTGAAGTTAGCCAAATCTCTCTATTTAGTTATTTTTTTGAAATATGCTGCCAAACTACAATACCTGTGCCCTCTATTTTTTTTAGTTATAGAAGATACAAACCACATCTGATCAAGATTTAAATCATTAAGTTGATCTATATTATCTGAAAGACATTGGGGGTACTGCAACCATACCAGAGTAACTTAATAGGGAGCTAATGAATTCTCCTCATATTTGAGGGAAGGTACAATCAGAGAGACCACAAAGGCATAAGATCTTGGTAGACAACTAATAATATAGAATGCAGAAAAATGGGAAGCAGAAGACAAGCTTTATACTGGATTATGACATTCTTGAAGATAAGATAAAGCTGAATTAGATGGAAATTAATCACCTTTTAACTATGAACACTCAAGATTATCCAAACCTGGCTGAGTGGCTGAAGCAAAAGGAGAATATGTACACCAGCATGCCCAGACATCCTAAATGAGATCATAAAAATGTTGAGTACCTAACTCTGTGGAAGATTACATCACCACTTCAGTGCTCCACATGTCATTATCATGGCAGATAAAACTATTGATATCTTAAACACACAGCAAGTTACACTCTTTCTCTGCTGGGAGATTGAAGATGTTATAATTCATGAAGAATGTGCACGAGGAAAAAACTGATAAACTTGACCTAAAAGTTGTGCTAGATGAATTTATCTCACCAACATTTTTTTGGCTAGGAACTGATCATTCTTTTTTTTTTCTTTTCATGTTAATTATTCCCTTATTAATTCTGATTTATTGTATCCATATAATGTGTATATTAGGGTGGGAGGGTTAGGCCAGTGTTATCTAGAGTTTGAATGAGTGTACACCATATCAACACACACCAATCTATACAGCCACAATCTATGCCACAGTTTGCCATCTTAAATTTGCTTGCTACAGCCCTCATAAATGCAGTGCATGAATCTTCCACTTAAGGTGATCCAATATGTCATGACTATGAATAACATTGTGATATCCACTTATTTTTTATTAGCTATTTAGGTACACCCTTTCCTTAACAGAACTTATCCCCTAGCTTGTTAAATAACTGACATGTGACCTGTGAGGTCTATGTTGGAATCAATTCAATGTATAGGAGAGAACAGTTGTAATATCATTGAATGCCACTATATTAAGACTGTATTATGCATATGGGCTACATGCATAAGAGGTACACATCGTAGTAAATTAAATATATATCCTTTAATTCAAGTCCATGTCACTATCCTTATCCCTAAGTGTAGGTAACCTAAAACAATGGAGTTATTCCATGAGTGTGGAGGAGAGTGACGACTGCAATGCAATATTATGATTGACTCTCTGTTGCTAATTAGATGGTATATTTTGAAACATTCTTTTCACATGTTAATTATGTACAGAGGATGAGTGATATGTCATACTATAGTGGCCTACTCCATAATAACTCTTGATGGTAGAGAGTTAAAAAAAATTTTGAACTAAATGATCCTATTAGTGAAATAACTTTCATTACAACAATCCATTAGCTATCTTAGTCTCCTCCACAGTCATGGAGTGCCTTTATTGTCTTTGTCTTAGATTACATCCATATTTATAGAAACTCCCACAAACTGCCGATCTTGACAACATGTTGTCATATAGAAGGTTTATCTGAACTTGATTAGATTTTTTTTAAAATTTTTTACTTCTTAATGAAATCTTTTTTTTTTTTAAATTAGTAAAAAAAATGTTGAAAAAGAAAAAAAAATTGTTTCCAGGAAAATTTTATTTATAATTTTTTAGAGCCCTATTTTGGCAAGGACAAGGACAAGGACAAGGACTTGGTCCATATACCTTGGTATATAGCTATAGATCCTATTTTTCTCTAGAGTGCCTCATTCTCTACCCACAAACTCCAGGTTTATGGCAGCTATGGAATTTGAAAGTCAGTTTCTAGTTCTTCAAAACAAATGTAAGTAGAACGTAAAGATTCCCTTTGCATCGATGAAAATGGTATGGTATCATGGAGTACCCCAGCTTGCTCAATAATCTTAAAACTAATGTTTTATCTTTCGGAAAGCTATATATATTGCATTGGAGTAGGAATCCTTAGTTCAAGTACTCAGAATTTAAATTCCAGTGTACATGCATCCAATATGAATGTTGTGGCATGCTTTTGGATGCTTTAAAAAATTTTTTTTTCTGATATTAGGTCTTCGGTGAAGTGGCTGATGCACTAATTGAGATCAAAGTGGGGGCATTCTTGGTGCATGGCAGAATTGATACGACCTGAACCTTCCATGCCAAGGTTAGTGGTCATATTAATAATAGTTAAATAAAAATAAATTACAAATGTTGATTGAGGTGAAGTTAGAAAGAACAGTCTACATTCACTAAAAATAAATGTTTGTGGTTGTGTTTTAATAGTTATACTCAGGCCCTAACTCAAACCTTGTGACTTGTGAGGTCTATGTTGGGGTCACTGCAATGTCTAGGAGTGAACAAGTTCATTGTAATAACATTGATTGCCACTATATTAAGTCTGTGTTATATATAACTATGGGCAGATTGCATTACAGCACACATCATGGTTAAGTAAATATATATATCCTTTAATTCACAGACTATGTGACTGTCCTTGTAGGTAACCTAAGACAATGGAGGCATTCTATGAGTGTGGAGGGGAGTGATGACTACTAATGCAATGTTATGATAGACTTTCCGTTGCTAATTGGATCATATTAGCAGCATTCTTTTCACATGTTAATTATATGTAGAGTATGAGTGATATGTCATACTATATGGCTGGCTCATTAATTTCTCTGGATGGTAGAAGTTTAAAAAATGTTGCGAACCAAATGATCGTATTAGTGAAATAGCTTCATCACAGCAATCCATTAGTCATCTTATTCTCCTCCACAGTCATGGAGTACCTCCACATTTAAAGAACCTCCCACAAGCTACCCATCCAATCTGTTTTGCACAACTACACAGTCACTATATATTAACAGTTTAACATGGAGAAATTATTCTTTGCCATCAACTTCTTCTACTAGATAGAGTAGCAGCTGTAGCGAAAGCTAATATGAACTGTTATAACTTACCGAACAACAGAAAGACTTAGAGCTTATGATACTTTACCCAGACAATTTGATCTAACATGTGCAGTTAAATATCCTCTACATTTCATTTTCTCAGCACTGCTAGACTTTTCCCTTTGAGGGCATTCAGGAAGGCGTGATAAACACTCCCACACTCCTTATCCCAACACGGTATGTAGTTGTTTCTGCAACCCTGTGGGATGGATATTTTGGCTGCTTTGATTATGGCACTACAAAAATCCTTATAAGTCTCTTCCACATTGGTGGTGTTAGAAGATGTTGAGGTCTGCATGGCTTCATTGGCAAGGACTCTGTAGTGATTCCTGTCAGCCTTGTGGAAATTCCATCGCTTCACTGGTCCACTCGGTATTGGGTCCATGAGTTTTGCAGCAATGTTGAGCGAAGGTCGATTTTGAGACCAAGGGAACTTCTCAAGCACACATCTGTCAGGGATCCCATTGTCTGGTCTGGCACTCGCAAAGGCCAGGTCCGGATCGGTTCCAGTGTTCCAGCATCCGGAAGTGAAACTGGCTGCACCCTTTGGGTTGTGGAGCAGCATTAAGTTATTATTTGTTATCCACTCAACCAAACACTCTCTGTTGGATGTATTGGCTTTGTATCTCCTCTGCACATGCTGGCAATTAAAATCACCAGCATATACACACAGCAATGGGAACACTGGAAGGGATGTTGTTAAAAGGTGTGAGGATGGTAGTTTGTAATGTCTACACACAACAATTCGATCTCAGAATCTTTGGGAGACCGATGGGCTAATGTCCAGGAGAGGCTTTCATGGACAAATGTGGCTAAACCGTGCTTCCTGCTTGGGATTGACCCAGCTAGTGCAAAGTTTGGAATTACTAGCTTATCAACACAAGTGCAATGGGTCTCCTGGAGGAGGATGACAAGGGCCTAGGTCTTACGGGCCAGGCACTTGGTCAGGTTGATCTTGCTGGCAGTGGTCCCTTCAATGTTCAGCTGGAGCATCGCTGGTTGCAGGTACTTTGCTAAGTGCCCTGAAAAAGGCGTTTCCCTGCATTCCAGCGAACACCACTGAACTCTAGCCCAGATGGATGGATTTCTCTTTTCCTTCTTTTCTCTTCTTTCCTTCTTCTTCTTTATACTTATTCTTTGTCAACTTTAGTTTCCCCTCTCCATCAAAATAATATTGAATGTACTTATGAGCAACACAGTGTGAAGTTAGTCGACATGTGGAATAGTGTCGGTCTTGTTCAATTTTACCTAATAAATAACATCCACATATATTTTAGTACATGACCAATTCTTTATATATGTACAGTTGGACTTAACATAAAAGCAGAAGTTAATAACAATCTTGCATCCAGTGTGGTCCTAACAGTGGAACAAATAAGTTTTGTAAGTGGTAACACACTATGAGTTCACACATATAGCTACTTCTGGTTAAGCAAGAACATAATTAATGCACTATCAGAACTGGCTATACACAGTCACAGTGATCTGATAAAAGAAACTGTTACATTAGCTTAAAGGATATTTTTGTTATTATTTCAATGATAGTTAATTAAACATAAAAGTAAGAAAGAATATATACTGTGTTGATAAAGTCAATAATTTTCTATAGTAAAAAATACAAATAACTGTATAAAATAAAGACATGAAATGCCAAGCATAGCTGAACAACACAATTTGTTTTTGTCTCTGGCAACTTCTTATCATATTATATTGTGCACACCATACAGTTCAGTTCTTGATGGTCATTATAAGGAGGACAGGGGAGGCCAGTGGAGCAGGTTGCTTCAGTGTGGTGGAATACTGCACCATCTGTATTACCTTCACCACCAGGTAAGGACTCCATAGCTTGGTCCATACACTCAAATGTAGTTTGCCAATGATTCTTATAGGTTGACATCAGATAGCCATAGTACTCCCTTGTCCAGGTAGGAGGGCAGCTGGCCTTAGCTGGGATCATGATTACAGTTGATCTAGTAGACACACGACAGACAGCACAGGGAATATTGTGGTCTTGAGACATTTTGATGTGAGCCAGACCAGAGTTTATATAACGCAAACTTTCATGCCATTGTTGATGGTGATTATTAATATAGTAATAGTCCAGGGAATCGACTTCAATTTTAGGGTCAACCTTGAACAAATTGCAACAACAATAAATTAACCAAAGTTAATATCTGCAATGTCCCTAGAATGACATACTAAAAATCCAATAATATCCATGTGGTGGAAAGATGTTAAGTTTGCATATGCAAAAACATTTCTATCCACAGCCTTTTTTTTATCTAATAACATTTGAAAACTTCTAAGGTTTAAATGAATTTTCCAGCAGGGCTACTGACATTTTTTGGTCAATTTTCTTCACCATAGCATAAATCCAATATGGCTACAATTTTGAACACTAATTAGCTAAATATTTTATGATATTCATTTTGATAAGAAAATCATATTTTCAAAAAATTGATAATTCTTAATAAATTAAGAAAATAAAGTGTTTACTAACTGCCTTAACATTAAAGCTATAGCTACAATATACATATCATGACATGAATATAAATTCTTGATCATATTCATTAACACCACAATCTGGTTTAGGGAAATTGGAACGGCTGGTTCCTCGACATTCACCATATGCAGATGAGCTAGTCAGTCCATGATTTATAAATGCGCTACACCTACTGGTGCAGTTAGTTTTGCAAAGGCATCGGATAATCTCCAGCAGTGATGATGGTGCTGCTGCTTGGTCTGTCTGTGTGGGAATATACATTCCATCATCAAAATGCCACCCCCAATCACTTAGAACCAGATCACTAGCCAACCCTTTCCATTCCTGTATTTGATGAATCACTTTTAGGATATGAAATTTTCCTGCAGATGAAGTTGGTGGCAATGTTTTAGGCTAAACAAATGATGTGTTTCACTGGTGAACACTGTCACAAATATTTAGTATCTCAAGAAGTCAAGACTAATTTTGAATTTCATTATACAGCAAACCACTGCCTTCTCTCCAGCAGTAATAAATCATACCTTGCTACTTGGTCCTGATATATTGAATGTTTGTGCCTGCTAGTGAAATACAATTTTTTTTCTTGGAAACAATTCCTCTTCCAAGTTTATGTACATGCAATGTAGTGTCACAGCCAAGAATTCCATGTACAAATAGTATATCGTCACACATGTGGACTCCAGGAGCTTACTTTAGTTGTTTAATATTCTATACACTGTTCTTTTTGGTGTAAAATTTGTCTCCTAGAGGAAAAAAATACTTATTTTGCCCTCAAATTACAAAGATAAATTAATGAGATAAGATGATAAAATTCAGAGTTTCACCTTAGTGTGTCCTTGATCAGTGAAGATGGGTACAATCCTTAGTTGACAGGCCATTTTGATAGCAATAAAAAATAACTGTAGATTAGTCATATATTTTGTTGAGATAATCTATATGGAGCTGGCATATGCTATCATACGTGGCACTATGCGGCCATGGTATGCGATGCAACAACGCTCCACCAGCCAATACATAATACACAATACCTGTTGGTTCAGGAAACTCATTGCTGGTCACTTTCCAAAGAGTATCTGCTAAGACGAACTTGTTGGTTTGCAGAGGGAGGCATGAAGACTCCAGCAAGTCAGGAAAATAGCTACATAGTTCAAACTTGATTAGATGTGAAAGGCTCATCAGAATGATCTCCAGTTGCAACAAGTCTCTGAAACAGGAGTTTTGGATCCACCTGCACCAGTTAATGTTGACAGTTAACACTTGTTCTTGAGGCTAGTGTCACAGCTTGATCAACTTTTTTGAATGAGTAGTTACTAGTATTCTTTCTAACCATGTATTCCAAGATTCTTTAACCTAATTTATTAAAACTATCAACATTTACTGAACTCTCTGCTGTCACACCACTGGCTATACTATGCAGAACAGCATCTGATAGAAGTAAATTTCTCTCCATGAGGTAGCCTAGGATGTTCAGTGTATCATCCACATCCCTACTCTGTCTTGTCTTACTGACCTCTTTGTGTTACTCACTTGTTTCAGAGAACTCTCTAATGTCTTCATCTACATGTGCACATGATGACAGAAATTGAAGCCGCACATTTCTTTGTGTTTCTGATATTCCACTTCCTTTAGTCAATCCTCCACTAGCTTTTATATCCCTCGTCAGAACTTGCTCAATGATTAAATCTGTGAAGAATGTGTCTGTGGCAACTCTTGCATCATTTGCAAATATGTGTGCTGATTTAGCATACAGTGAATGTCCTGAAGCAGCAAAATATAGAATCATGCCATGGATAAGCTCTAAATTTATAGCCTAGTTTCCTGCTTCATATCCATCATGGTCATGTATTGCAGCCAAAGAATGGAAGTATGTGAGACTAATCCTTCTTTCCTCATCTGAAGATTGCTCTGAATCTGGTTAATAGCAACTGATAAGCATCCTTCATCTACAGATGCTAACCCTAAAAGTAGTAGATAATATAATTATTATGCCCCCTCCAAGTTGCATATACAACTTCCAATCGTTCCTGGAGTCCTGAGCCTCCCATCAAGTGCCCTATACAACCCAAGAAACTCTTCTCAATGTGTAGAACTCCAAGACGTAGTACAATGTTCCTTAAGTCACTGTTGTGCTGCTTCTGCATGAGTGTGTGGCATCTGCCGTCCTGTCCTAAAACTGGAACTGCACTGTTGGTGGTAAACTGCATCTGCAGGAGGAAGGTCGTTCACACATGTCAGTCTACCTGCTACAACCACACTCCACTCATCATTTCTAGACTCATATACCTGTCTATCTCTTGAAACAACATTGTTCTGACATGCATGACTCCAAAGCCTTTTTTCTTTCCATCGTACTTCGCAGAAAAGCTACAGAAGGGACAGTGTATTTTAAATTAAACACTTCACTTTCTGAATGAAGATTGTGGGGCTCATGTGGCTCATGAATTTGTAATGCCTTTGGATGATCAGATTTAATCTTATTTGCTTCACAGAAACATCGACTATACTGTTTATGAACACTTTAGCCAGAATGTACTGATATGTTGCTTCCATGCTCTTTGCTTGCACGGTTGACTCCCTCACTGCCCTCATCTCTGAGCATAACAATGTCATCATTGCTTTGAATAGGTTTACAGCACAAATAGGGCAGCTCTCCATTCGTAAATATCTGCAGGGCGGGAGGAAATAAATTAGAAGTGGTTATTTCAGAATGACGGCTGGACATTAAGAAGTGTATAATTATATTAGGTATTACCTCTCGCTGTTATGTAAACTGTTTCCCTGTGGATATTGTCAGCTTGTGACAGTTATCCAAGACTCAAGCTCAGCTTGAATCACAACAGATGAGGCATAATAGAACACAAACACCACTTGCTGTAACTAATAGCATATCTTCATTACAATTTGACTAACTTCATAAAGGATTAATAATAGTTCATGTTATGATCCTTACCAATTTTAAATATGATTATCCTTACCCATGATTTAATATGCTGGCTTTCGAACCTCCAACAAAATTTATGAGGGAAATTACAGGTGGTTTGTGGTTTTCATATTTATTTCACACTAAATATTTTATCTGTCATACAACAATGTAGTACTACTTCATAGTGAAGCACACTTCCTGCATGACATTGTAATTCTTTCTATACTTGTTTTTTTTATTTTTTTTATTCTTTTTCAGGTCCATGGCTAAAGAAAAAGGCAAATTCCATAGAATTGATATAAATGTTTTGAATAAACATAATTATTATTAATAATGCTGTATCAATTTTTAACATAATTGAAAATGTGGTTAATTTAATAAGCCCCAGATTGCAACAAAGAAGCAGGGGCAGATCTTGCTATTATTAAAATTGGGTGGTGTGGCCACAACTTTAACCACTTGTACAAATTATGACCACAGTCACACATAGTAGCCATTGCACCAGAACCCACAATTTAGATCATCAGAATATAATTATCAAAATAATCAACACCAACACTAAAGAACACATAATCATATCATAATATATCATTTGTCAAACAAATAAGCATGAAAAAGTCTTCTTGGATCGGCTTGAACAAATGCTTGACAAACTTCATCCAAATGTATCATCCAACTCTGCCTGAAGTGGTATTACTTCCTTTGTTTTTCCAGAAGCTCCTCGATGAAGGAAATGCCCACAGTGCATGGCAATGGCAGCTATATCTGACAAACACTACTCACTTATAGTGGACCTCAAATAGGTCTTTAATCTTCTCAGAAGAGAAAATCATCTTTCTGCCTCAGCACTGGAAATACACAGTATGCAAGCAATTATTAAGAGACAGTGAATGTTAGGGAATCAATCCTTATCACAAGCACCATGAGCTAGGAATATAGCTACATCTATTTCACTATAAGTATATACATCAATTTTGAGCTCAAACAAGCTGCCCCTGATTGGGTTTATATCAACCTCAATAACTCACCTTCCTTGTCTGTGTCCAAATCAGTTTCAGCCCCAACCTCCTCCAGGGCAGAGTTAGTTTCATCCACGTCCATAGCAAAAGTGAGTAGGTTGGTAGCACAAATTGCACTACAAATAATTTTGGTATTTGGAACTGAAAAGTGGATGGAGTTATTTTAATAGCAGACTTTCAGTGCATGTGAAAACTTAAGTCTGTCTTAATATTATTAAACTCATATTGTGTATTAAATTGATGGACAGGAATGTTACCATGGATACTCTCAAGCACTTAGCATCATATCCACGCTGGCACTTCAGACTTGTGAAACAGAAACAAACATCTAGTGGGAAAATGAGGGAGATTTCAAATATTATGAGGGTGAGTGGGTGACAATGATAAAATGAGGGTGACTCCCTCCTAATGAGGGTGAGTTGGAAAGTCTGAATATGCCATATAGTGGTTTACCATACCAAGAAGTATAGTTTAGCTAAACTATTCAAAAAAATGTCAACCAGGAACAAAAATTTGACCAAATATATGTGAACAGTCCTGATATGACAAATGTGCAATCCATTGATTGATACTTGTGATGATGCTTCAGTTCACTGTGTAGAATGATAAAGCTCAATCTATTGCACTAATTCCATTGCTACCTGATTACACACACAAAAAAAAACCCCTCTAACATTCTTGACTCAGTGCAGTGGCTGGATTGAGCTCTCTGAGCATGCTCAGTAAGTTGATACAGCTGAGTGGAGCTAGCCATTACAAAATAAGTTAGGTCAATACTGGCTGCAATTATATTCCAAGAATATGTAGCTCTTTTTTTTTTCTTTTTCTTTTCTTTTCTTTTTAGCTTGATAGCTAGTTGGAAGGGGTTTCAATGGATTAACTAAAATCCCCTGGACCCACCATTGCAGGGCCCACCCCCCCCCTCTATCTTCTTTTTCTGATTTCATTAGTTTACCCTGCAGCAGCAACTACTTTTAACTGGGTTTGCAACTACTGAATTTTATAATTAATATTATTCATTATTTATCTTGTCAAATAGCCTCACAAACAGGAAAAAAGAGCAATTTTTAGAAATGAAGTAAGTGTGATCAACAACACTAAAGGTGACACAGCCTATTTGTTCATCACTAGTTGATTTCGAAGCTGACAGACAATTTCCTAGTTTGGAGTGGAGAAAACTTCCAGCATCCTTGCAATTGAAATTTTATGAAAGAGTGACATCAAAACATTCACATGATCAATTGTCCCAAACTCCTGAGTCTCATGTAACATTTTAAAGGCTTTCTTTTCAGTACATAGATTACATATTATGAATAGGACACTGGGAATCTCATTGTTGTTTTTGATTGGGGAATAAGGGGATGGGTGGAACTTTTAAATTTAATCCCATTTCTACTTTAAAATCATGACTTCTCCATAGATATTATAAAATACGACTTTTTCCTTCAAAAATAATCCTTTGGTTCAAACAGGTTTCTTTGTTGAAATAAGATATAAACTGGATTTCTTTCTTCAAACATGGTTCCTTTGTTCAAGCATGGTTCCTTTTGTCAAATATGGGCCTTTCTTTAAACTTGGTATCTTTGTTTACATTCCATAGTTTTAGTTCATTATAGCTGTTTTTGTCTTGCACAAAGGATAATTTCAGCTAATATTACTTCTAAAGTAACTCTAAAGTATGATAAAATCTTTGCTAAGCTAATAATGAATTAAATAAAACAATTAATGTGAAAAACCACACATTCATAAAAAATATTTACTGATAACCCTTTCAAGAACTGCTAAATTAAATGTACACAAGTTGTATGACCCTTTACCAACTTATATCAGATATACCTATTATTCATTCATTTTGCCAGTGGTCCAGGAGGATGTGTTTGCTTATGCTGTGTGTGTACGTGTGTGTGGGTGTTGCATGGGTAAGTGTGTGTGGTGTTTGTGTGGGGTACATGTATATATGGTGTTTGTCCATGATAGCTGAAGGATCAGCAAATTGTTTTTGAATATCATGATTTTTTTTGTTGCAAAAATATCAAGTTGTAGAGATTGGAGGCAGTGATTTAGGAATGTAAAAAAGGCATATAATAATTGAGTGGTCATTCATTGTTTCAATGTTTCTAGGTTAGGTTTTTCTTGTTTCCATACTTCTTGGGGAAACCTTAAATCTTTTTTTTTTTCATGTATTTATAAAATATACCTATTGCTATTTGCTATCCATTATGAATCTTGTGGCATATTTTTTTAAATATTTTTACCCCAAAAAATGCATTTGTGATACATGTATTAGGTGTTCAGCTAAATGACTGATCCACAGTGTATGGCAGAGTTGATATGACACAAACCTTCCATGCCAGTCTTAAGGGTTAACCATAGGCAAGTATATTAAGTTACAAATGTTGATTGTGGTTAAGTTGGAGAAGAAATTTATATTCATTGAAAGGAATGCTTCTAAATGACCAAATATAAATCACATAAATTGTGGTCTGTGTTGAGGCCAGGACAATTGATTGGGCAGATCACATGACATTTTCTGTCTTTTATTGTGGTAATGCTACACCATAACCTACTAAAATTTAGTAAATAATATTATTAAATATTGGTAATAGGGTTCTATTTTATTGATTTTAATTTATTTTATTGTACACAAATTTTTAGTCCACACTCAGTTCTTTACAAGTTTACATTGCATTTGACATTAAGCTGAAGTTAGTGATTATCTTACATTCAGAGATACCAACAGGTTTGTGATGTGGCCATGCTTTCAGTTTCTACGTTAATAATGGTTACTTCAACATCATTTTAAGAAAAACTACATCATGATGACAATTTAATAATCCCTTGTAGCATTAAATACAAATAGCTATATTAAAATAATAATTAAAAAAATAACTTGAAATACCAATCATAATTGCGTAACACAATATTTTCATGTTCGGAAACTTCTTCTCATATTACATTGTGCACACCACACAGTTCAATTCTTGGTGGTCACTGTAAGGAGGACAGGGGAGGCCAGAGAAGAAGGTTGCTTCACTGTAGACAAATATTGCACCATTTGTACGAGCTTGACTACCACGTAAGGACTCCATAGCTTGGTCTACACACTCAAATGTAGCTTGCCTGTAAGTCTTATATTCTGTCATCAGATAGCCATAGTACTCCCTGGTCCAGATGGGAGGGCAGCTGGCCTTAGCTGGGATCATGACTACAGTTGGTCTGGTAGACACATGGCAGACAGCACAGGGAAAATTGTGGTCATGAGTTCCTTGGATAGGATTGTGATATTCTGCTCCATGGATGAATAAATGATTCTGTCTGAGTGCTCTGTTTGTGAGAGTGGAGCTGTATCCTGGATCTTCGGGCAGACAGAGATAATTAGATCTACCTCCATCTTGAGTATACCAGGAGCCTCCAGCTATGCCAGAGTAGACTAGCTCAGTGCCTGTTACTCCAGGGCAAGAACTCTTCCTCCACCTGATATAGGTGGCCCCTCCACTTGTAGGTCCAGGGAGTCCTTCCATCCCCTGGACTCCTGCTGGTTTCATTCACCTGCAGATGTTTTCCCACAGAATTTGGCAGGTATGCAAGAGGATAAATATATAGATGTACTGTAAAACTATACAACACTCATGCACATAATTAGGAGGAATTACTTTTGCAATGGCAGAGAAGAATGAATGTGGTGAAAGGGAGAATGATTTTGGAACCATTTTTAGCAGAAGAATGTATTCAAATAATAGGACTGAGGGATATATCCAATTATATAATGAGTTTTTTGTTTGCTTTCATAGAAGCTGTAAGTAGAAATTTTAATTCTCAGCTTAAAAGGGATGTATCACCAGAGCAACAAAAAGAAACAACCACAAAATGCCACTGGATCCTATTATGACTTATTTGGAAGCATGAGCTATAATAAGTTTTATTTTTAGAAAAAGATATTGTGAACATTTAACGGGACTAAAAACTGTCACTATTACAGAATACTGTCAAAATATATTTAAACCCTAATAACTTATATTTTTATTTATTTTCTCTTCAAAGGGATATCAGAAAGGAATGCTTAGGATTTTGAGCTCCATTTTGTAGTCATAACCAGATGGTTGTAGTATAAAGGGTGTTTGATTTGCAGCAAGTTGTAAACTTGGATTCTCAGTCATAATTTGCTGAAGTATAGGAAAACTTGTGCAGTTGTATACACAGCACAATAAGCATAAAATATAAGGGGTAAGAACTATTTCCTAACTTTCTTTCTGCCTGTTCACCACAATGTATCTCCGGCATTGTCATGCTCCATGGCGTGTGCTCTGAATCCAATAGGCAGAATGGTAGAGATGATATGGTGTCTGTGCTGTAACATCAAATCACAATGCTAGCTAATCATGTGTGATCTGAGTTGCATATATCATTGAGTTGACAATTTTTCCATTATCTGCTTGTTGGCCTGACATCGGACCATGATTGATGAGTGGTAAATATACTGCTGTTCAAACATGTTTCTTATTTTTTCAAACGTGGTTACTTTCTTCAAATGTGGTAACTTAGTTCATATTGCATTCCTTGTTCAGATAAGATTCCTTGTTCAGATATGGTCCCTTTGTCTAACATGATTCCTTTGTTCAAATATGATCCATTGTTGAGACATGGGCTCTTTGTTCATATATGTCCCTTTGATTGTTCAATATGGTCTCTTTGTTTCAACATGTTTCCATTTTATAAATATGGTTCATCTATCTGAATATTATTCCAATGTTCACTATATAGTAGGGAGAATGGGTTTGGTTTATTTGTTTATTAATCACGTCCACTGGAAGTGGTTTACACTGCCAAAAATGAATGTTAATTTTTTTAAAGTATTCATTAATTGTATCATGTTTGTTTGATTAATGAGATCAATATCAATAATCCCATCATGTTGCATTAGGTAAACTAAACTAGTTTGTTGCTGCAGGAAGCTGACCAAACAACCAGATGGTAGATACATCATACACCATGGATGATTTTTACCCAAATAATTTAGGGTGGCCTGGCCACATCACTTCCTATGGGAATGAGAAGCCAAAAAAGTGTTACCTATAAAAGACAAAACATGACATGCACATTCACAATGACTCTGGAAGTGACATGGACTGGGTCCCACCTGGCCACATTTCTTTCTTTGGGCATGTCATATTAAATACCAAAGTCATAATTAATACAAATTGTTGATCATGGTCTGGGTCATACTTGGCCACACCTCTTTGAGGCACAGGTCTCTAAGTGGAAACCCTTATTTAATGCCTGGTCTTGACTTTTTTCTTCTTTTTTTTTTCCCCATTTTAATAGTTTTTTCCCCCCAAAAAATGTGACAAGAAAGAGATATGTAATACAGGCACTCTTAGAACATATTCCTTTTTTACCCCAAAAAATCAGACAGGAACGAGATATAGAGCTAATACAGGCACTGTTAAAATTCATAACCATCAGAAATTCTCATTTCTCTCTCTCTCTCTTATCCTGCTAAGCAAACTCAAAAAATGCAGCAACATGCAACTGATGTGTACTGGCACTCAGTCCATTTATTTGCAGCTGGTAAGGGAAGGGAGGTGTTCACTAGATGGAGTGCTTTGTGTGAAGTTATGATAAGGGGAGTTTGAGTGTACAACATACTTTCATGGCCTTAAATATTTTAGTTACTTGAACTTTAGAAGTTTTAAGTATTACTTATGCAGAATTTGATCCCACCATCCTGGCTAGTAAGGATTGGAAACAAGAAAAGATCATTAGCTACCCTAAAAGGGGTGAGGGGCAAGGATTGGTGTCACTGGGAGAGGGTAGGGGTGCATTCATTTCATTCCATAGCACACACTCACACATGTAAACTTTTGAATCAGATTGTTGGCATTTAACTTTCATGCCTCCAAAACATTCTTGCCTTTCTAAACATCAAATGGAATGCTTGTTACATGCATACTTATGAGCTGCTGTTATGTGCATGAAGTATAAAGGCTAGCTAGAAGTCAATGATATCTTCAGTGGCTTGTGTTTCATGTTGACATTGGCCAGGCAATATGTATATATATACAGTATGTAAAAAAATGCATCTGGAATGAATCATTTCTTTTCCAATATTGCAATGAAACCCCCCAAAACACCTACCACCACCCAAAAGGATATATAATTAGTATAGAAATAAAATAGATGACTTTCTCATCATGCATAATAGGCTTACAATAATATCAAGTTGTGAAGTTGGAGGCAGTGATTTAGGAATGTACAATCAGGCACATAATAATATAATAATTGAGTGTTCATTCATTGTTTTAATATTTCTTGGGTAGGTCTTTTCTCATTTCCATACTTTTTGGGGAAACCCTAAATTTTTTTATTCTATATACTTATAGATGTTTTTATTAATATTTACTATCCATTATAAATGTTGTGGCATTTTTAAAAAATATTTTTACCAGAAAATGCTTTTGTGATACATATATAAGAAGTCCAGCAAATTTTCTGATCCACAGACTGAGATCTTGGTGTATGGCAGGGTTTACATGACGAAATCCTTCCATGCCAATTTTGATTGTTTAATGGGTAAGTGTATTAAATTACAGATGTTGTTTGTGATTAAGTTCAAGAAGAAAATTTTAATATTCCTTCAAAGGAATTTTTTTAAATGACCAAATTTAAACCTTGTTAATCGTTCTTTGTGTTGAGGCCAGGGCAATGGATAGAACAGATCAAATGACACTTTCTGTCCTTTATTGAAGCCATGATATCTTTTATTATAGCCTACTAAAACAAGTACGAACATTTTTTTCTCCTGGTTGCTTAGAGTATCTCTTGTTCATTTCACTTGAGTCAGATATCCACATAAATTTTAGTCCACACCCACTTCTTTATAAGTTTACAGTTGAATTTGACATGGAAGCAGATATTAGCGATTATTTTAAATCTGGTGTAGTCATAGCACTAGAGCACAAATGTACTGTAAGTGGTAAAGAAGTTTGCACAAGTAGTTCTGGTAAAGTGGAGAGTAGTCACAATGATATAAATTCTATTCCC
Source organism: Lycopodina hypogea (assembly GCA_963969325.1). Classification (NCBI taxonomy): domain Eukaryota; kingdom Metazoa; phylum Porifera; class Demospongiae; order Poecilosclerida; family Cladorhizidae; genus Lycopodina; species Lycopodina hypogea. The sequence goes on along the minus strand of OZ017786.1, from coordinate 8,401,066 downwards.
ATTCACTTTGCCACAGGAGGTAAGAGGTTTGTGATCCACTTGACAAGTACCAGCTAAAAGTGACCACTCTAAAATTTTATGGGGATTAGGTATTTGAAGCTTTCCTGCCAACCAGCCAACCAGCCAACCTCAGGTGAAGCCAGATAGCTGCACTTAATTTATAACAACATTTCTGAAGTTCTCTCTCATTTTCATCATTGTTGCTCAACCCTTGTGTGAGTTATATATGTAGTGGTGTTCTGTTTCACACGGATACAATAAATTAACCAAACCAATTAATTAGTTCACACAGATAGTGTGGACAGGTTTAGTGTTATGTGGGTGTGGACACAAGAACATGGTTGAAAACTGCTGTTGCTGGAGAGCAATACAAACAGGTTTGGGATGTGGCCATGCTTCAGTTTCTACATTAATGAGTTACTTCAACATCTGAATAGGAAAAAGCACACCATGAAGATAATTCAATAATCTCTCATAGCAATATATACAAATAGCTATATTAAAATTCTAATCAAAAAATAACTTGGAATATCATTCATAGTTGCATAACACACAATATTTCTAGGTCTGGCATATCATATTACATTGTGCACACCACACAGTTCAGTTCTTGGTGGTCATTGTAAGGAGGACAGAGGAGGCCAGTGGAGCAGGTTGCTTCAGTGTGGTGGAATGCTGCACCATTTGTGTTAGCTTGACTACCAGGTAAGGACTCCATAGCTTTGTCCACACACTCAAATGAACTTGTCTGTGACTCTTATGTTGTGACATCAGATAGCCATAGTACTCCCTGGTTCAGGTGGGAGGGCAGCTGGCCTTAGCTGGGATCATGATTACAGTTGGTCTAGTAGATACACGGCAGACAGCACAGGGAACATTGTAGGCATCAGTTCCTTGGATAGGAAGGTGATACTCTGCTCCATTGATGGATGAATAATCCTGTCTGAGTGCTCTGTATGTGAGAGTGGAGCTGTATTCCGGATATTCTGGCAGACAGAGATAATTAGATCCACCTCCCTCTTGTTCCCACCAGGAGCCTCCAACTATGCCAGAGTAGACTAGCTCAGTGCCTGTTACTCCAGGGCAAGAACTCTTCCCCCACCTGATATAGGTGGCCCCTCCACTTGTAGGTCCAGGGAGTCCTTCCTTCCCCTGGGGACCATGTTCTCCACAGGGTCCAGCTGGTCCTGGTGCTCCATCTCTCCCTGGAAGACCATCTCTGCACCTCAGCAGCTCAACAAACACACTGGATGTATTTGTTTCACTCACCTGCAGATGCTGTGCCACAGAATCTGGCAGTGATGCAAGGGGATAAATATATAGCCTCATTGTACAACTATACAGCACTCATACACATAGTTAGGTGGAAATACCTTTGCAGTGGCAGATAAAAATTATGGTGAAGAAGAAAAATACCTTGATTCCCATTTGTAGGAGATAGGACTTGGAAAAAAAACAACTAACTTATCTTCATCAATTTGATTTAAATCTGAACTTTTTATTCAAATTCAAATTTTGAGGTTTAAATTTGGTACTACACCATAGCAACTGGAAATATACCTCAAATAGCCACAAAATTATGATTTACTTTTTAAAAAGGAGTAATTCATTGTTTTTATTTCAGAAATAATTCACGTTAACTAGAATGTACCCCATAGTCAGGATAGTTAAATAGTACTGTTGAGATAATTACAAATTACAGCCACAATATATACTCTGATAGAAAATTTTATTTGTCTCTCCTCCCAAGTGGAAACAACAGAAAAAAATCAATGAGGCAACAAAATTTTATATAAAAACAGCTGGCCCAGCAGGGCAAGTAGCTAGTGGTCAGGTTGGTTTTAAGCCAAGTGTTGGTGCAAGCAACAACAAAAAAACTGTGAAAAATAAACCAAATTGCATTTAGCAACTAATTGAATATGCAGAATAGAAAAGAAATTAGAGAAAAGCTTTATACCAGATTATAAAATCCATGCTGAGGAGTAAGGTGAATCTGTTGCTAATTATGAAAGTCATAAGTCTTCAGCAAAAAGTTCAGAGATACCAATCTATGAATCTATGAACAGAATAAAATAGATTATAGCCATAATGAAATTGGATGAGTATAGCAATAATTATAGCTATAATCACACAATAAGTGGACACACAGACAATTTACTATTAATTAAATTGGGGGAGAGAAAGGATCATCTTAAACAAATTTTTTTTTGTATTGGATTAGCCTAAAAGAGAATAAATAAGTCAACATTCCATCCAAGTAGAACACAAGTTAGATGACATTTTTTCAATTTAAATTGAAGCACCTATCACTTAATGGCATACTGCTGTGTACTTGGGAAAGATGCTTTTAAATTGTCCTCTAAGTGGATACAGTGGATTCATTTTTTTTCTTTATTATTTCATTTTGTGCAAAAGATTACCATGATATTACAATTTGATTCACATAAATTTGCTGGTAAAATTCTTGTTAAGTTAGCATGTCTGGAAATATAGTATTTTTAGTGTAGGAACCTTTGTTGGACTCCAGACTTTTCAGGCATGGTAGAGCCTGAGAATGAAATGGAAAGGAAAATGAAAGGGTCTGAGCAGTTTCACTGAATTCATTTAGAGGGTGTTCAATATTGTGGCTTGTAGTCCTAGGAATAGTGCAGGTTGGTGGTTTCTTATGCAGGCATGACCAGATAAAGAATAGACAAGCATACATATACACAAATATAAAATGGATAAGGATGACCACTAAGGGAAGCCATGTGCATGCTACAACCATAAGAAATGGTGTGTGAGTGTGTGTGTGGGGGGGGGGGGGGGGGGGATAATCACATTCCATATTGGTAATAAATAAAACAGATATTTATACCTTGAGAACAATCTGAACACAAGAAATACTACAATAATTGATAAAGAGAAGTCTAAAAGAACTTACCACATTAGCTACACATATTTTCAAGAAGTGATGAGTAAGGGGACTGTAACAAACTTATGGAAACATGAACTGATGTAAAGCCAGTGAGTTACTAAATTTTGAAATTGAGGAAGACTTCCCAGCTATTCTGGGGTTGAGTGTTCCTGGGGTACTTTGTGATGATCAATTATTTTATAGGTACTAATATAGAAAGAGGGAATTTGATCAAACATCAGGAGGGAGGGGTGGAGGGTGGGAAAGATAAAACAACAGCAGAGTATACACATACAATGTTTTAGTCACAAATTTCAGGAACTCAGCTATCATTTGGAAATGAATCTACTTTAAGAGTTAGTGTAACAATAGATGCTATGAACTCCTTTGAATTCCCACAAGGGCTGTGTCAACAGAAGCAGTCAGATATTATCACAGGGTCAGAGTCCAGATAACCATGTCACTTATTAAAGTGGAGTCTAGAGATGTCTGCCAGTGATAATAATATAGTCATAACATTGTGATATGATTCAACTATTGTTCAACTTAGAGGAACAGAAAAGACTAACTTAACCTTGTGATGCAACATAGCATGTGTATTTATAGCTATATATGGGGGAGGGGATGAGAGATCAAAATATTATGATAATTAAACAGTGTTCAAGATAGCATCCTTTGCAATAATTAATCACAAATAGAAGTGGAGTGAACTACTTAGATACACATGTATGTGGCAGCAGGAGGGAGTTCAAAGAGTCACATGTTTGTGATGTGATGATGGGAATACAAGGAGACAGTGCATCACAACTTTTAGAAAATTTGTAAGTCACTATGACTGCATTAATTACTGATATCACACAATTAGTTTAAAGGGAGTACTACTACAATCATGTGGCAGACATAGAAGCCTAGGTAGCTATGAGGTTAGAAATTGCCATACAAGACCTGCATTTTTATTGTATACAGAGATAAAGAAACACCATTATTATCTATTAAAATTCAATTTTTGTACTCACTATATTTTAATATTTACTTCATTTTAATACTACTGCAATTATGTGGCAAATATAGAAGTCTATTGCTACAACTATGAGGCAGACATAGAAGCCTTAGTTCAAGTGAGCGTAGAAATTACCATGCAAGACCTGCCTTTTTACTGTATACAGAGATAACAATATATTATTATCTATTAAAAATCAGTTTTTATACTCGCTATATTTAAATATTTACTTTATTTTAATACTACTGCAATTATGTGGCAAACATAGCAGCCTAAGTTATTGTGAGGTTAGAAATCATTATACAAAACTTGCCTCTTTACTGTATACAGGAGATAAACAAAATTTATTATCTATTAAAATTCAGTTTTCATTCTCACTATATTTTAATATTTACTCTACTTTAATATTTAAGCAACAGGCAACTCCTGTGGCTGAGATGTTCCTATATAGGGAGTAATACTACAATCACACATGTCCAACATAGAAACCTACATAATTATAAGGTAGAAATTGCCATACAAGTCCTGCCTTTTAAATGTACACAGGGAGACAAAGAAATTACTATATTATAGTCTCTTTATATTTACCCTTAATATTCACTGTATTTTAATATTTCTAAACATCTCAACTCTTGTGGATGTGGTGATCATTGATAGGTAATAGGAAGAAATTTTGAAATAGTGGATGGAACCAAAATGTCAATGATTATATAAAACTTCCCAATTGGTGGAATGAACATCCTGTGAAAATGTGAGCATCATCAGTGCAGCTGTTCCAGTGATGGTAGAGGACACACAAAGAGATTCAAATTGTTGTAAAGACAATAACTACGCTGCTGTAACTTGAAGACAGATGTCCTCTGAGGGAAATAATATACATGCCGGAACCTTAGGAAATCAAAGGGAAAAATCACACTTCATATTTATGGAATATAAATCCACATAGACTTACCTTGGAAAAAATTTTAACACAAAAAAGGTATAATATTTGATAAAGTGAATTTTAAGTGTTCTCACCAGCTATATTCCAGAAGTGATGACTATGGAGGAGTTGATAACAAACTTGTGAGAACATGTACTTCAAAAAACCAAATGAGTTGCTAAATTTTGAAATGAAAGATTTCCCAGCAATTCAGGGAATTTGTGATGGCTGGGTGTATATTGATGATACAAATACTTACTGCATATTAGCATTGAATAGAGGATAAGGAGAGTGAGATAGTGAGTGCACAGTGACTGATAAAAAAAATTTGACCACTTATCTGTGGAGGGGGGGGGGAGGGTTAACATATATTTATATAATATTTTAGCTATTAATCTAAGGGAATTTTGTTCGAAAATGAATCTATTTCAGCAATCAGTGTAATAACAATATGCAATGGATCCAATTTATATTTTAAGTTCCCATGAGATTCAGTATCAACAGAAGTTTAAGATATTGTCACATGATCACAGACCAGATAACTTAGTAATTTATAGAAGTGGAGACCAGAGATGCCTGTCAATGGTAATGGTGGAATCATGATAACTTACTACGATTTCACTATAATTCAACTTCTAGAACAGAAAATATGAACTTGGCATGGTAAACCAATGTGTGTGTTTGTGTGTGTGTGCGTCCGTGTATGTGTGTGTTATTATGTGGGAGGAGGGAGGAAAGATAAGAAAGACTATAGTAATGCAGCAGCATTATGGATAGCATCCTTGTAATAATTATTCACAAATAAGTTGTGGAGAAGGAAGAATTCCCCAAGCACAAGTGGAATAAACTGCTTACATACACATATGTATATGGCAGTGTGATGTGATGATGGGAATACAACTAGGAGACAGATGTTTACTACAGGAGCTCCACATGTGCATCATAACTTTTAGAAGATCTGTAAGTCACTATGACTGCAGTAATTACTGTTGTCACACCATTAGGTTTAAGTGAGTACTACTATCATGTGGCAGACATAGAAGTCTAGAGAATTATGAGTTTGGATAATTATGTGTCAATAAAAGCATAGATAATTAAGAGATTAGACAAAGCATACAAGATCTGTCTGAGAGGGAGATAACCAAACCACTTTATTATAGTGTATTTGAATTTAATCATATTACATACTCTATTTCTCTATTTCAAGGAACAGCAACACATGGGGTTGAGGTGTTCCTTGAGGGAGAGTAGAAAAAAAATCCTAAATAGTGGATGGACCCCCAAATATTATTTGGTAATCATCAGCCAAACTGTCCCATTGATGATAGCCAGCTCACAGATATACACACACACAGATTTTTCAAAGATGATCATCTTGGGAAAGATGGAGCACAAGGACCAGCTGGATCCAGTGGAGAACATGGACATACAACCCTATAAATTTGAGCCTTTAGGCCCAATCATCTGGGAGTAGTTATTGTGCTATTTGTGCTACAGCCATGGATGTAGAAACTGTGGCAGACACTTATTACTTTTATCAAGGACAAAAAATAAACCAACTATTAGTTCTAGTTGAGGTTTAAGAAAGACAAATTTTAACCAATTGATACTCTTGGAATTAGATAAACAATTCCAGATAGCAACAGAATATATATTACTTAGCCAATTAGTTCAGTAAATTTAAAGGGTAACTAAAATTCTATTTATCCAACAAAAAAAAATGTTTTTTTTTTCATTGCAGTTTTGGGAAGTCATTGAACAAAAGCACAGGAAAATTTTTTCTTCTAGAAATAATTATTAGGAGATACAGGAAGCTAAACTTACATATTTCAATCTACTTCTTTTTGGGTGCATGGCTAATTGTGAGGCAATGTCTGGAACCATGGTAAGGAAACATAATGGAGTTAATTGCTAGTGGCTACTTGGGGGCCTGCTGTGAGTGCAAAGCTTCATGGACTATACATAGTTGTTGGTGTTTGTAATAACCTTGTTAGCAAAAATGTTTAGAGGATTTTCAGGAGTTTGAGGCATGTTTGAGCCCAATTTTGTTCAGTGGAAGTAATGCCTAATAAGAGCACTATTCAGGAGTTGAGGTATCCTAAAGGTTGAATGTAGCTAAAACCACAGCAGGTAGTGATACATCTATATCAATCCCATGTAGGTATGAGCTACATGACAATAGTTCTGAAAATTTTAGTCATTAATCTGAAGAAAGGCTTACAGATTTGTCATCACCACCCAAAAGTTTTCTTCTTTTTTTTTTTTTTTTTTTTTCATTTTCACACTCAGTAACCTTTCTTTGGCTATACATGTGGCCACTGCAATATAATGGACACTAGTAAAGAGTGTTCTAGATTTGAGAAGAACCAAGACTTTGGACAATATAAATGATCTGCCATCCAGGTTCAGCTTTCTGTGTCACAAAATAGGAGTCCTCCAATTTTCCTGCTAGCAGTATTGACAATAATATGGGATTGGATTACAGCAATCTCCAAAGAATGAGTAAGGTAAAGTCATAATATTGTAATGACTTGTTCTAGCCATGTATAGGAGGTTGACACAGAAAGCTGAACCTGGATAGTCAGTAACACACACTAAATTCAAATCTTACACATCTTTTATCTTGTCCAAAATAATGGTGCTTCTTGAAGCAAGCAAATCTTAAAGAAAAGGTTACTGTTGTTTTCAGTGGTGATGACAAACCTGCATACTTGTCCTCTGATTCAGGACCAGAATTTTCAGCACAAGAATAGAATCAGAAATACTGTCACTTGGCTCACATCTACATGGAGGTGGTATTGGTATATCACCATCTGCTGTGTTTTCAGCTGGAGACAGCATTTTATGATGCCTAAATTCATGGAAAATCTTCTTCTCTGCTATCACTTCTGCAAAACTAAAATTGGACTCACACATGCCAGAACTCCTGAAAATCCTCTAAATTTTACCATAGCAGGCCACCAAGTAGCTACTAACCATTAACTTGGAAGGATGTTGATTGAAATATGCAACTTTAGCTGCATAGATCTCCAAGAATAATTACTTTTTAGAAGATTAATTTTTACTGTGCTTCATGTTCACCAATGACTACCCAAAACAGCCAACAATTTTTTTCTTCTATAAATAATATTTTATTTGCTCTTTAAAGGGTAACTGAAATGGAGAAAGAAAAAAAAAAATAATAAAATATATATATATATATATATATATATATATATATATATATATACAATAGCAGCATATACCTGGTGTGTATATACATATATATATATACATATATATATATATACAATAGCAGCATATACCTGGTGTTGCCCGGCCAATATCAATATTAAACTTTATAGAAACCATTAAAATTTTGGCCTGGTTGGCCCTTTAATTAGCTTTGGGTAGCCAAAATAACTTCCAGTGCATGTGGCTAGTACCAAACCACACACATTGCCACACCTACATGTAGTTAATAATGCTCACCCGATTACTTACACTCAGTATGCCAAATTTTAGCATGATTACTCCATAAATGAGTATTTGGCAGGCATAATGATGTCCTATGGGTGTGGCCAGGACCAAACTACACCCAGTGACACACACACATTTGATTAGTAATGCTCACCCAGTTTCTTGGAAGTCTCATTCCAAATTTCATTCTGGTTGGTCTTTTCATTAGTTTTGAATAGCCAAATCAACTTCCAGTGGCTGTGGTCTGCCAGACCACACCCATATTTGGTTCATAATGCTTTCCTTGGTACTTGGAGACCACACACCAAAATTTTCCCAGATTGGTCTCTGATTAATTTTTTAAAGCCAAAATTACTTCCTGTTAGTGTGGCTATGACCTAACTGCACCCATTACCATGCCTACATGTGTTTAATAATGCTCAACCTGGTCTAGGAGAGTATATACTGAAAATTTCGGCCTTTTTGGTCTAAGCGTTTGGCTGTGATGCCTAAACACAAACATTTAAATACCAAAATATATATTAAAATGTTTGTTGACCTAACTCATTCTGTCTAAGCATTATTTGGAATTTTTTTTAAAATGCCAATGGGAAGAGGTGTAGCCAGAAGGGATCACACCCATTTTACTCTCAAAGTCAAGTTATGTATACATAATAATGCTCAACCTGTCGCTCCAAGGATTTGTTTGGAGAAAGTACCATTTTTGGCCTCTTTGGGCCTGACATGAAAGCAGAAGTGGTTGTGGTCACATAAATGTACTCAAAACATTTATCACATCATATAGATTCCAAATATATATGGGTTCATGAGTCTATCTCCCTAGGTTCAAGTGTTTTTGCTGAAATATCATTTTTGGCATTTTTAGCCTTACACAGGGAAAGGAAAAGGTGTGGCCAGTTGAAACCCAGCCCATGTTACTTCCAGAGTTAAGTTGTATGTACATATCAAGTTTTAGATCTGTAGCTTCTAGGGTTTATTTTGGTAAGACATCTCTCTTTTTTTTTCCTTTTTCTTGTTACCATGGTAACTACCTTCTGAAATTTTAAGCCCACATTCTAAGTTGGTACAAAACTTATCATCATGCAGAGTTTCAGAGAAATCCTCCTACCGGTTTGGCCGGAATGATGGTACAAACATACAGACATACAAACATCAGACAGACAGACAGACAGACAGACAGATAGACAGACAGACAGACAGACAGACAGACAGACAGACAGACAGACAGACAGACAGACAGACAGACAGACAGACAGACAGACAGACAGATTCTTTTTTTTCACAGACATGCTACCTGGCATAGAACCATCTCAGGGTTGGTCTCCTCCATCCCTAAAAGTTTGGTCAAAATCTAACAGATGGATTTTGAGAAACGGATGAACATAGTTACATAGTCAGTTACATAGTTACATAAATTTTCTAATATAGATATATGTATATATATATATACATATATATGTATATGTATATATATATCTAGTTAGAAGTCAGTTATCCGAACATATCAGCTAACCAAACATCATTTGAAACTGCAACCACAACAATGCAAGCAGGATAGAACAAAAAAAGAGAGCAACAGTTATTAAATTGGCACAAACATAAAGATTAACTAACCTAGACATTGCAGCTGTTTTCTCCAGGGTGTTTATGGGGCTAAAAATTAAAATGTAGTGAGTAATGGGAAAACTTCATCTATTGTAGCTACCCAGTGCAACCTGAGAAATCAACAGTCCATAATATTATTAGGAAAAAGGATTAGCTCAGTTATTCCATAATACATTTAATATTAAAAAAAAAAAAAAAGAATATTAAGTTTAATTTTAATATATCATATAATTGTATTTATTTGAGCAACATGGAGGTAACTTAATTTATCTGAACATTTCAGTTAACCTAACCCTTTCATCACAACAGGTTCAGATATCTGACTTCCTACTGTGTGTGTGTGTGTGTGTGTGTGCGTGCGCGCGTGCGTGCGTGCGCGCGTGCGTGCGTGCGCGCGTGCGTGCGTGCGTGCGTGCGTGCGTGCGTGCGTGCGTGCGAGAATGTGTGTGTGTGTGTCCATATAAGCTGCAACACAAACTACCAAGATAGTTTCTGTCCTCCAAATCAATTGCTAAAGTAGCAAGTGGATACTCATAGAAATCACCAAATGTTCTCCATATTCTAGCCAAATTTTTTTAAGCTAGATTTGTTACAGCTAGCCATAGCATTGTTATGGCTAGCTGACTAACTTTTTTCTGCTTTCAGCAGTGGCCCTCTCTGAAGCTTTACACTGCTGACAGTGAGTCTCTCACTCTCTAAAGCTCTACACTACCAACTGCAGCATCTACTACTGCTACTGCTACTGCTGCTACTACAACTACTACTATAGCCACATTTTTAAAAATATATCTTTGACAGTGTGTAAAACTAAAGGAAAAAGTGAAAGAAAAAATATTTCTTAGAAATGAAACTGGTAAGTAGGGTTGATGTGTCAGCAAAAAGTGCAGAAACAAGATTTCTGTGACAGAGTATGTTACAAAATTCCCTACTTCACTGATTCCACATTCTCAAGAATCTCACGTAATGTTGTGACGCCCCACCTCTTCATTTCGTAGCTAGCTCATGTAGAATAATTACTCATAGTTCACAGGAATTTTGCAACAAGGACTGTCACACTATAGTGTAGAATTCTAAGTTCAGAGGAATCAGTGAAGTAGGGAATTTTGTAACATCCACTGTCACAGAATTCTAGCTTCTGTAGTTTTTGCTGACACATAAACCCTACTTACCAATTTTATTTCATAGAAATATTATTTACTTTCACTTGCATATATATATCTCATATATATATAAAAGGATATGTCTGTCTGTCTGTCTGTCTGTCTGTCTGTCTGTCTGTCTGTCTGTCTGTCTGTCTGTCTGTCTGTCTGTCTGTCTGTCTGTCTGTCTGTCTGTCTGTCTGTCTGTCTGATGTTTGTATGTCTGTATGTTTGTACCATCATTCTGGCCAAACCAGTAGGTGGATTTCTCTGAAACTGGCATGATGACAGGTTTTTGACCCAACTTAGAACATGGACTGAAAAGTTCGGAAAAAAGTTACAATGGTAACATGAAATAGCTAAATATTGTATTTGGCCAGAAAAACACTTGGAGTAACAGATCTAAAACTTGGTAATCATATACAACTTAATTCTGGTAGTAACATAGGCTGGGTCTCACTTGGCCACACCTCTTCCTTTCCCTGAGTAAGGCTAACAATGCCTAAAATGGTATTTCAACAAAAACACTTGAACCTAGGAAGTTAGACCCATAAACCCATAAACTTGTATATATTTGGTATCTATATAATCTGGGGAATGTTTTAAATACATGAATATGACCACACCCATTTCTGTACATGTCAGGCCAAAAAAGACCAAAAAAAAAAGAAAAAGGTTCTTTAACCTGACAAACCCTTGGAGCAACAGATTTAATACATGGAATAACATGGGCCGAATCCCCCCTTCATTGAACAAGTCATGAGGGGATAAAGTTGAAATTAGTGACAGGATATGAAAAGAAAATCCAATAAGGAAAGAAAAAAAGAAGACTGAAACCATCAGCCTGAACCTATGAGCAAAGTGGACATTCTACTTTAGAAAGTGAATGAAGGAAAAATATATGTAGTGAACTGCCAACACTGCAAACCATTGACTTGCTTGGTTGTTTTATGTTTTCTAGAGTCCTTCTGATGATGGCTACCTACAACAAGGTGGATCAAATAAAGATTTATTACTGAAATATAAAAATCTTTGAAGGGTAATTTAAAGTGAAATAAAAGTAGCTCAATTTGACCAAATTAAAGGGGGTAAAACCCCTTTTTCTATAAAGAAGACAGACACTTTAAAGATAATAAAATTGAAAAACCATAAAATTGGTCATTAGGGATAATTTAAAATTAAAGAAATGAAATAAAATGAATGTAACAAAATTAAGGAGGGAAAATAGTAAAAAAGAAAACAGGATACATTCAAGATATGTGGCTTGTGAGCGGCTACCCTAGCTTCAACTAATATTATTCTGCAAGCTAGGATAGCTGCCCCGCTCCCTAGCCTATAAACAATTCTACCACTGTAAATAAACTAAGGCTACCTAACTGTGATTATGAGTAGCCAACAGTAGGTTCACACACTCAGACTCCCTTCAAAATAGATAGTATTAAATACTGGTCAGAGACTCTCTGTACCAGCAACCAACAATGATCTTTCCAATATTCAATATACACTATGACACTTTCTATTACTTATAACATGGACACTCTAAAAAAAATAACAGTTTAGTTGTATATTTTTATAGTCAGGCCATTCTGGGGCCCCTGCTCTGGCACCCTGCCTGGCTGGCTGTTTGTTCATTATGTGAGTTTATTGTAATTACTTCCTTGTCTTAGCTCTTATAATTAATTTCCTTTACCGGAAACCCATAACTCACATTATCACAATCAGCAATTAACTTTGTTATCATCATCTTTCTTTATTCAATCATCCTTCTTATTCATTTCTTTTACTCTCTTTCTTATTATTAACTTTGTGATGTCCTTTACTTGTTCTCTGCCTTGTCACAGGCAGAGTCACTGGGAGTAGTCTCGGTGGCTCTGACATGGCTTGCCCTTACTTTTAAAGTAATAATGCTTTAAATATAGTCCATGCCCTGAGCCCTAGTATTACCTCACCCCTACTTAATTTTGTTATATTTTATCTTATTTCTTTTAATTTTTTTCCTCTCCACTATTTAATGGTGTTTTTTTTTTAAATATTTTTAAAGTGGTCTATCCCCTTTTTAGAATTTTCCCCATTAATTTTGTAAAATTTATTTTATTTATTTATATTTAAACTGTCTTTCTGGGGAATATACTTTTTTCCTTTTCATTTCCTGATTTTAATTCAGGTTTGCCAAGACTTTTTCCAACATGACAGGCTAATTTAACAAAAAACCTGATCCCCTTCATCTCCCCTCCCCCTTACCCACCTCTTCCTATAATAGCTCATTTTTGGAAGGTTTTTTTTCCTTCTTTTGGGGAATTTGGTGAGGGATTAAACCTAGACAGTACTGACAATTTGGATATAAGGGCCACAGCCAATGAATGTATTTGTGCAAAAGAATCACATCAGCATATATCAGTGAATTTGAAATTCTTATTACTCTGAATAATTTGGTTCCAGAAATGATGACTATGGAGGAGTCTATATAAACTTGTGGGAACATAGACTTCCTAAAACTAAATGAGTTCCTAAATGAAAAATGAATATTTCCCAGCAATTCAAGGACACTCTGTGGGCAGAATACATATTTGATGATACAAGTACTTAATGCTTATTATGTAATGACATAGAAAGAGGATGAAGAGAGACAGATAGTGAATGCAGAGGGACTGCTATTAACTTTTGACCACACATCTATGGGGGGGGGGGGGGGGGACATATTTATATGATACTAGCAGCATATACCCGGTATTACCTGGCCAATGTCAACATGAAATATTATAGAAGCCACTCAAACTATTCCTGGTTTGCCTTTTAATTAGCTTTTCACAGCCAAAACTACTTCCTGTACCAAATACCAAACCACACATATTTTCATGCCTCTATGTAATTAATAATGATCACCTGGTTACTTGGACTCCATATGCTCAATTTCAGCCTAATTAGTCCATAAATGAGTTTTTGCAAGTATAATGATGTCCTATAGGTGTGGCAATGATCAAACCACACCTATACACACACGTATATGTAATTAGTAAAGCTCACCCAGTTGCTTAGAAGTGTCATTCCAAATTTCAGTTTGGTTGGTCATCTGATTAGCTTTTAATAGCCAATACAACTTCCACTGGTTGTGGCTATGGCCAAACCATACCCACATGTGGTTAATAATGCTTTCCTGGGTACTTGGAGACCACACGCAAATTTTTTGGCCTTATTTGGCTTAATTAACTATTTTCAGCCAAAATAACGTCCTGTGGGTATGGCTATGGCAAAAAGACATCCATTACAATACCCACAGTACAGTACACCCAGAATTTCAGCCCTTTAAATCCAGGTGTTTAGCCGTGATGCCTAAATATATATTAAATTGTGTTCGTCGATTTAACTCCTTTGGTCCAACCATTTTCAGAAGATCTTTTTTTGGCACTTTTTCACTGTATACACCAATTGGAAGAGGTGTAACCAAGAGGGATTCCACCTATGTTACTCTCAAAGTCAAGTCGTGTATGTATACCATGTATTAACTGTTGCTCCAAGAGCTTGTCTGGCCAAAGTACCATTTTTGACCTTTTTTTGGGCCTGACATAAAAACAGAAATAGTTGTGGTCATATACATGTACTTAAAATGTCCCCCAGATTATATCGATTCCAAATGAAAATGGGTTCGTTGAAATACCATTTTTTGGCATTTCTAGCCTTACACAGGTAAAGGAAGAGGTGTGGTGGCCATGTGAGATCAAACCCATGTTACTCCCAGACAAAGTTGTATATGATTATCAAGTTTTAGATGTGTAGCCCCAATGGTTTTACTGGCCAAATACCATATTTGGCTACTTCTCGTTATCATGGTAACCACTTTCCGAAATTTTTAGTCAAGTTTTAGGTTGGGTTAAAACTTATAATCATGCCAAGTTACAGAGAAATCTACCTACTGGTTTGGCCAGAATGATGGTACAAACATGCAGACAGATACACAGATAGACAGACAGACAGACAGACAGACAGACATCTCCTTTTATATAAATATATGAGATAGGAGGAGATTTTAGTAAATAATCTGAGGTAATTTTGTTTGAAAATGAATGTATTTCAGAAGTCAGTGTGACAATAATATGCAACTGACCCAATTTTTTCAAGTTCCCATGAGATTCAGTATCAACAGGAGTTTAAGCCATATAACTTTGTTATTTATAAAAGTGGAATCCAGGTATACCTGTTAGTTATAATAATGGAATAATAATAACTTACTATGATTGCACGCATAGTTCAACTGCTAAGAACAGTTCACATTAATTTGCATGGTAAACCAATGTGGTGTGTGTGTGTGTGTGTGTGTGTGTGTGTGTGTGTGTGTGTGTGTGTGTGTGTGTGTGTGTGTGTGTGTGTGTGTGTGTGTGTGTGTGTGTGTGTGTGTGTGTGTGTGTGTGTGTGTGTGTGTGCATGTGTGTGTGGTGTTTGTGTGTGTCTGTGTGTGTGTATCATGTGGGGGAGGAGTGTGGAAAGATAAGATATATAGTACTGCAACAGTGTTCTGGATAGCATCATTGTAATAATTACACACAAATAAATTGTGAAGAAGATAGAATTCCCCAAATAGAAGTGGAGTAAACCACTTAGATACACATATGTATATGGCAGCAGGAGGGAGTTCAAAGAGTCCCATGTTTGTGATGTGATGATGGGAATACAACTAGGAGACAGATGTTTACTACAGGAGCTCCATATGTGCATCACAACTTTTAGAAGATTTGTAAGTCACTGTGACTGGAGTAATTGCTGATGTCACACAATTAGGTTGAAGGGAGTACTACTACAATTATGTGGCAGACATAGAAGCCTAGATAGGTATATGGTTAGAATAGTCAGTCATACAAGATCTGCCTATTAACTGTATACAGGAACAAAATGAAATTACTATATTAAAGTATATTCTAATTTAATCTTAATATACACTTTATCCCAGGGAGCAGAGCACAGCTGAATTATCCTGAGTAAACTTTATAATTTTTTTCAGAATCCTGGATGTCTTTGTAAGAGAACTTTTCCTAAATTATGGCATCTGTTAAGTTAAAAATCACAGGACATATGCAGCTTCACCTGGTACAGTTGTAAAACATCATCTTGCTTCCTTCAAAAGGGTTATTTTTGGTGTTTCAGTTACTTTACTATGTACAACAGCAACCTGGGATAATATTTTCACAAAATTTATCGATATAGATTCAGCTATTAAGAGCCATATTCAACATCAAAATTGTTAGGATGTGTTTTATGCATGTACAGTTTAATAGCAATTTTTTGGATTTTAGGTATTCCTTTTTAGGTAATTTCAATTTTATCATTCTTGAAAAAATTATAAAAATCACTCAATTGGTTAAATTTTCAATTTCAGCTGCTCCTCCTTATCCTATCTTTATACACTAGAGTTGGTTAAGAGTTAAACTCCCAAGGATGGCAGGTAACATGTCTTCCTTTGCAGTATGAAACATAAAGGCCTGAAGTAGATAGACTAACATAATATTAGTATGACCCCAAAACATGCAGAACCAGAACTTCCAACAATGGTAACTTAGATAGCTAGTTATAACCTAACTCAGGTTGATGCTCCTGCAGGAGCATATGAAATGATTACTAATATAGCTAGTAATAATTGAAAGAATACACTAGATATTAATTTATAGTTCAGCTAGCTAACTATAGCTAGATTAGTAGCTAATTGATTTTATCAACCTGCCGTTACTGCAGTTTGCCTATAGCTAAAGCTATTGCTCCTAGTAGCAAGGAAACTTATCTAAACTTATCTAAACTTAACTTTACCACATCAGTTATCAGTTACGCTGAAAAGAGGTATTAGTGACTGCAAGTATGAAAGTTAGCTGAATCTAACTACTATTGTTATTGCTAGTAGCAACTAGAAGACCACCCTTTACCAAATTTTTATCTTGAAAAGGGGAAAGTTTTGTGGGAACTATCCCTGGATCCGCCCCAGAATTATATTAGCGAATTTCAAATTCTTGTTTCTCTGAATATTATCTTTTATATACAAAACTCTGATTGATCTAGACTTTAGTTGAGTATATAAATTGTAAATTGAGCAAGATAAATGAATCCAGCTGCCCTGAAATGCTCTCATTTGGATAGAAATTTGTGGTGAAATTTGGTTTCCTCCTGTATCCTACCTCCATCATCACCATGATTTATGTGGACCTGAGAGAAAAAAGAAACAAAAAAAGAATAAAAACCCCTGGAACATTCCAATTTTTATCCCTCCCCCTCTGTCAATAGGTAAGAATATTAAATTACAAATGTTGATTGTGGTTCAGTTGGAGAAGAAAATTTAATTTTATTGAAAGGAATGCTTCTAAATGTCAAAATCCAAATCTCATTAATTGTGGTCTGTATTGAGGCTAGGGCAATGGATAGGACAGATTGCATGACATTTTCGGTGTTTTATTAAGGTCATGATATCTTAAGTTTATAGTTGCATTTGGTATGGAAGCAGAAGTTAGTGATAATCTTAAATTCGGTGTGGTCCTAACACTACAACACTGTGCTGTTAGAGGTGAAGAAGTTTACACACATAGTTCTGGTAAAGTAAAGAAATGAATGATCTAGAAAAGTGTCTTATCTTATTTGCTAACAGAATATTTCACTAATCATTTTAAAGCCTGTCCACACTGCATGCTAAAACTGGTTTCACCTGTCTCTGGATCAGATTACATGACTCCATACTTGAATGAGCTTCATCTGAACAGGTTCAGTGTTAGTCTATCTTGAAGGGTAGGCTTTAAGTTGATTCTGATATAGTCTACATTTCTTAGGTTTTATTATTAACTAGAAAAGTACTCATCCTATGGATGGAGACCACAGCTAACTCCACCCATCCTTCCCTGAAAGATGTTTTAGCATGGTACCCATCCTATGGACAAAAACAACATAGACTTCTTAATATAATACTAGATTTGTTTTTTGCTATCTCATCTCAGATGCTTGGACTTACAGGGCTTGAAAAGAAGTTTAAAAAAAATAGCTCGAAGTGATTTGGACACCGTTTTGCTGATTTATGTGTTTATGAAATTGTATTAAGTGAGATGGCTTACTCAGGCATAGAGTGATGACCACAACCTGGAAATTTTGTAAGGAAAATACCCCCATTGTCAGGGTTTTACTCTTATCTTAACCAAAATTCCTTACGACCATCCCAGGTTGACCCCCATTGAACCATGCATATTTGAGCTCCTCAGGCCCAATCGTCTGAGAGGAATTAGCAAACAAACTGATCTTCACTAAACTTCATTATAACATCGCCATACCCAGGGTGACCCCATCAAACAATGAAAATTTGAGCCCTTTAGGCCAAATGATCTGGGAGTAACTACCAGACACACACAAACAAACTGAATTGAGCACTAGTGTAGGATAAGGTTTTCTAGGAGTATAGCAACTAACAGCTCCCCTCCCCCACTCTGATGTTAGAAAGCATTATGAGGGAAAAAGCAACTTCTGCACTAAGACCAGTGCTAATTAATTACTATAATAATTTTTAAAACAGACAGACAGACAAACAAATTTTTTTTTTCCTCAGACATGCCGCCTGGTATAAAACCATCTCAGGGTGGGTTTTCCTCCATCCCTAAAAGTTTGGTCAAAATCTAACCAAGGGATTTTGAGAAACTGATGAACCATAGTTACATAGTCATTTGCATAGTTACATAGGTCTTCTAATATATATATATATATATATATAGATTAATTAATAATAATTTTAATGAGATACAATTAATTTAACTGCAATAAGGAGCAAGTCAATATCTGATGATAGAGCTCATACAAGATGTGGGGGATGTCAATACTGGTAGATATTGAAGAGCTTCTGGTCCCTCTG
The DNA here is from genome assembly GCA_963969325.1 of Lycopodina hypogea. Classification (NCBI taxonomy): domain Eukaryota; kingdom Metazoa; phylum Porifera; class Demospongiae; order Poecilosclerida; family Cladorhizidae; genus Lycopodina; species Lycopodina hypogea. Next base: position 8,382,184 of record OZ017786.1, on the reverse strand, counting down.
GGGTTCCTAGGTTTGCATGACTAAGATATCCTTCATGACTTCATTCTTACCAAATTAGCTGATCCAGAAATAATACTCATTCTAGCACACATGCATACCTAGCATTAACCGGAATATGATATACCCATAGGAAGAGGTGTGGCCAAGTATGACCTAGCCCAAGTCCAAGCTTTTGGCTAAAGAAACATATTTGACAATTTTAGCCTGATAAACCCAAAAGAAAAGTTGTGGTCAGACAGCTCATCTTACTATAATTCTCAATTTTTATTTGTTTGTATGTTTGTTTCTTTGGTTGTGATTTTGTTTTGTTTTTGTTTCTGTTTGGTTGGTTGCTTGTTTGGTTAGTTGGTTGCTTTTTTTGTTTGTTTGTTATGGTTTTTGTTAATTTTTTTGTTTGTTTGTTTTTTTGGTTTGTTTGTTTGTTTGCATGTTTGCTGTGTGTTTATTTATTTATCTGTCTGGTAACTCCTCTTAGACCATTGGGCCTAAAGGAATCAAATTTTCAGGGTTCAATATTATATAGAAATTTGGTGAAGATCAGTTTGTTTGGTAATTCTAACAGCCGATTGGACCTAGAATTTGATGGGCGCTACCCTGGGATATTTATAAATAAAGTTTGGTGAAGATCAAAGAAAAGCCCTGCCTCTAGGGCTGTTTTTTTAATCCTAAACTTCTTAGTTGTGGTCAAAACGCATTGCCTGAGTAAACCACTCCACTTACTGAAATTCACATTAGTGTAAACACATAAATCAGCAAAACTTTGCCCAAACCACCTCCTGCTCTTCTTCATTTCCTCTTTTTGAGCCTTGTAGACCCTAGAATCTGGGATGAGACAGCAAACAACAGTTCAAGAATTATAGTCTCATGAATATAAGTAAGCCCCAAAGGGGCTGACCCAGCATAGTGAGATTTGGGTCAAAATATAACACAATTTGTGCATACCCTGTGGGGAAAAAAATTACATCAAAATATGAGATCCTGAGTGAGCACTCCAATGGTCACAGTAGCATGCTTCTTCCTCCCTCAAAAGCAGCAAAATATACTTCCATACAACAAAAATGACCGACAAAATGTGGTGATAAGGCATGTGTTTCCAAGCTGAAGGCTGCTGCTGTTTCAATTACCCCCACCCAAATTTATTTTTGCTTTTTCTTATCAATCATTTCCTCTTCTCTTTCCCCCCTTTTTTTTCTTCTTTTTTTTTCCCTTTCCTTTTTCCCCCCTCCTTTATATTATTTTTTCCATAATCTTTTTTTCTTTCTTTAATAATTTTTTACTCTTTCATCTTTTTTTCATTCTATAATTTTTCAACATCTATCTTTTTTTCCTACGGTCTTTTTCCTTCCATCTTTTCTCAATCTATCATTTTTCCTTTTATCTATATTTTCTTCTATTTTTTCTCATTCCATATTTGTTCTTACCATTTTTTTCCTTCTATCTTTTTTCTTTTTTTTAACCATCTTTTTTCTTTCCTATCTTGTCTTCCTTCAATCTTTTCTTCATCCTATCCCTTTTTCCTTCTTCTTTCCCCCTCTGATCTGAATTACACTTTTGCAAGGATACTGTAGTGATATCACATACATGTCACTATAATTCATGATTAGTATATTTGTTGATTTGTTCGGTGATGCTTCTTTCTCCCTCAAAAGTGGAAAAATAAAATTCATACAAAAAAACCTGGAAAGTAAAAGTGAAATGATTAAGGCATAATGTTTCCAAGCTGAAAGTTGATGGTTTATGAGCTGCTGCACAGCAAAAGGTTGAAAACATGTTGGAACATCAACTGGATAAAATTCTTGTTAAATGTAGATCAGTGTTCACTAAATATTATTGTGATTTTGTTGAGCAAGCATGGGGTATGAAGCTCTATATTTGTGCAAGACTTGTGTACAGCTTAACCGACTTAGTGAATGGATGAGCTGCACATCTATTTCTTAATTGATGTTTTCAGATGTTTGGTAAGATGATTTGTTGGAAAGCATTTGCAAATATGACCATTTCCTTTGGATACCTTTTCCTAGTATTAAAGAAGTTTTTGTTGTCTCTGTCCATAGGAAGAGAGCTCCATTCAAATATCATTCAAAAATGGGATGGGAGGGAGCTCAATTCCTTGCATGAGAACCAGCCCCCAAGCTCCATTATCAAAACTTCAAACCATGATTATGTAAACACACTCTAAGCAAGTAAGGTCAGCAAAACCATACCCCTTCCATTTCTTTCCATCTTCTTCTTTTTGGGCCCAGTGAGCCCAAGCATTTGTTTACATAACAGGGGACAAATTTAAAAAAATTAATATCATACTAAGATAATTTTGTTGTATCTGTCTACAGGACATATTTTTCTAGTATTTTAAGGCTAAAAACGATATCCTTTGTGTAGGATGTGTCTTCCCTAAAGAGCAGGTTTCCTTTGGTAGAGTAATTTGGCAGGAAAGGGGACATACATAAGCTTACATAAAAATTTTTTATTCGTGGCAGTCCCAGAGGGAAAGGTGTGTCCAGGTGGGACCCATCACAAGTCACTTTCAGAGTCATATGATTGCATTCCAAGTTTTAATTCAATTTCCTATGGTTTATCCTAGCCTGATATGACAAAGGAAGAGGTGCAGCCAGGTGGCACAATTGTCTGGAGGTTAAGAACCACTATCAGTGTAAGATATGTACACCCTGAAAGTGGGTTTCATTTGTACTGAGCTTGGTGGGGAAAGTGGATATACACAAATGTTGACATAAATTGCTACATACATATTGATTTTAATCTGACATGCTCACAGCAAAAGATGTTGCTATTTAGGAAAAGAAAACATTTAATATTTATCGAAAGAAATGTTTATTGTTGAGCTCCAAGAGTTATAAATGTCGAACTCCTAATCTTGTAAATAGTGAAGTTTGTGTTGGGGCCAGAGCAATGACTAGGACAGATCAGTAGACCTACCAAAACTCACTAAATAGTTATTTTAAAAAAAATTGGAATGGTGTCGGTCTTGTTCTATTTTACCTAATAAATAACATACACATACATTTTAGTTCATGACCAGTTCTTTATAAATGTACAGTTGGACTGGACATGAAAGCACAAGTTAATAACACTCTGGCATCCATGAGGTCCTAACAGTGAAATAATAATTTTGTATGTGGTGCCAAACTATGAGTTCACAAATATGCAAGAACAAATTGATGCATATCTGCACTTGGCTATATACAGTCACAGTGATTGGTAAAAGGTACTGTTACATTAGCTAAATGAATATCTCTGTTTTTCTTTCAATAACAATAAATTCAGAATAAGAGTATGAATGAGTATATACTGTATTGATAAAGTTAATAATTTTCTATAGCAACAAATACAAATTACTGTATTAAAAAAGGACATGAAATGCCAAGCATAGCCAAATAACACAAAAGATTTTCTCTCTGGCAACTTCTTGTCATATTACTTGGGAACACCACACAGTTCAGTTCCTGGTGGTTGTTATAAGGAGGACAGGGAGGCCAGTGGAGCAGGTTGCTTCAGTGTGGTAGAATAAAGCACCATTTGTATTACCTTCACCACAAGGTAAGGACTCCATAGCTTGGTCCATACACTAAAATGTAGTTTTCCTGAGTTTTATAGGCAGCCATAAGGCAGCTGGCCTTAGCTGGGATCATAACTGCAGTTGGTCTAGTAGACACAGGTCAGACAGCACAGGGAATGATATGGTCATGAATTCCACCGATAGTTAAATCATTCTCTGCTCCATGAATGGATGTGTTCCATCTCTGTATCCTTATTTTCAAATTGTAAATAGTTAATAAATTAAGTAAATTAAGTAGTTACTAACAATGTTTTAACATTAAGGATATAGCTACAGAATACATATCATGAAATGAACGTAAATTCTGGATCTTCTTCATTAACAACAAATCTGGATTAGGGAAATTGGAACAACTGGTTCCTCCAAATTCACCACATGCACATGAGCAAATCAGTACATGATTTATACATGTGCAACACCTGGTGCAGTTGGTTTTGGAAAGATACTGCTTTTTCCTTCCTTTGTTTCAAACATGTTTTCTTTGTTGAAATAAGATATACTCTGAATTCCTTTCTTCAAACATGGTTCCTATGTTCAAACATGTTTCCTTTCATCAAATATGGGCCTTTGTTAAAACTTGGTATCTTTGTTCACGTTGCATAGTTTTAGTTCATTATAGCTATTTTCATCTTCCACAAAGTATGATTTCAGCTAATATTAGTACTAAAGTAACTCCAAAGCATGATAAAATTTTTTCTAAGCTAATAATGAATTAAACGTAACAATTAATGTGAAAAGCCACACATTTATAAAAAAAGAATATTAATCTAATAACCTTTCAAGAACTGCTAAATTATATGTACACAAGTTGTAAGACCCTTTACCAACTTATATCAGATGTACCAATTGTTCACTAATTTTGCCAGTGGTCCAACGGGATGTGTTTGCTTTTGCTTTTGCTGTGTGTGTGTGTGTGTGTGTGTGTGTGTGTGTGTGTGTGTGTGTGTGTGTGTGTGTGTGTGTGTGTGTGTGTGTGTGTGTGTGTGTGTGTGTGTGTGTGTGTGTGTGTGTGTGTGTGTGTGTGTGTGTGTGTGTGTGTGTGTGTGTGTGTGTGTGTGTGTGTGTGTGTGTGTGTGTGTGTGTGTGTGTGTGTGTGTGTGTGTGTCCATATAAGCTGCAACACAAACTACCAAGATAGTTTCTGTCCTCCAAATCGATTGTTAAAGTAGCAAGTGGATACTCATCGAAATCACCAAATGTTCTCCATATTCTAGCCAAATTTTTTAACTAGATTTGTTACAGCTAGCCATTGCTTTGTTATGGCTAGCTAATTAACTTTTTTCTGCTTTCAGCAGTGGCCCTCTCTGAAGCTTTACACTGCTGACAGTGAGTCTCTCACTCTCTGAAGCTCTATACTATCAACTGCAGCATATACTACTGCTACTGCTACTACTACTACCATAGCCACATTTTTTTAAATATATCTTTGACAGTGTGCAAAAACTAAAGGAACAAGTGAAAGAAAAAAATATTTCTTAGAAATGAAACTGGTAAGTAGGGATGATGTGTCAGCAAAAAGTGCAGATGATTTCTGTGACAGAGTATGTAACAAAATTCCCTACTTCACGGATTCCACTTTCTCAAGAATCTCACGTAATGCTTGGGCAAAGTAAACAGCTCGATGGACGTTTCAGAAAGTGGGCAATTTCACTTCCATTGCATGCTCTGCCATTTTTCACAGTTAAATGTGTAATTTGACCATCGGAGTCACCAATGTAGAGGTTAACAAACAGTGACAGCAAAACTTAACCAAAAAACTCTTATTTAAGAACTTCACCAAAAACAATGATGTTATCATGATAATGCAATAATGTCAATAAAACTAACAGTTTGATTTTACTGCTACAATGTCATGTTAAAAGTACCAAAGTGACAACTAGGCCAAACTATTGGTCATGCTCAGGTTCACATTTGGCCACACCTCTTCCTTGAGGCACAGCTCCAAAGTGGACACTCTAATTTTATCCCTGGGCTTGACTTCCTTTTTTTCCTATTTTCCCTTTTTATTCCTCCTCTTTTTCCCAAATGAATGTGAATTCTATTCAAATTTAAGGCCATATTGGATTTGCAAATCTAGCATCTTTCCACCACATGGATTTTTTTAAAACTTTTAGTATGTCATTCTAGGGACCTTGCAGAAACGAACTGTCATAATTATTGGATTCGATTGTGTGGACAATAAGTTGGAGGGGGTAGGCATGGACTGGTATCACTAGGAGAGGGTAGGGGTGTAGGAGCAGATACAGAGGGGTGTCGAGGGGTCAGGTCCCCCCCCCCCTTCATTGAACAAGTCATGGGGGGATAAAGTTGAAATTAGTGACAGGATATGAAAAGAAAATCCAATAAGGAAAGAAAAAAAGAAGACTGAAACCATCAGCCTGAACCTATGAGCAAAGTGGACCTTCTACTTTAGAAAGTGAATGAAGGAAAAATATATGTAGTTAACTGCAAACACTGCAAACCATTGACTTGCTTGGTGGTTTTATGTTTTCTAGAGTCCTTGTGATGATGGTCACCTACAACAAGGTGGATCAAATATAGACTGATTACTGAAATATAAAAAGTCTTTGAAGGGTAATTTAAAGTGAAATAAAAGTAGCTCAATTTTACAAGATTAAAGGGGGTAAAAAACCTTCTTTATATATATATATATATATATATATATATATATATATATATATATATATATATATATATATAAGAAGACAGACACTTTAAAGATAATAAAATTGAAAAGCCATAAAATTGGTCATTAGGGATCATTTAAAATTAAAGAAATGAGATAAAAAGGAATATAACAAAATTAAAGAAGGAAATATTAAAAAGTAAACAGGATACTTTGAAGGTATGTGCCTTGTGAGCGGCTACCCTAGCTTCAGCTAATATTATTCTGCAAGCTAGGATAGCTGCCCCGCTCCCTAGCCTATAAACAATTCTACCACTGTAAATAAACTAAGGCTACCTAACTGTGCTTATGAGTAGCCAACAGTAGGTTCACACACTCAGTCTCCCTTCTTTTTTTTTTCCTTTTCATTTCCTGATTTTAATTCAGTTTTGCCATAACTTTTTCCAACATGACAGGCTAATTTAATTTAAACGTGATCCCCTTCACCTCCCCTCCCCCTCACCCACCTCTTCCTATAATAGCTCATTTTTGGAAGGTTTTTTTTTTTTTCTTTTTTTTTCTTTTGGGGGATTTGGTGAGGGATTAAACCTAAAACTCTGGAAAGCATGACATACCAGTCAACCTCAACATATCCCACCAGGTCAAAATATTCTTGAAATTGTCTGGAGTGTGGTAACTTCTTCCTGAAAATTTCCAGTAGGAATCACCTCAGAAAAGAAAGAATTTGAGTGAGTCCAATATATACCAAACAAATCAGGCTCACTCATGCATTTTGTAGCAGTAACAATGCTTTTAAAGTAACTCACTATTAATTTTTTAGTTTCAACAAGTATCAAACAATAAGTTTCAAAACCAACATGTTTTGTTGTTCCTTTTTTTTTATTTTTAGTTTTTATAATTTCTTTTTCCATTTAGCATCACTTGTTCTTTAAATTTTTAATGCCCCCCCCCCCAGCCCCTTTTGTAAATCCTGTATCCACCCAATTTTTACTCTGCCTATCTGTCTGTATTTGTGCATAGCCACTGTGAGAGAACTGATAGGCCAATTTCCACAAAATTTGGCTTAAAAACTTGAGATAGGTGTACGTTTTCTATTACATTATACAATTTTGAATTGGTGTAGTTTAATTCCATCTATCTATCTTTTTTTTTTTTTTAATTGTACAAGACCACTGGAATTTAAAGAACCACTGGGCCAGTTGGGATGAAATTTAGCATGAGCACTTAAGTTGAGCATGTGATGGTTATCACATAATTAAATTTTACATTAAGCATATTTTTTAGCTATCTATCTATCTCTTTCTATTGGTTCATAACTACTGGGATTGAGAAAACCGATGGGCTGATTAAAATGAAATATGGTATGAGCATTTGGGGTGGGTGTGGGATGGTCATTACATAATTAAATTTAGAATCGGCTTATTTTAGTCTATCTATCTATCTTTTTTATTTGTACATTTCTACTGGGAGAGAGAACCAATGTGCTGATTCAGATGAAATTTGGCATATAGAATGAGGCACAATAATTGAGTGTTCATTCTTTGTTTCAATATTTCTTGGGTCGGTCATTTCTTGGGTCGGTCTTTACTTGTTTCCATACTTTTTGGGGAAACACTAAATCTTATTTTTCCATCTATTTATAAATGTTTTTTTTATTACTATTTAATATCCATTTTATGAATATTGTGTCATATTTTAGAATGTTTTCAACAAAAAAAATTCATTTGTAATACATGTATTGGGTATTCAGCAAATTGACTGATCCACAAACTGTATAACAGAGTTGATATGAAGAAACCCTTCCATATCAATGTTGATGGTATTCAATCAGTGGCAGAGTGACTGGTCTGGTTAGTCCTGTCTTATCTGGACCACTTTTTGAGTAATTGACCCATAATTTAAAGTTATATATATACTTCTAGAATTCTTACAACATGATTTTCCCATACCATGGTGCATTTTGATTTTGTCACTGTGGCTTAAGAACCTAAACCACACAACCAAAAGAAATTTCACCACATTAGCTTTATAAAACAGTCATGAGTTCAGCTGTATTCTGTCTATATATTTTTGTATTGATCAGCTAAGTTTTGGAGCACAAAGTGGCAAACAGTTTTTCCTGACTTTCACAGGAGGGCTGAACATGATTCAGCTTCATTACCTGATCTACCAGGGCAACCTAACCACCATCCCCTTTTCTTGACCTTTCCCAAGAGATTATATGGGGTAAACAGTACAATTTCTTGTAGTTTTAAGCATCATTGGTTTACAGCAGGCATTTTCTACACTATAGTGATGCTTGAGATGCAGTTATTTTAGTCACATCTGTGTGATGGCTTACGGTATCAATAGGATCAAATCCAGTTATAATACAGCAACCACCTTTATAAGTTGGTGAAAATTTTAAATTCAGGAGTCTATTATATGTAACTATTTTCATAATATTTATTAGGTCTCCACAGGTTACTGCAATTGGAAGGATGCTGACCGGGTCTTTTAAGAGACAGAAAATCTAAACACATATGGTGAGGCAGTGGAAACAATGTTTTCCTTAGCCAAATCCATGACATCTGGATGGTGGTAACTTTGATTCACTAATGTGAAAAACAAGAATCAAGAGACATTTTGAAATAAATTATTTCTAGTGTAAGCTTAAGCTTGTAAGTTAGACAAGTTCTTTCTCTGCAGGCCAGTATGAAGAAAAACTCCAATCATATCCAGATGCTTTGGTTTAGGTATGAAATTACCAACATATTGGTAAGTGGTTAGAGCAAAATTGGATGAAGTGCACTCTCATAAGTGCAAGAATCAATCCCTAGTAGTAATGTATCTTGATAGAACTGCTTGGTGACATCCATAATTCCCGCTTTAATTGTCATGGTAGCTGAAACCACTAATGTATCTAACAAGGTGCAACTTACTGTAGTGATTAGATGGGTAGATGATGTCTTCCAAATTGATGAAGACTGAATTGGGATGTCCAACCTCTCTACTACTGCTTACAGTATCATAATATCTATCAAATAAATTCTTAAGCAATTTGTTGATGCCCCTCTTATGTAGTATGGTCAGTGTTATGATGGCTGCTGCACAATCGTTGGGGCTAGAGGTGATGTAGCTGCTAAGTGCAGCAAATTGAACCCATGCCAGTGTTTCACACATTGCTATGACAATGCCCTAAATTTAAGTGTAAATGATACAATCAAAGGGTGTGCCGCTATGAAGGATTGCCTTGAACCTGTTTTGAACTGGTGAAATGTATTTTGCTTTTCTCCCAAGGGAAATGCTATACCAAGACTAGCTAATCAAAAAAAAAAAGAGAAGAAAGTGAATGATTGTCCATTCTAACAATTTATCTATAAAGTGGAAGTTGGAGCTGGTACTTTAGCCAGCATTATGTCCAATTATCAAAATATCCTGAATTTATGTGAAGAATAACTCAAGACACAACTGACACCAAAATGTTACTAGACTTTAAAGGTGTTTCTAATGAAAGGGTACTTCTTCATTTCTCTTTAACAAGATATCTTTAATCAAATGATGATCCTTCATTATCATTAAACAGTACTGACAAGTTGGATATAAGAGCCACAGCCAATGAATGTATTTGTGCCAAAGAATCACATTAGAATATATCAGTGAATTTGAAATTCTTATTACTCTGAATATTAACTTTTATATAAAAAATTTTGATTGATGTACGTTTTAGTTGAATGTATAAATTGTAAATTTGGAGAGATAAATGATCCAGCTGTCCTGAAATGCTCTCATTTGAATAGAAATTTATAGTGAGATATGGTTTTCTTCTGCATCCTACCCCACCATCACCATGATTTATGTGGACCTGGGGGGGGGGGGGGGTGGGGGGAAAAAAAGAAGTTTTACTAATCCGACCACTCCAATTTTTTTGCTCCGCCTCTATCAATAGGTAAGAGTATTAAGTTATACATGTTGACTGTTGTTAAGTTGGTGAAGAAAATTTAATTTTATTGAAAGGAATGTTTCTAAATGACTAAATCCAAATATTGTTAATTGTGGTCTGTGTTGAAGCTAGGGCAATGGATAGAACAGATTGCATGACGTTTTCAGTCTTTTATAGAGGCCATGATATCTTTCATCTTAGACTACTAAAACTTGGAGCAGGTCACATGACTCCATACTAGAATAACTTTCATCTGAACATGTCAGTGTGAGGCTATTTTGACACAACTGACACCAAAAAGTTACTAGACTTTAAAGGTGTTTCTAATGAAAGGGTACTTCTTCATTTCTCTTTAACAAGATATCTTTAATCAAATGATGATCCTTCATTATCATTAAACAGTACTGACAAGTTGGATATAAGAGCCACAGCCAATGAATGTATTTGTGCCAAAGAATCACATTAGAATATATCAGTGAATTTGAAATTCTTATTACTCTGAATATTAACTTTTATATAAAAAATTTTGATTGATGTACGTTTTAGTTGAATGTATAAATTGTAAATTTGGAGAGATAAATGATCCAGCTGTCCTGAAATGCTCTCATTTGAATAGAAATTTATAGTGAGATATGGTTTTCTTCTGCATCCTACCCCACCATCACCATGATTTATGTGGACCTGGGGGGGGGGGGGGGGGTGGGGGGAAAAAAAGAAGTTTTACTAATCCGACCACTCCAATTTTTTTGCTCCGCCTCTATCAATAGGTAAGAGTATTAAGTTATACATGTTGACTGTTGTTAAGTTGGTGAAGAAAATTTAATTTTATTGAAAGGAATGTTTCTAAATGACTAAATCCAAATATTGTTAATTGTGGTCTGTGTTGAAGCTAGGGCAATGGATAGAACAGATTGCATGACGTTTTCAGTCTTTTATAGAGGCCATGATATCTTTCATCTTAGACTACTAAAACTTGTATAAAATTGTTTGTTTGAGTGTCTTTCAACTTCATTTCATTTGAGTTAAATACCTGCATACATTTTAGTCCACACCCAATTCTTTACAATTTTACAGTTGAATTGACATGAAAGCAGAAGTTAGTGATAATTTGGCATCCAGTGTGATCCTAACACTAGAACACAAATGTGCTGTAAGTGGTGAAGAAGTATGCATACTGTAGTTCTGGTAAAGTAAAGAACAGTCACAATGATCTAGTAAGGTTCTTATCATATTAGCTAACAAAATATCTCAATAATAATTTCAAAGTTTGTCCACACTGCACACTCAAACAGGTTTCACCTGTCTCTGGAGCAGGTCACATGACTCCATACTAGAATAACTTTCATCTGAACATGTCAGTGCGAGGCTATTTTGAAGGGTAGGCTTTAAGTGGTTTTTGATATATTTTACATTTCTGAAGTTTTATTATTAACTAGAAAAGTACTCATCCTGTGGATGGAGACAAAAGCTACCTCCAACCACCCCTCCCTGAAAGACATTTTAACGGAGCACCCATCATATGGACAGAGACTATAAAGACCTCTTAATATAATACTAGATTTGTTTTTTGCTATCTCATCCCAGATGCTTGGTCCTACAGGGCTCAAAAAGAAGTAAAGAAAAGAGCTGGAAATGGGTTGGGCACAGTTTTGCTGATATGTATATTTATACAATTGTATTAAGTGGAATATTTTTCTCAGGCATAGAGTTATGACCACAACCTGGAAATTTTGTGGGAAAAATAGCCCCATGGTCAGGGTGTTACTCTGATCTTCACCAAACTTCCTTATATCTACCCCAGGGTGATCCTCATTAAACCCTATATATTTTAGCCCTTTAGGCCCAATCGTCTAGGAAGAGTTAGCAATCACCCCCCTCCCCCCATCTTCGTTATCACATCCCCAGGCCCAAGGTGACCCCCATCAAACCCTGAAAATTTGAGCCCTTTAGGCCCAGTGATCTGGGTGTACCTATTGGACAAACAAATCAAGGAGCATAGTAAGATATGCTTCATAAGGAATTTAGCAACTAACAGCTCCCCTCCCCCACTCTGCTGTTTGAAGGCATTTCAAGGGAACAAGGGAGGTCTGCACTATGACCTGTGCTAATTAATTACTATAATAATTTTCAAAATGTAGTGTTCTAGACTAGGAAAGGTAATTGTTTACAGCACTTATGATGATGCTAAAGTAATGGTAAGATTTTCAACTTATGTGTTTCCATATAGTAAAAGGACTTAGTTTTGACTACTCCATACTGTAAAGGTGCTTAGTTTTAACCACTTAGTTGTAACAACAGACTTTTTGTCTCTATAGTGTAAATAATTTGTTAAAAATCCATTCTTGAGCGAAACTTGTAGATGAATGCTTTCCCTCCTCCCCCCCCCCCCCCCCTCCCCTCCCCTCTACCATTCCATGAGTTCTTAGACCTGTGTGCCACAGGTAAAAAGAGATGACAAGGAAGAATTCAAGAACAAGTAAAGTCTCCATTTTTTGATACTAAGTTTATACAAGCCAATTAATTAACAATTCAATTAATTCGCTCTAGCAGAAAGTGTGGAGTGGATTTAGCATTATGAGATTATGGATGAGATAATATGGTTGAAAACTGTTGTTTTTTGGAAAGAGATAGAAACAGGTTTGTGGTTTGGTCATGCTTTCAGTTTCTACTTTAATTATGGTTAATTAAAAATTACTGTAAGAAAGACTACATTGTGCTGATAAATTCAAGAATCCCTTATAGCAAGAAATACAAATAGTGTCAGGTCACTCCCCTGACAGGCGGACCAAAACTGCCCGCAGACATGAAAACATTAAAACAAACTAATAATTAATAACAGTGGACTTGAAAACATGTATCATGAAACGTATATCATATATATCATTGATTGTTGTTTATTGTACAAGGGTTGGTTTCAAAGAGTATAAATGCTCTGGACCACCTGCTTGTATTAGTGACCTTGTGGAACCTGTGTGATAGATTATATCTTTTGATTAAACTCTTGGGAGATAATTTACTTGCCTTTAAGCAGGCAAGGGAAACACAAGATTACTCTGGTGGCAGCAATACCACTTTCCATTGTGGGGTGAGAGGTGTACAATAAGCCACAGCTACTAACCCCCAACCACAACCAGACAAATAGCTACATTAAATTTTTTTAGTAAAAGAAACAAACTTGAAATACCAGGCTAGTTGAATGACACACAATAGTTTCTTCTCTGGCAACATCTTATCATATTACTTTGTACACACCACACTATTCAGATGTTGGTGATTGTTGTAGGAGGACAGGGAGACTGGTGGAGCAGGTTGCTTCAGTGTGATATAATATTGCACCATTTGATTTACCTTCACCACCAGGTAAGTACTTTATAGCTTTGTACACACGCCTAAATGTTGTTTGCCTATTAGTCTTATATTGTGTCATTAGATAGCCATAGTACTCCCTAGTCCATGTTGGAGGGTAGCTGTCTGTCTGTCTGTCTGTCTGTCTGTCTGTCTGTCTGTCTGTCTGTCTGTCTGTCTGTCTGTCTGTCTGTCTGTCTGTCTGTCTGTCTGTCTGTCTGTCTGTCTGTCTTCATCTTAGGCTTTTGAAAACCTCTGGAACAATTGGGTTAAAATTTGGCGTGAGCCCATTGGGGTGGGAGTGGGATGGTTAATATCTGTCTAAATTTTGAACTGTACTGTTTTGTCTGTCTATCTATCTATCCTATTCTGTTTTTTTTTTCATAACCACTGTGAGAGAACAGATGGACCAATTGGCATGAAATAAGACATGACCACTTAGAGTGGTTGTGAGATAATCAATTCGTAATCAAATTCTGAATTGCTATTATTTTGTCTATCTATCTATTTTTTTTAATTTTTACATAACCACTGGGATTGAGAGAACTGCTGGGTTTGTTGAGATAAAATTTGTCATGAGTACTTGGATTAACTGTGGGATGGTCATTGTGCAGTCAAATTTTGAATTGGTGTATTTTAGTCTATCCATCTATCCTTTTCATTTGAACATAACCACTGGCATTGAGAGAACCAATCGGCTAATCAGGATGAATTTGGGCATGAGCATTTGTGATGGGTGTGTGATGGTTATTACATGATTGCATTTTATATTACCATATCTTTGTCTATCTGTCTAACTTTTTCTATTTGTGCTTAACCATTGAAATTGGGAGAATTGTTTGGCCGATTTGGATGAAATTTGGCAGGCACACTTGGGGTGGGTGTGGGATGATTATCACATAATTAAATTTTAAAGAGCCATATTTTTGTCTATCTATCTAATTTTTTTTATTTTCTGGATGAATTTTCGCATATGCACTTGGGGGGGGGTGGGGCAATGGGATTGTGGGATGGATATTACATGATTATATTCAAATTATCATGTTTTTGTTTTTTTTTATCTTTCTCTATTTTGCTGTACCTTAGTCTATCATCTATCTTCTTCTATTTCTGCATAACCATTGGGATTTAGAGAACAGTTGGGCAGATTGAGTTGAAATTTGGCATGAGAACTTGGGATTTAGAGAACAGCTGGGCAGATTGAGTTGAAATTTGGCATGAGAACTTGGGATGGTGTGGGATGGTATTCACTTCATTAAATTTATAAAATTTTTGAAACACTATATTTTATCTACCTATCTAGATTTTTTTTAAATTGTGCATAACCACTGGGATTTAATTAAACGCTTGGCTGATTGGGATGTAATTTGGTATCGCCCATGGGGAAAGTAGGTGTTGGATTTTATATAATTAAAATCAGAATTAAATTATGTTTTGCCTATTAAATCTACTTTTCCTATTTGTGCATAACCACTGGTATTTAGGGAACCGAATTTCTAATTCGGCTCTTAGAGTGGGTGAAGTGAATTTTACATAATAAATGTGGAATTGCAGTATTTACCTATCTATCTTTTCCTATTTGTGTGTGACCACTGGGAAGATTGGAATAAAATATGGCCTGCAAAGTTGGGGTCTATAGAGGATAGTATTAAAATAATAACATTTGGAATTACAGATTTTCCACTAGCTACCTCTTTTTTCTTTAGCTGTTAGCTGCTTGGCCGACTGGAATAAAATTTGGATGAAGAAGGCATTTTTTCCCTTTTACCATCACTTTTCCACTATATATATATATATATATATATATTTGAAAAGGTGTGTACATGGGTATGTGTTATGTATATGGGCTGGATGAATTACAGCTACGCACTATAGTTAACTAATTATATATATTCTTTAATTTACGTCCATGTGACTATCCTTTTCCCTAGATGTAGGTAACCTAAGACAATGGAGGTAATCCATGAGTGTGAAGGAGACTAATGACAACTAATCAATGTTGTGATTGACTTCATGTTATTTATTAGATGGTAAACTTTGAAAGATTCTTTTCACATGTTAATTATGTATAAAGGATTAATGATATGTCATACTATAGTGTCCTGCTCAATAATAACTCTTGATTGTAGAAGTATCAAAAATGTTATGAACTAAATGATCCTATTAATGAAATAGCTTCCATCACAACAATCCATTAGTCATCTCACTCTCCTCCACAGTCATGGATTGCCTTCATTGTCTTCCTCTTAGTTTACCTCCACATTTATGGAACCTCCCACAAGCTGTCCATCTTGAGAATCTGTTTTGCACAACTACACAGTCACTATACATTAGCAGTTTAACATGGAAAAGTTCTTCTTTTCCATCAATTTCTTCTACTGGATAGAATAGCAGCTGTAGAGAAAATACCTTACCGAACAACAAAAAGATTTAAAGCTGAGGATACTTTACCCAGACTATTTGATCTAAAATGTGCACTTATTTTTATTGAGCTTCTCAATCTTGTCATTGATATTACCAATGTAGTTCAATTGTTTGCAATTGTCATTGTTATTTAATCATTAGACCAAAGTGGTGACCCCCGATGCGATTTATGGCAAAAAAAGAAATAGGGCCTCCATGGTTGGAATTAGCTGCAGTTAGCATTAAAATTCTGTCATATTTACCAGCAAGGCCAGAGGTATGGTTTGCTCAGGTTGATGCAAAGTTCTAAATGCGTGGAATTACTGCCCAGAAAACTAGGTTAGATCATATCGCGGCATTCATCATACCAGAATTTGCTACAGATATTAGGAATCTCATTATATCTCCTCTTGGTGATTATTCAATCACTCTTAGTCTTCACTCCCGAACACTTTGGAATAATATTTTAAAGTGGCTATATATCAAAGGTGTATCAATTGGAGTCCATAAGAGCTACTTTTCCTTTTCTTCATAAAGCTAATAATTGAGTCCACTCTCCATAAAAAAGGAGCAGTTGGGGGAGATTCAGGAAGACCCAACCTTCTAAAATCTTTGTCAAGGTTTCTTGAGGAAATAATATAGCAAGCAGTAAAAATGAACTTACGAACAACCCTGCACTTACAATGTAGAGTGAAATTAGGTTGTCCAATAAAACTGCAATGTGATTCTTACTATAGGAGTTTTGACACATGTAAGTTCAATCATTTTTATTCCAGTAGAAGATTAATATTTGGGCTAAAGAACCAACACGAAACCCTTTCCATGCTCATTTTACTGAAGCGAAACATATCCTCACACTAATCTCTAAATAATACACTACACAAGCTAAGCATGTTTGTTACTACAGGAGGCTAAAGGCTGATGAAAAAGCTGCCCATAAGGCCTGGTTTTCGTGAGTTGTGATTAATATTATAACTATATTTCACCAATTTATTGCTTACTATAATATAATTATACAAATGGAATAAAGTCAGTACCTTCCTCTTTTATTATTATTATTTCTCATCCATTTTGCTTTAAATTTGCCATATATATGTAAAAAAATTAAATGAAGTTAGTTTATCTCTCTATTATATTGTTGCTGTTATTATTAATATAAATTATTATTATTATTGTTATCATTATTATTACTAGCACGACATCGTTGCTGGTTAGACCCACTTTCGGTGGGATGTGTCCACACAATTGTCTTATGGGGAATATGTCTTATGGCAGACATATTCTAAATAAGAGTACAGATAAAATAACAGTCGAATAAAATAAATTATGACCTTCATGCCAAATTTAGGGAGTTTACAGTTGGAAGTGCAGTGTTCATATGTAATTTTGTAGCTGGGAAGAAATGGTCAACTGGAAATGTGTCTCAAATTAGTGGTCAACTATCTTATAATGTCACTTTAGTGGATGGACATGTCATTCATGGACATGTGGATTAATTACATGCTTGCACATCTTCTACTGCTGATGAAAATCCAGATGATGATGTAATGGGAATCCTTGTACCCACAGTGTCAGTTGTCGAAACCATTCAACCCATTCCTGAACCAGTTTCTCAATCAGACACACGAGTCCCCACAACAGATGCAACAGTGACTAGAGTCAGACTGTCAGTGTAATTTACCTTTACGAAAGTCATCTTGAGTTATTCATTCTCCTGACTATTTGATATATTGATTTCGTTCTTCATTTTATTCCAGTTCAGTTACCCTTCTCAATATTCATTGAATTGGTCCTGCCCACACTTTGAAGTTGGTGTGTCTTGGAAGAGTGTTCCTTTGATGACCCTCAATTCCATACCCCCCCCCCCCCCCCCCCCCCGCCCTCCTCCAAAAATGGTGGCTAAGAATGGTACCAAGGCTCATAAATGTTCAGTTACTTTTTTGTGTATATGTGAAGTTGTTCAGTTTTGTAAAGGATCACACTGCTGGCGACTGGGTGAGAGCTTCCCTGATTAAATTTTAACTGCCACTATTCCTAATAATGATGTTCAACTTGGAAGTTGAGAATTTCAAGTGTGAAAAATATTATACATTTGGAGATATCCAACTTCTTCTTTCAGTTTGCTGTTGGTTATCTGGCTAATCATCGATTTCTGAAGGTCTGTCCCACTACAAACTGGTTGGAACAGCTTTTCAGCAACAACAGGTTTAAATTGTTTTCTTGCATCCATGAAGGTATGAATTATTAATGATAAACTTGATCCACACTACCCACAATGGCTGATTAATTGACAGGGTTGTATTGAAATGGAGATTTTTTTGATTTTATTTCAATTGGTGCTTATTTATTCTGTATATTTTCAAGGGTAGACTTTACTTGAAATCTGCCCTTTAGGTGGCTTCACACCAACCTGTTCACATCAATCAGGTTCTAGTGTGGATTAATGGAACCCTATCCAGGCCAAATGAAATGGCAGTGTTGACAGACCTTATCTCTGGCATACCTGCCAACTGTCCCAGAACATTCGGGACAGTCCTGAATATAGTTCACCTGTCCCAAGTCCTGGAAGAAAGTTGCTATTTACCAGAATGTCCTGAATAAAGACTAAATGACATACTTCCTAGTATTTTTTTGAATCGACAGTATATTTCTATTCAGCTGCTCAATTACTTAGCCTTAAATAGCCACACCACAGAGCACACAAGCACACCACTTATCCACTCAAGCAAATCTAAAAATGGGTATTTCACTAAAAAAAAACAAAATTATTTACTTTTTTTAAAATTCTTTCAAAATGAATTCACCTTCTCCTTGTAAATTTTGTATCTGGAGTGGGATGCTGTTTATAAGGCAATGTTTCTGCATCAAAACAAAACTAAGAGAGCACTTACTATTCACTAGCAAAATCTATATACATATTAGAAGACCTACGTAACTGTATAACCGACTATGTAACGATGTTCGTCCATTTCTTAAAAATCCCTCTGTTAGTATTTGACCAAACTTTTAGGGATGGAGGAGACCCACCCTGAGATGGTTTTATGCCAGGTGGCATGTCTGGGAAAAAACAGAATTTGTCTGTCTGTCTGTCTGTCTGTCTGTCAGTCTGTCTGTCGGTCGGTCCGTCGGTCAGTCTGCCTGCCTGCCTGCCTGCCTGCCTGTCTGTCTGTCTGTCTGTCTGTCTCTGTCTGTCTGTCTGTCTGTCTGTCTGTCTGTCTGTCTGTCTGTCTGTCTGTCTGTCTGTCTGTCTGTCTGTCTGTCTGTCTGTCTGTCTGTCTGTCTGTCTGTCTGTCTGTCTGTCTGTCTGTCTGTCTGTCAGTCTGTCTGTCGGTCGGTCCGTCGGTCAGTCTGCCTGCCTGCCTGTCTGTCTGTCTGTCTGTCTCTCTGTCTGTCTGTCTGTCTGTCTGTCTGTCTGTCTGTCTGTCTGTCTGTCTGTCTGTCTGTCTGTCTGTCTGTCTGTCTGTCTGTCTGTCTGTCTGTCTGTCTGTCTGTCTGTCTGTCTGTACCATCATTCTGGCCAAACCTGTGGATAGATTGCTTCACACTATTCCTGTAAAATATGATCCACCCCTTTCTTTCTTTTCATTTTTTTTCTTTTTTTTTCCTTTTTTTCTTCTTTTTTTCTTTTTTTAATATTTTTTATTCATAAAACTTCTTGCATTTGCAAAAAAGAAAAAGAATAAGAGAGGGAACAAGAGAGATAAAATTATAAGTGAATAGATAAATGAATAAATCAATATGAATGATACATATTAGATAAATGTTAGATAACAAGTCTACCATTTAAGTGAAGAGAGACTGCACACACAAACCTGACTCTCATCAAGAGAGTTCCAGGCAATAACACTACTTGGTACAAATGAGTTATAGAAATAGTTAGTATGAACGAAGGGTTGGAGAAGAGTGTCAGTTCTCATAAGCCTGCTTGAGTGTGATGAGTGTAAGTGGAATATGTTGTCTGAAAAAGAGCAGAGTCCATGTACTATTTTATAGACCATGGAAAGTTTGAGGTGTTTTCTTCTGTCACTCAACCTTGGAGCATTAAACAAGCTGATGAGTTCCGACCATTGATAAGTAATCATCTTAAATGTAAAATTTTGTACAGATTCTATATGTTGATCTCTTTCTTAGTGAATGGATCCCACAGTTATACAGCATACTCGAGATGAGGATGTACAAGACATAAGTACAACTGTTTGATTTTTTTTTTGTAGATGCATTAACTTAAAATTGTCTGTACAAAAGTGCAAATTATCTTTCTTGACTTTTTGCAAACTTATATTACATGGTTCGACCAGGATAGATTTCTATTGATTGAAACACCAAAATACTTATACTCTTTCACTTCCTCTAACAAAACTTTATTAACGTAAAGTGTTGGTGCATATCTAATTGACCTTTTTTTAGATATTACCATGGAAGTGACCTGCTGACCACTCTTGTAAGGTAGTAATAGCATATTGAACAGCAACAAAACCTTCAGACTGCAGGATGGGCCAATAGAGTAGAAAGTCATCAGCATATAGGACACAGCACACACTGAAGTGAAATTGGACGATAATTACTTGTCAAGTGTTAATTGGTTGATGACTTCGGAATTGGAACAATAAATGACAATTTCTAGCCCTTAGAAATTTTCCCCATCTTGATGCACATATTGAACATTTCAGTAATAGAAGATGCATACCATCTGGACCATGTGCTTTAGATACATCTAGACATTGCAACATGTTGCATACGATGTCTTCATCACATAAAAACTCTTCAGGAATATTTACATGTTTAGGGACAGTGATGTTTGAAGCTTTTAAAGGAGGACAAGTTGTATTAAAGCAATTAGAAAAAAATTAATTTAGTATCTCTGTTATTCCCTGGTTTGTGTTAGACTCAGTCCCATTTCCATCAGATAGTGTTGAGATAGAAGATATATATCATTCCTGAGGTATTTAATTGCCCTCCAGAATTCTTGGGATTCCTAACTTACTATATTCTGAATAAGTCAATTCAAAATTAATTAACTTTACCATGGCACTCAGAACATGATTTATCCCTTTTGAATTCAGTACAACTACACAGGAGTGACAATAAATTGAGGGCAATCAATATAACATAGAATTTTCGTATACATACATACTTCATATTGTGGTATTATATATTTTTTAAATATTAAATACAAACCCCCCATCCCCAAATTCCAGGATCATATCCTGAAGTTAGTTATAGTGCTGCATCCAGTGCTGACTACAAAACAATTGTTCTGTAGGTGGTAAAGGAGTTGGCACACCTAGTTTTGGTAACACCATAATTAATGCACTAATTAAACCAGCCATATACATTCACAGTGATCTGGTAAAGAGCCTTGTTACACAAACTATAAGGATATTGCTGTTTAATTTCTACTTCAATGATGATTGATTCCAAATAATTACTTATAGAAACAAATGTAAATAGCTAAAACATAGCTACTTTTTACAGAACATCACAACTAAAAGAGAGCATTCAGTAGGAACAATCAATAATTTTTAGGCTATAGCAACAACCAAAAATACAAATAGCTACAATAAATTAAGAGGAAAGATATAAAATATCTAACATAGTTGAACTACAGAGAAAAGTTCTGTCTCAATAATATCTTGTTGTGTTACTTAGTGCACACCACACAGTTCAGTTCTTGGTGGTTGTTGTAAGGAGGACAGGGAAGGCCAGTGGAGCAGGTTGCTTCAGTGTGGTAGAATACAGCACCATTTGTGTTAGCATGGCTACCAGTTAAGGAGTCCATAGCTTTGTCCATACACTCAAATGTAGTTCTCCTATGAAGCTTGTAGTTAGCCATCAGATAACCATAGTACTCCCTGGTCCAGGTGGGAGGGCAGCTGGCCTTAGCTGGGATCATGACTACGGTTGGTCTAGTAGACACACGACAGACAGCACAGGGAACATTGTGGTCTTGAGTTCCTTGGAGAGGTCCTTCATACTCTGCTCCATGGATGGGTGAATAGTCTTGTATTCCAACCTGATAACTAAGAGTGGAGCTGTATTCTGGATCTGTTGGCATGCAGAGATAATTAGATCCACCTCCATCTTGAACAAACCAGGAGCCTCCAGCTATGCCAGAGTAGACTAGCTCAGTGCCCATTACTCCAGGGCAAGAACTCTTCCCCCACCTGATGTAGGTGGCCCCTCCACTTGTAGGTCCAGGGAGCCCTTCCTTCCCCTGGGGGCCATGTTCTCCACGAGGTCCAGCTTGTCCTGGTGCTCCATCTCTCCCTGGAAGACCATCTCTGCCCCTCAGCAGCTCCACAAACACACTGGATGTATTTGTCTCACTCACCTGCAGATGCTGTCCCACAGAATCTGGCAGTGATGCAAGAGGATAAATATATGGCTGTACTGTACACCTATACAGCACTCATACACATAGCTAGGTGGAAATACCTTTGCAGTGGCAGAGAAAAATTAGGGTGAAAGAAAGCAATATTTTGATTCCCATTTCTTGGAGATATATCTTGGAAAAAAGAAGAAACAAACTTATCTTTATCTACTATTTGATTAAAATCTGAACTTCTTATCAGCTTTTATAGAAGTAAGTTTAAATTGGAATTTTGAGGTTTAAATTCAGTACAACACCATAGCAACTGGAAATAAACCACAAATAGCCACTAAATCATATGGCTTATTTTAAAAAAAGGAGGGATTCCAATTTTTATTCCAGAATTTACTTGTGTTTTAACTAGCATGACCCCATAGTCAGGATAATCAAAAAGTACTGTTTAGATATTTACAAATAACAGCCACAATATGAACTCTGAAAGAAAATTTTATTCTATCTCTCCCCCCATAGGGAAACAACAGAAAGGAAAGCTATGGATTTAAGTACTTTCCTGTTGCAATAGTCAACTATCTAATATTGAAACTCAATATAATGCATAGGTTTAAAATAAATCAAGGAGGTAACAAAATCATGCAGAATAAGAGCATGCCCAGCAGGGCTATAGCTAGTGGTGTACAGCATACAAAATAAAAGAGAAACTACAGCAAAGCTTTGTACCAGATTATGACATCATGAAGAGGAGATAAGGTGAACCTGATAGAAATTTAATCAGCTTCTAAATATGAAAACTAAAGAGTATCCAAACCTGGCTGAGTGGCTGAAGTGAAAGGGAATGTGAACACTAGCCTGCCCAGGTATCCAAATTAAGATTATAAAAAGAGCCAGCCTCCAGCTCCTGTGGAAGATTACATCACTACTTCAGTCCACCCCATATGTGTCTATCATGGGTGATAAAACTAATGGCATCTTGAATACACAGCAAGTCTCATATTTCTTTGCTGGGAGGTAGAAGATCATATGATTATGAAGAATGTGCACAAGGAAAGTACCGATGAGCTTGACCTTAAAGGTGTGTAAAATTAATTAATTTATCTTTTGTAATTGAATATTCCCTTTTTAACTTATCATATTAATCATTTCTTTTTGATCTAATCTCTATTATAAAGTGTGAATAATCTATCTCTTTGTATGTCTGTGTATATTCAATTAAAGCTTGAATGGTTGAAGTGAGACCTCAGACCATATAAATTTAGAATCAATGTCACCAGGGGAGCATCTTAAGTACCTCAATATGGTCACACCTTTCTATATTATAAAAGCCAAAAATTGTGCTTTCGACAGAAAAAGGAATGGATGTACAGGCTTAAAAACTTAGCATGCAGACACAACTTGACTCAGCAAATAACATGGGGTGAGTCCCATCTAGCCACACCTTTTCCTCTTTGTGTATAAGACTAAAAATGCAAAAAATGATATTTAAAAATACTTTGACTTAATCACACCTTCACCTTTGTTTTAAAAGACATGTCTTCAAAGCAGACACATCTGTGACTACAGCCCACTCCACCTGTACAGCAGGTTTTTTTGGCTAGTACATAGTACACAATGTATGCATGTGTGAGTGTGTGTGTGTGTTACATTGTGTGTGTGTTACATTGTGTGTGTGTTACATTATGTGTGCACTGTGCTGTGCAGTGTGTGGGAGGGTTAGGTTGGTGAAATCCACCAACCAATATAACCGCATTACTCCTCACTCTGCAATCTCAAATTTGCTTGCTAAAGGTCTGAGGAATGTAGAGCATGAGTCTTCCTTTTAGGGTGGTCCAATATGTTACAACTACGAATAACATTGCTATATCCAACATATTTTTCATTAGCTATTTAAGTACACCATCTCCTTAGCAAAACTAGTCCCCTAGCTTGTTGAATAACAGTGATGTAGTTTCTAACCCTATTTGGTAGTTTCTGATGTGTGGCATACCTTCTCTCCTTAAAAAAAAGAAGTATTCATCTCTTTCAATGACTGTGCAGTTTGTCTTTTCACTGCTGGAAATGGTGGTTGGTAATTGAGGGAGCTCTTGAAAGGTAAGTTAGTGATTAATATTTGCTGGTTCCCAAAGGAAGGCTTTAAATGACATACTCCCACCTCATATATTTATGAGGATTTTTGTTAAGTATTTCAACTATTGATGGATTTCATTTACTTTTGATAGTTCAATCCTTTCCCCAACAGAGGATCAAGGTTCCCATCTGTTAGAATGGATAAACACATAAATGAACTGTTTATAAGATTGTGATCTAGAGTCTTAATTAAACTCAGTGTTCTGATGAGTGGCAGGTTTGTGTGGTATGTCAGAGGAGAGAAGCAGAGGATGCTACTATCTGCATGTCCTCAGCTATAATTAACTGAAATAAAGAAAAGCCAGTAGAGTTGTACAATAAAACTCTAACATGAATGGGATAATGTGGATCATAAAAGAGAAGTGAATATATGTTATGAAATTGAACATTGATTATCTCCTTTGTAAGTTCTTCTCTCCCACAGGCAACTTGCTTATCTGCACTGTCAAAATAAGTTAGTACCAAACCCTCAAAATTTCCTGATGCACGAACATAACTATTACTTTTGAAACACACCCAATGAATTGGTGAAATTGTAATAAATAAATAAAACTTAATAATAACTGTTAACAGTCAGTCAGTGCCAAGTTCGAAGTCACTATTTTGTTAAAACAAAATATATAAAGTCGAGAGTTTCGAAAATATTGCAGTCAAGAGTCTCTCAGCAAAATGTCCAGAGATTCCAATCTATGAACAGAATAAAATAGATTATAGGAACAATGAAATTGGATTAGCATAGCAATAATTATAGCTGTAACCACACAAAAATTTAAGAAGTGGATACACAGATAATTTACTATGTACTAAATGGGGTGAGAGAAAAGATCATCTTAAACAGAATTGTTTTATTTGTATTGGATGAGCCTAAAGGTAAGGAAATAACTGAACCCTCCATTCCTGTACAGCTCAAGTTAGATGACATTCTTTCAATGTAAACTGATGCATATATCACTTAACGACATACTGCTGCATATGTGGGAAGATGCTTTTAAATTGTCTTTGTTTTTATTTCTTTCTCTTTTTTTTTTTTTTTTTTTTTTTTATTATTTCTTTTTTTACAAAAGAAAGTCATAGTATTACAATTTGATTTCATAAATTAGCTGGTAAAATTATGTATAAGTTAGCTTGTCTGGAAACACAGTGATTTCAGTGTGGGAACCTTTGTTGGACTCCAGACTTTTCAGGTATGATGAAGTATGAAAAAGAAAAGAAAATGAAGGGTCTGTGCAGTTTTACTGACTTCATTTAGAGGGTGTTTATATTGTGGCTTGTAGTCCTAGGAATAGTGCTGGTTGGTGGTCACTCATGCAGGTATGACCAGACAAAGAATAAACAAGCAAACACACACACAAATATTTAGATGGATAAGGATGATCTCTGAGAGAAGCCATGTGAATGCTACAACCATAAGAAATGGTGGGGGGAGAGGGTAATCACATTCCATGTTGGTGATAAATAATACAATAATTTATACATTGAGAACAATCTTAACACAGGAAATAGTACAATAATTGATAAAGAAAATTTTAAAAGTTCTTACCAGCAATATAATTATAATGCATTGGCTACATATATTTTGGAGAAGTGATGAGCAAATGGACTATAACAAGCTTATGGAAACATGTACTTGTAAAGCCAGTGAGTTGCTAAAATCGATATGGAAGGAGACTTCCCAGCTATTCTGGGACTAAGTGTGGATGGGGTAATTCCTGGTGATAAATTATTTCATAGGTAGTAATATTGAAAAGGGGAATTGGAGCATACATCTATGTGTGGGAGGGGGGGGGGGGGGGAGGGAAGAAAAGAAAAAAACCAACAACACCAGAGTACACACATATAACATTTAAGTCAACAGTCTGAGGGACTCAGCTATCATTTGAAAATGAATGTATTTTAAGGGTTAGTGTAACAATAAGATGCTATAAACTCATTTGAATTCCCACAAGGGCTCAGTGTCAACAGAAGCTTCCAAATATTATCACAGGGTCACAGTCCAGATAACCTTGTCATTCATGAAGGTGGTGTCTAGGGATGTCTGCCAGTGATAATAATAAGGTCGTAATAATGTGATTTGATTCCACTATTGATCAACTTTAAAGAATGGTAAACTTAACATGGTAATACAACATAGCATGTGTAAGTGTGTACTTACAGTTTTATGTTGGAGGAGAGGATGGGAAGTAAGAAAAATTATAATAATTCAACAGTGTTCAAGATAGCATCCTTGAAATAATTAATTACAAATAGAAGTGGAGTAAACCACTTAGATTCATGTACATGTATGGCAGCAGAGTTAAAAGAGTCCCATGTTTGTGATATGATGATGGGAATACAACTAGTAGGCAGATGTTTACTACAGGAGCTCTACATGTGCATCACAACTTTTAGAAGATTTGTAAGTCACTATGACTGGAATAATTACTGATATCACACAATTAGGTTGAAGGGAGTACTACTACAATTATGTGGCAGACATAGAAGCCTAGATAGTTGTGAGGTTAGAAATTGTCGTATGAGTCCTGCCTTTTTACTGTATACAGGAGATAAAGAAACAATTTATTATCATTGATTAAAATTCAGTTTTTATTAATCAATTAATTTTATTATCCACTTTACTTCAGTATTTCAAGCAACAAGCAACACCTGGGGATGGTATCCTAGAAAGGGAGTACTAGCACAATCATGTGTCAGACATAAAAGCCTAGATAGCTATGAGGTTGAAATTGCTATACCAGACTTGCCTTTCAAATGTATTTAGGGAGACAAAGAAATTACTATAATATAATCTATTTCAATTTACTCTTTATATTCACTTTATTTTAATATTTCTAAACAACACCAACTCCTATGAATGAGGTGATCCTTGATAGATAATAGGAAGAAATTCTGAAATAGTGGATGGAACTGAAATGGTAATAATAACATTAAACTTCCCAATTGGTGGAATGGACAACTCCTGAAAATTTGAGCATCATCACTGCAGCTATTCAAGTGATGGTAGAGGACACACAGACACACAAACAGATTGTGCATTATAATAAGATTATTAGTTATATTATCTTGTAAAAATGTAACAAAAAAAATTTAAGTCGATAATATTATAATGAATTAAGCTACATTGTAACTTGAAGATAGGTGTTCTTGGAAGGAAACTATATACATGCCGCAACCATAGGAAATCAAAGGGAATAATCACACTCTATGTTGGTGGAATATAAATCCACAAAGACTTACCTTGGGAGCAATTTGGTTCCAGAGATGATGACTATGGAGTAGTCTATACAAACTTGTGGGAACATAGAATTCCTAAAACTAAATGAGTTCCTAAATGAAAAATGAATATTTCCCAGCAATTCAGGGAAACTGTGTGGGCAGAGTACATATTTGATGATACAAGTACTTAATACTTATTATGTACTGACATAGAAAGAGGATGAAGAGAGACAGATAGTGAGTGCAGAGGGACTGGTATTAGCATTTGACCACACATCAATGGGGGGGGGGGGGGGAACATATTTATATGATACTAGCAGCATATACCCGGTATTACCTGGCCAATGTCAACATGAAATATTATAGAAGCCACTCAAATTATTCCTGGTTTGCCTTTTAATTAGCTTTTCACAGCCAAAACTACTTCCTGTACCAAATACCAAACCACACATATTTTCATGCCTCTATGTAATTAATAATGCTCACCTGGTTACTTGGACTCCATATGCTCAATTTCAGCCTAATTAGTCCATAAATGAGTTTTTGCAAGTATAATGATGTCCTATAGGTGTGGCAATGATCAAACCACACCTATACACACACGTATATGTAATTAGTAAAGCTCACCCAGTTGCTTAGAAGTGTCATTCCAAATTTCAGTTTGGTTGGTCATCTGATTAGCTTTTAATTGCCAATACAACTTCCACTGGTTGTGGCTATGGCCAAACCATACCCACATGTGGTTAATAATGCTTTCCTGGGTACTTGGAGACCACAGGCAAATTTTTTGGCCTTATTGGGCTTAATTAACTATTTTCAGCCAAAATAACGTCCTGTGGGTATGGCTATGGCAAAAAGACATCCATTACAGCAGAGTACACGCAGAATTTCAGCCCTATTAATCCAGGTGTTTAGCTGTGATGCCTAAATATTTATTAGAGTGTGTTTGTTGATTTAACTCCTTTGGTCCAACCATTTTTCAGAAGATCTTTTTTTGGCACTTTTTCACTGTATACACCAATTGGAAGAGGTGTAACCAAGAGGGATTCCACCTATGTTACTCCCAAAGTCAAGTCGTGTATGTATACCATGTATTAACTGTTGCTCCAAGAGCTTGTCTGGCCAAAGTACCATTTTTGACCTTTTTTTGGGCCTGACATAAAAACAGAAATAGTTGTGGTCAAATACATGTACTTAAAATGTCCCCCAGATTATATAGATTCCAAATGCAAATGGGTTCGCTGAAATACTATTTTTTGGCATTTCTAGCCTTACACAGGTAAAGGAAGAGGTGTGGTGGCCATGTGAGATCAAACCCATGTTACTCCCAGACAAAGTTGTATATGATTATCAAGTTTTAGATGTGTAGCCCCAATGGTTTTCCTGGCCAAATACCACACTGGCAATTTATTGTTATCATGGTAAGCACTCTCCGAAATTTTTTGTCAAGTTTTAAGTTGGGTTAAAACCTATAATCATGCCAAGTTACGGAGAAATCCACCTACTGGTTTGGCCAGAATGATGGTACAAACATGCAGACAGATACACTGATAGACAGACAGACAGACAGACATCTCCTTTTATATAAATATATGAGATAGGAGGAGATTTTAGTAAACAATCTGAGGTAATTTTGTTTGAAAATGAATGTATTTCAGGAGTCAGTGTGACAATAATATGCAACTGACCCAATTTTTTCAAGTTCCCATGAGATTCAGTATCAACAGGAGTTTAAGCCAGATAACTTTGTTATTTATAAAAGAGGAGTCCAGATATACCTGTTAGTTATAATAATAGAATAATAATAACTTACTATGATTGCACACATAGTTCAACTGCTAAGAACAGTTCACATTAATTTGTCATGGTAAACCAATGTGGTGTGTGTGCGTGTGTGTGTGTGCGCGTGAGTGTGTGTGTGTATGTGTGTGTGTATCATGTGGGGGAGGAGTGTGGAAAGATAAGATATATGAGAAAGACTATAGTACTGCAACAGTGTTCTGGATAGCATCTTTGTAATAATTTCACACAAATAAGTTGTGAAGAAGATAGAATTCCCCAAATAGAAGTGGAGTAAACCACTTAGATACACATATGTATATGGCAGCAGGAGGGAGTTCAAAGAATCCCATGTTTGTGATGTGATGATGGGAATACAACTAGGAGACAGATGTTTACTACAGGAGCACCATATGTGCATCACAACTTTTAGAAGATTTGTAAGTCACTGTGACTGGAGTAAGTACTGATGTCACACAATTAGGTTGAAGGGAGTACTACTACAATTATGTGGCAGACATAGAAGCCTAGATAGGTATATGGTTAGAATAGTCAGTCATACAAGATCTGCCTATTAACTGTATACAGGAAGAAAATGAAATTACTATATTAAAGTATATTCTAATTTAATCTTAATATACACTTTATCCCAGGGAGCAGAGCACAGCTGAATTATCCTGAGTAAACTTTATAATTTTTTTCAGAATCCTGGATGTCATTGTAAGAGAACTTTTCCTAAATTATGGCATCTGTTAAGTTAAAAATCACAGGACATATGCAGCTTCACCTGGTACAGTTGTAAAACATCATCTTGTTTCCTTCAAAAGGGTTACTTTTGGTGTTTCAGTTACTTTACTATGTACAATAGCACCCTGGGATAATATTTTCAAAAAATTTATTGATATAGGTTCAGCTATTAAGAGCTATATTAAACATCAAAATTGTTAGGATGTGTTTTATGCATGTACAGTATAATAGCAATTTTTTTTTTTTTTTTTTTTTTTTTTTTTTTTTTTTTTTTTTTAATTTAGAAACATTGGATGCTCCATCTGAAGTTAAAACAGATTTTAGGTATTCCTTTTTAGGTAATTTCATTTTTATCATTCTTGAAAAAATTATAAAAATCACTCAATGGGTTAAATTTCAATTTCAGCTGGTCCTCCTTATCCTATCTTAATACACTAGAGATTGGTTAAGAGTTAAACTCCCAAGGATGGCAGGTAACATGTCTTCCTTTGCAGTATGAAACATAAAGGCCTGAAGTAGATAGACTAACATAATATTAGTATGACCCCAAAACATGCAGAACCAGCTGCCAAAAAAAAAAAAATGAACTTCCACCAGTGGTAACTTAGATAGCTAGTTATAACCTAACTCAGGTTGATGCTCCTGCAGGAGCTTATGAAATGATTATTAATATAGGTAGTAATAATTGAAAGAATACACTAGATATTAATTTATAGTTCAGCTAGCTAACTATAGCTAGATTAGTAGCTAATTGATTTTATCAACCTGCTTACTGCAGTTTGCCTATAGCTAAAGCTATTGCTCCTAGTAGCAAGGAAACTTATCTAAACTTATCTAAACTTAACTTTACCACATCAGTTATCAGTTATGCTGAAAAGAGGTATTAGTGACTACAAGTATGAAAGTTAGCTGAATCCAACTACTATTGTTATTGCTAGTAGCAACTAGAAGACCACCCTTTACCAAATTTTTATCTTGAAAAGGGGAAAGTTTTGTGGGAACTATCCCTGGATCCGCCCCAGAATTATATTAGCGAATTTCAAATTCTTGTTTCTCTGAATATTATCTTTTATATTCAAAACTCTGATTGGTCTAGATTTTAGTAGAATATATAAATTGTAAATTAAGCAAGATAAATGAATCCAGCTGTCCTGAAATGCTCTCATTTGGATAGAAATTTGTGGTGAAATTTGGTTTCCTCCTGTATCCTACCTCCACCATCACTATGATTTATGTGGACTTGAGAGAAAAAAGAAACAAAAAAAGAATACAAACCCCTGGAACACTCCAATTTTTATCCCTCCCCCTCTGTCAATAGGTAAGAATATTAAATTACAAATGTTGATAGTGGTTCAGTTGGAGAAGAAAATTTAATTTTATTGAAAGGAATGCTTCTAAATGTCAAAATCCAAATCTCATTAATTGTGGTCTGTGTTGAGGCTAGGGCAATGGATAGGACAGATTGCATGACATTTTCGTTGTTTTATTAAGGTCATGATATCTTAAGTTTATAGTTGCATTTGGTATGGAAGCAGAAGTTAGTGATAATCTTAAATTCGGTGTGGTCCTAACACTACAACACTGTGCTGTTAGAGGTGAAGAAGTTTACACACATAGTTCTGGTAAAGTAAAGAAATGAATGATCTAGAAAAGTGTCTTATCTTATTTGCTAACAGAATATTTCACTAATCATTTTAAAGCCTGTCCACACTGCATGCTAAAACTGGTTTCACCTGTCTCTGGAGCAGATTACATGACTCCATACTTGAATGAGCTTCATCTGAACAGGTTCAGTGTGAGTCTATCTTGAAGGGTAGGCTTTAAGTTGATTCTGATATAGTCTACATTTCTGAGGTTTTATTATTAACTAGAAAAGTACTCATCCTATGGATGGAGACCACAGCTAACTCCACCCATCCTTCCCTGAAAGATGTTTTAGCACGGTACCCATCCTATGGACAAAAACAACATAGACTTCTTAATATAATACTAGATTTGTTTTTTGCTATCTCATCTCAGATGCTTGGACTTACAGGGCTTGAAAAGTAGTTTTAAAAAA
Organism: Lycopodina hypogea; assembly: GCA_963969325.1. Lineage (NCBI taxonomy): Eukaryota > Metazoa > Porifera > Demospongiae > Poecilosclerida > Cladorhizidae > Lycopodina > Lycopodina hypogea. Next base: position 8,350,064 of record OZ017786.1, on the reverse strand, counting down.
AAAATAGCTCGAAGTGATTTGGGCACCGTTTTGCTTATTTATATGTTTACAATATTGTATTAAGTGGGATGGCTTACTCAGGCATAGAGTGATGACCACAACCTGGAAATTTTGGAGTGAAAATACCGCCATGGTCAGGATCTTACTCTTCTCTTCACCAAAAAAATTCCTCATGACCATCCCAGGTTGACCCCCATTGAACCATGCATATTTGAGCTCTTTAGGCCCAATCGTCTGAGAGGAATTAGCAAACAAACTGATCTTCACTAAACTTCATTATAACATCGCTATAGTAAAATATGGTTTTCTAGGAGTATAGCAACTAACAGCTCCCCTCCCCCACTCTGACGTTAGAAAGCATTACGAGGGAAAAAGCAATTCTGCACTAAGAACAGTGCTAATTAATTACTATAATAATTTTTAAAACAGACAGACAGACAAAAAAAAAATTTTTTTTCCTCAGACATGCCACCTGGTATAAAACCATCTCAGGGTGGGTTTTCCTCCATCCCTAAAAGTTTGGTCAAAATCTAACCAAGGGATTTTGAGAAATGGACGAACACAGTTACATAGTTACATGGTCAGTTACATAGTTACATAGATCTTCTAATATATATATATATATATATATATATATAGATTTATTAATAATCATTTTAATGAGATACAATTAGTTTAACTGCCATAAGGAGCAAGTCAATATCTGATGATAGAGCTCATACAAGATGTGGGGATGTCAATACTGGTAGATATTGAAGAGCTTCTGGTCCCTCTGGGGTTCCTAGGTTTGCATGACTAAGATATCCATCATGACTTCATTCTTACCAAATTAGCTGATCCAGAAATAATACTCATTCTAGCACACATGCATACCTGGCATTAACCGGAATATGATATACCCATAGGAAGAGGTGTGGCCAAGTATGACCTAGCCCAAGTCCAAACTTTTGGCTAAAGAAACATATTTGACAATTTTAGCCTGATAAACCCAAAAGAAAAGTTGTAGTCAGACAGCACATCTTACTATAATTCTCAATTTTTATTTGTTTGTATGTTTGTTTCCTTGGTTGTGATTTTGTTTATTGTTTTTGTTTGGTTAGCTGGTTGGTTGGTTAGTTGGTTGCTTGGTTGGTTGTTTTTTTTTTTGGTTTGTTTGTATGGGTTTTTGTTGTTTTTTTGGTTAGTTTGTTGTTTTTTTTTGGTTTTTTGGTTTGTTTGTTTGTTTATTTGTTTGTTTGTTTGTTTGTTTGCTGTGTATTTATTTATTTATCTGTCTGGTAACTCCTCTTAGACCATTGGGCCTAAAGGACTCAAATTTTCAGTGTTTAATATTATATAAAAATTTGGTGAAGATCAGTTTGTTTGGTAATTCTAATAGCCGATTGGACCTAGAATTTGATGGGCACTACCCTGGGATATTTATAAATAAAGTTTGGTGAAGATCAAAGAAAAGCCCTGCCTGTGGGGCTAATTTTTTAATCCTAAATTTCTTGGTTTTGGTCAAAACGCTATGCCTGAGTAAACCACTCCACTTACTGAAATTCACATTAGTGTAAACACATAAATCAGCAAAACTTTGCCCAAACCACCTCCTGCTCTTCTTCATTTCCTCTTTTTGAGCCTTGTAGACCCTAGCATCTGGGATGAGACAGCAAACAACATTTCAAGAATTATAGTCTCATGAATATAAGTAAGCCCCAAAGGGGCTGACCCAGCATAGTGAGATTTGGGTCAAAATATAACACAATTTGTGCATACCCTGTGGGGAAAAAAATTACATCAAAATATGAGATTCCGAGTGAGCACTCCAAGTTTGGTCACAGTAGCATGCTTCTTTCTCCCTCAAAAGCAGCAAAATATACTTCCATACAACAAAAAAGACTGACAAAATGTGGTGAAACTGATAAGGCATGTGTTTCCAAGCTGAAGGTTGCTGTTTCAATTACCCCCACCCCAATTTTTTTTTTTTTTTTTTTTTTAATCATTTTCTCTTCTCTTTTTCCCCCTTTTTTCTTCTTTTTTTTCCCTTTCCTTTTCCCCCCTTCTTTGTATTATTTTTTCCATAATCTTTTTTTCTTTCTTTAATAATTTTTTACTCTTTTATGTTTTTTTTTCATTTATTCTTTTTCAACATCTATCTTTTTTTCCCTTTCCTTTTTTTCCCCTCCTTTGTATTATTTTTTCCATCATCTTTTTTCTTTCTTTAATAAAATTTTTACCCTTTTATCTTTTTTTCGTTCTATTTTTTTTCCTAACATCTGTCATTTTTTCCTACCATTATTTTCCTTCCATCTTTTTTCAATCTATCATTTTTCTTTTATCCATATTTTCTTCTATTTTTTCTCATTCCATATTTGTTCTTACCATTTTTTTTCCTTCTATTTTTTTTATCCATCTTTTTTTCTTTCTTATTTTGTCTTCTTTTAACCTTTTCTTCATCCTCTCCCTTTTTCCTTCTTCTTTCCCGCTCTGATCTGAATTACACTTTTGCAAGGAAACTGTAGTGATATCTCATACATGTCACTATAATTCATGATTAGTTTGTTTGTTCGTTGATTTGTTCGGTAATGCTTCTTTCTCCCTCAAAAGTGGAAAAATAAAGTTCATACAAAAAAAACCTGGAAAGTAAAAGTGAAATGATTAAGGCATAATGTTTCCAAGCTGAAGGTTGATGGTTTATGGGCTGCTGCACAGCAAAAAGTTGAAAACATGTTGGAACATCAACTGGATAGAATCCTTGTTAACATGTAGATCAGTGTTCACTAAATATTATTGTGATTTTGTTGAGCAAGCATGGGGTATGAAGCTCTATTTTTGTGTAAGCCTTGTGTGCAGCTTAACAGACTTAGTGAATGGATGAGCTGCACATCTATTTCTTAATTTATTTTTTCAGATGTTTGTTAAGATGATTTGTTGGAAAGCATTTGCAAATATGACCATTTCCTTTGGATACTTATTCCTATTATTAATGAGGTTTTTGTTGTCTCTGTCAAATATCATTCAAAAATGGGATGGGAGGGGGCTCAATTCCTTGCATGAGAACCAGCCCCCAAGCTCCATTTTCAATACTTCAAACCATGATTATGTAAACACACTCTAAGTAAGTAAGATCAGTAAAACCATACCCCTTTTCCTTTTCTTTCCATCTTCTTCTTTTGGGCCCAGTGAGCCCAAGCATTTGTTTACATAACAGGGGACAAATTTAAAAAAAATTAATATCATACTAAGATAATTTTGTTGTATCTGTCTGCAGGACATATTTTTCTAGTATTTTAAGGCTAAAAACGATATCCTTTGTGTAGGATGTGTCTTCCCTAAAGAGCAGGCTTCCTTTGGTAGAGTGCTTTGGCAGGAATGGGATATATACCTAAGAAAAAAAAGAAAAAAATTTTCATTCGTGGCTGTCCCAGAGGGAAAGGTGTATCCAGGTGGGACCCATCGCAAGTCACTTTCAGAGTCATATGATTGCATTCCAAGTTTTACTTCAATTTCCTATGGTTTATCCTAGCCTGATATGACAAAGGAAGAGGTGCAGCCAGGTGGCACAATTGTCTGGAGGTTAAGAACCACTATCAGTGTAAGATATGTACACCCTGAAAAGTGGGTTTCATTTGTACTTAGCTTGGTGAGGAAAGTGGATATACACAAATGTTGACATATAATTTGCTACATACATATTGATTTTAATCTGACATGCTCACAGCAAAAGATGTTGCTATTTAGGAAAAGTAAACATTTAATATTTATTGAAAGAAATGTTTATTGTTGTGCTCCAAGAGTTATAAATGTCAAACTCCTAATCTTGTAAACAGTGAGGTTTGTGTTGGGGCCAGAGCAATGACTAGGACAGATCAGTAGACCTACCAAAACTCACTAAATAATTATTTTAAAAAAATTGGAATGGTGTCGGTCTTGTTCTATTTTACCTAATAAATAACATACACATACATTTTAGTCCATGACCAGTTCTTTATAAATGTACATTTGGACTGGACATGAAAGTACAAGTTAATGACAATCTGGCATCCATGAGGTCCTAACAGTGGAACAATAGTTTAGTAAGTGGTGACAAACTATGAGTTCACAAATATGCAAGAACAAATTGATGCACTATCTGCACTGGCTATTTACAGTCACAGTGATTGGTAAAAGGTATTGTTGCATTAGCTAAATAAATATCTCAGTGTTTCTTTCAATAGCTATAAATTCAGAATAAGAGTATGAATGAGTATATACTGTATTAATGAAGTTAATAATTTTCTATAGCAGCAAATACAAATTACTGTATTAAAAAGGGACATGAAATGCCAAGTATAGCCGAATACCACAAAAAATTTCTCTCTGGCAACTTCTTGTCATATTACTTTGGAAACACTACACAGTTCAGTTCTTGGTGGTTGTTTTAAGGAGGACAGGGAGGCCAGTGGAGCAGGTTGCTACAGTGCGGTAGAATAAAGCACCATTTGTATTACCTTCACCACAAGGTAAGGACTCCATAGCTTGGTCCACACACTAAAATGTAGTTTTCCTGAGTCTTATAGGCAGCCATAAGGCAGCTGGCCTTAGCTGGGATCATAACTGCAGTTGGTCTAGTAGACACAGGTCAGACAGCACAGGGAATGATATGGTCATGAATTCCACCGATAGTTAAATCATTCTCTGCTCCATGAATGGATGTGTTCCATCTCTGTATCCTTATTTTCAAATTGTAAATAGTTAATAAATTAAGTAAATTAAGTAGTTACTAACAATGTTTTAACATTAAAGATATAGCTACAGAATACATATCATGAAATGAATGTAAATTCTGGATCTTCTTCATTAACAACAAATCTGGACTAGGGAAATTGGAACAACTGGTTCCTCCAAATTCACCACATGCACATGAGCAAATCAGTACATGATTTATACATGTGCAACACCTGGTGCAGTTGGTTTTGGAAAGATACTGCTTTTTCCTTCCTTTGTTTCAAACATGTTTTCTTTGTTGAAATAAGATATACTCTGAATTCCTTTCTTCAAACATGGTTCCTATGTTCAAACATGTTTCCTTTCATCAAATATGGGCCTTTGTTCAAACTTGGTATCTTTGTTCATATTGCATAGTTTTAATTCATTATAGCTATTTTTTATCTTCCACAAAGTATGATTTCAGCTAATATTAGTTCTAAATTAACTCCAAAATATGATAAAATTTTTTCTAAGATAATAATGAATTAAACATAACAATTAATGTGAAAAGCCATACATTTGTAAAAAAGAATACTAATCTAATAACCTTTCAAGAACTGCTAAATTAAATGTACACAAGTTGTAAGACCATTTACCAACTTATATCAGATGTACCAATTTTTCACTGATTTTGCCAGTGGTCCAACAGGATGTGTTTGCTTTTGCTGTGTGTGTGTGTGTGTGTGTGTGTGTGTGTGTGTGTGTGTGTGTGTGTGTGTGTGTGTGTGTGTGTGTGTGTGTGTGTGTGTGTGCATGCCTGCATCTATCTATCTATCTATCTATCTATCTATTTATCTATTTATTTATTTATTTATTTATTTATTTTTTTTTTTTTTTTTTTTTTTTTTTTAACTGGCAGAGCTTCCCAGCTTTGCCCAGATAAACCAATATTGAATTTTCATATACAACCTAAAGGCTCTTCAAATGTTATAGGAAAATGAGACCATTGCATTTTAAAGAATAATGGCAATGAAAATTTACCCTGCAAATATTTCAAAGGCACCAACATTTACCAACCACTTTTTTATTTGTGGCAGCTGCTTTACTTCTCTGGTCTCACACCTGGATTCTTTTCAGCTGTTTCAATTTACTTTATTATCTGTCCCAGCTCCCAATGGTTATGTTTGCAAATTTTCATCAAAATAGGTGCAGCTATTAGAGGCCTTATTCAGCATAAAAGGGCCCCTGGATCTATATGTATACAGATTATGTCTTATTTATTAACATGATTGGTATTAGCAATTTTCAATGAAACTTTTAGAGATGTTGGGTGCTCTACCTGAAGTTTAATTTTTTTTTTTTTTTTTTTTTTTTTTTTTTTTTTTTTTTTTTTTTTGTACAAAAGAATCAATATATAAATAGATCTTTATCTGTGCACATATAAATCTCAAAAAAATTATTTCAGTCTTATTAATCAGCAGCTGCATAGAAGCTGTAGTTTGGAACAACTGTGTTGAAAGTCTTAGAAAATTTTTTAAAAATTGAGGAGAAGGAATTCATTTTGGTGGGGATTAAAAATGTTTAAAAATAAATTAATTTTGTGTTTGGTTAGTGAAATAATGTTTCTGGGTTTTCTGGAGTGAGTAGATGGTTATGTGTTGGTGGCAAAATCAGAATAGTTATTTTTTGAGAATAAATTCATTACAGAACACAAATAAACATAGAAACATGAAAACAGAGCCCAGGGATTGGCATACCAAATTAGGAAATTATTAGGGGCTAAGAAGGAGTGGGGGGGGGGGGAGGGTGGGTGTTGGTAGAGATCAGACTCAGACTAAGGGGGGGAAGTAGGTCAGGAGCTTGATTGGAGGAACCAGCTTTCCTTTGGCAACCCCTTCATGGCTGCAGCAAGAGTTGGCATACCTTCTCACTTTCACATACCCACCAACAGATCCTCACATTAAAAGGTAGGAAATTTTGAGCACTTAAAAATGCTACCAATTGATAGATTGATGGTAAGTTGTGAAAAATAAAACAAAATTTAAATGAACACTCAAACCTTGCAAGGAATGTATTTAAACAGTGCCACCAACCTTTTTAGATTCTATTCACCCCAACCAGAAAATATTGTTACCCCTAAACATTGGGAACCCACAGGAGGCTACAGGAGAGAGAGAGAGCAGAAGAGAGTGGGTGACGAACAAACAACTTTTAAGCAACTTTTATTTAATATATTTACACATAAGTTCGCCCAATTAACTTAGTCAAGCTCTTCTGGTAAACAATAACTTACTTTAGCATACCTAATAGGGGGAAAAGAAGCCTCAAACTTTGATTTCCCCCAAGAATTCTCTAGGAAATTTCACTTGGAAGTTGAAATTCTGGAAGGCAATATTGGCTAAAGAAGGTTTAAAACACCTATGAAATAATAAGTTGGGCTGCATCTTCACCATCTAATGCTTTAGCCAAAGCTAAAATTGACTTAGGATAATAAAATTGGGCAAGTGTAATAATTGTTACAGATAGGATTGGTGGAATCAATTGCAGAAATCTGGATTTAGTAAATGTATTTCAGTTTGAATTAGTAAATTAAAGTTGGAGAAAAGGGGGCCTCAGTCCATAAGACCTGTTGAACCCCCTTGAATCCCGGGATTAGGCAGATCACATGACATTTTCTGTCTTTTATTGTGGTAATGTTACATCATAACCTACTAAAACTTAGTAAGTAATATTATTAAATATTGGTAATAGGGTTCTATCTTGTTGATTTTACTTCATTTCATTGTACACATACATTTTAGTTCACACTCAGTTCTTTACAAGTTTACATTTGCATTTGACATTAAGCAGAAGTTAGTGATAATCTTACATCCAGTGTGGTCACATTCTAGAATAAAAATTTTCTGTAGGTGGTAAAGAAGTTTACACACATAGTTTTGGTAGAGTGAAGAATAGTCACAATCATCTACTACAGGGTCTTCTTATATTTGCTAACAAGATATCTCACTAATCATTTTAAATCCTTTCCATACTGCATAATAAAATTAGTTTTACCTGCATCTGGAGCAGGTCACATGACGCCATACTAGAATGAGTTTGATCTGAACAGGTTCAATGGGAAGCCACCTTGAAGGGTAGGCTTCAAGTGGCTTGAGATATATTTCACTATTCTTTGGTTTAATTGTTAATATGCATTTTTCTGAGTTTAGCAACTAACAGCTCTCTTCCCACCACCCCCCTCCCCCCCCTCTGATGTTTCAAGGCATTTCAGAGGGAGCAGGAGAAGTCCAAACTACGACCTGTGGCAATTTATTACTAGATATTCATTAAAACAAAGTGTTTTATACCAGACAAAAATAATTATTTAATACTTTAGATCATGGTAAAGTTGTGATAAGATTTACAAATTTTGGGTTTCTGTACAGTAAAGGCACTTAGTTGTAATTAAGGTTAAACCTGGGGTTGACTAGTGTTATATGTAAAGAAATATTCTTCAGATATAGCCCTAGCTTAGGAAATGTTGCAGTTTAGCACTCTGGGTCATCAGTGTAAAAAAACAACAAAAAAAAATAAAGCAGGCACTGCTAAACATCCACGCCCAATCAAGTGTATGGGCTAGCATACTATTCACTCACCCCTTGGACTAGGGCCAGGGTTGGCTAGTGCTACATGGCTTTCTTTTAGGGGTGAGTAAATAGTCCTGTGAATAGCCCTGTGTTTGTGGGTGTTCCATAGTTGCTGTGCTTTTGACAGTGACAACAGGGAGTGCTAAGCTTCTAGATACCCCTAGCTTACCCCAGTGTATACACACTAGGGGTGCCTACAGTGTTAATTGGCAAAATTACTGATCTCAAAATTTCTCTCCTATTTCAAGAAAATGCAGGTCTGAGTGGCTGCTAAACAAAAATTTGAATTATTAGCTACCATTTAATCTAACATGTGCACTTAGCTTTATTGAGGTTCTTACTTTTGTCATGGTCATTATTAATATAGTTGAAGTGTTTGTGATTATCGATGTCATTGAATCATTAAACTAAGTAATTAAACAGCAATACTTGTTCCTGAATAGCCCACTAATCATTCAAATAAATTAGATGACGTGTTAAAATGAGGATGATCCTTTTTATGAATGTTTTTTTTCCTCTTGAATTCATTTGATTATAATAATTTTCTCTTTTTTTTGTGGATAGCCTTCAGATACAATGTGGACCATGCCTGTATGATTCATGATGACTTCAATGTAGTGTGAAGTATGCAGATTTTACAGTGTGGGTGTGTTGGTATGTGGTTACTTTGTTACATATGTCAGAGAATTCAAAATAAACCACAGTTCTGAATCTGGTAACCTCATGGCATACTACTTTATGCACACCACACAGTTCAGTTCTTCATAGCCATTGTAAGGACAGGATAGACAATGAAGCACGCCACTTCATTGTGGTGGGGTATAACACCGTCACTATATCTGACCAATAGATATATATCAGACCTTCCAACTCACCCGCATCTAGAGGGGTAACTGCATCTAGAGGGAGTTACCCGCATTTTTTCACTGTCACCCGCTCACCCACATAATATTTGGAATCTCCCTCATTTTTCCACTAGTTCCAATGTTTATTTTTGTTTCACTAGTCTGAAGTACCAGCATAGATATGATGCAAAGTGCTTGAGAGTGTCCATTGCAACATTCTGGTCATCAATTTAATGCGCACAATGAGTAACAATATTAAGACGACTAAGTTTGCACATGCGCTGAAAGTGTGCAAGCCAAATTATATGTTGATCAATTTGTGCTATCAACCTAGTCACTGTTGATATGATGTGGATGAAACTGACTCTGCCCCAGAGGAGGCTGGGGCTGAAAATTATTTGGGCACAGACGAGGAAGGTGAGTCATTGACATTGATACAAACCCAATCAGGGGCAGCTTGTTATAGCCTCAAATTGATGTATATACTTTATAGTGTAATTGATATTTCTATATACCCTGTATCTGTTGATGGGTAAATTGTGTATAAGATGTTCTGTTCCATGGAACAGGCCTCTTTGTACATGTCAGTGTACTGTTTTTATAAATAAAATGAAAACAAACTTAGATACATTTGTGTAAATGTTTAATGTGCTGGTCTAATTCTATGCAGATCTAGGTGTGTTATAGTTACTTCATCAATAATGCAAATTTGTGGCATGCAAGCTTAATAAAGTTAACATTAGCAATAATAATAAGTCAATTTAATATCTATTAAATTTTTTTCTAATAGGTTATTCTGATTCTAAGCAACAGAAACTGTGTAAAAATTTGAAAGGATCTGCTTTGTATTCAACAACTTTTCAGCTGATATGGGAAAAGAATTATGATTTTATTGCTAAATCTAGCAAATCGAACCATCACTTTTATTGCAAAATGTGCTGCAAGGATGTGTCAGTTAGTCACCAAGGACTATGTGATGTGAAGCGTCATAGTGAAGGAAAAGTCCATAAACAAGAATATTCTTCCTTGAGATGCCAACGTTCACTAAATTTCAAATCTGCATCTCATCCAGTTCACCAGAAAGAAACAGCAGCAGAAATTAGAAATACTGTGATGATAGCTCTTCACAATGCATCTCTCTGTCTTTCTGACCACATAGGTCAAATGCAAAGGAAACATTTTCCTGATTCTGAAATCGTAAAGTCTTATCATTTTGCCCGGACTAAAACTGCATGCATTCTAAACCATGCCCTTGAACATTACCTGAAAAATGAACTTATTGATGCCATGAGGAAAGAGCCTTATTCTCTTTATGTTGATGCTTCTAATAATTCCAGACTTAGTAAAATGAATCCTTTGACAGTCATAATCTTTAATGTAAATAAAAGTATTGTTTCACCGAAGTTTCTTGAAATTTGTTTAATTCTGGTGTTGATGCTGCAAAATCAAGTGAAATTTTTCAGAAAATTGATGGAGTTTTAGGACAATGTGATGTATCATGGGAGAATTGCATTCATTTGGTGTTGACAATACAAACTCGAATATTGGTGATGTGAACTCCATCAGAAATGTTGTTAACCAGGTTTATTACCAGTATCTACTTCATGGGTTATCTGTGCCATATCATTCACAATGCTGCCTGGGAAAGTGCTGATGCATTTAGACACGTGTCCAACTTTGATGTGGAGGATTGCTGTATTGACCATTATTACTGGTTTGATAAAAGCACCAAGAGAAAGACAGAATTAAATGAATATGCAGTATTTTGTGATACTTCATACAGAGATTTCATTAAACACATCGGTATGATGTGACTCTCTCTAGAAAGTGCTGTTGAGAGGATATTGTAAATATATTCTGCTAGTAAAATCATATTTCCTGTCTGAGCTTAAAAGCAAGGCAAGATTTAGGAGGCTCAAAGAATTGTACGAAGATTCAATGTTTGAAATCTATCTACTATTCTACCAGGCTGTTTTACCAGTTTTCTCAACATTTAATCAGATTTTGCAGTGTGAAGCCCCACAGATTTATCTTCTGCACTGATAAATGCAACTTTTATTGTCGAAGTTACTGACAAAGTTTGTCAAGCCATTAGTCATGCAGAAGTACAGATAATCTGATGTTCCTTATGCAGACACCCAAAATCAGGTAGAAGATAGTTGGTTGTAAATCAGACTTGTCACATCAACAGAAATTCAAAAGAGGCTTAATGGGGGTGACATTACTCAGAGAAATGTAAATGTTTTCTACTTGTCTCTTCGGGAGTGTTACATGCCTGCAGTGGCCTATGTGCTGAAGTGGTTTCCCCTTAATGAGCCACAGATCAGAGATAGTGAATTTCTTGACTTCAACAAGAAAGAAGGGTGCAGCTTCTCTAATATAACTACCTTTGTAAAATGGTATCCTAAACTTCTACCTTTTTCACATAAAGAAATGGACAGGTTGAGTGAAGAGTTTCTCGAATATCAGTCCTTATCAATTCAAGATGTACCCCCAGAGGTGTGGGGAAATGCTACGGTTTGTGAAGTTTGTGAAGGTAATGAGAAGACAATTTACCACAGAATGGATATGATAAGGGGCCATCTTTCAGTAGTAACATTACCTGGACTTTGAGATTTCCTCAGCTTTTGAAAGTGGCAAAATTTGCTCTAACATTTCTCCACTCGAATGCAGCAGAAGAACGTGTGTTTTCCTGATTCGAAAGATTGAAAAAGATGACAGGGGAAAACTGAAGTTGGAAGGAACTCTATCATCTCTAGTATCTGTCCAGATCAACCTGCCAGAATCAAAAGCTACCCCTTGCTATGCGTTTGATCCACCAACAGACTTACTAAAAATAAAAGCCAAGAATGCTACTTCATATTATAATAAAGCAGTATGTTCCTCAGCTATTAACTCTTCACTTCCAGGACCTTCAGGCCAATAATTTATTTCTATTGTTCTTAACTATAGAATTCCAAAAATAAGGAGCCACAATGTCTTCATCAAATACATTTCAATATTTTACCCCTTTACCAGTTTTCTGATTCCAATGCAACTAATAACATTTTGAGAATTCACTGTGAATAGTCAGGGTTTTATGTGGAAGTTTTTGGAAGGGAGGGGAGAGACACCAAGTTGAAGTAGGTTATTTTATCCATTTTTATTACTTGTTTAAGGAGAAAATATGTCTGGTGTATCATAGACAGGGGTTGCCCTGGAATATCCTACTCAAGTGTAGGTGACCAACCCCCAAGTTTAAATTCCACTGTGTTTTGTTAGTAGTTATCAACAATTATTACAGATATGTAATTACACTCTGGGTTCAAATCCAGGACTGGGTTGTCTTTTAATTCTTTTTTTTTTTTCTTTTTTGGTTCCTTTTAAGTCTACAATACTTTCTTTCTTGAATACTTTCTTTTTCCATGACTACTTTCATTCCTTTTTTTTTGTTGTGCACACTAATTACACCGAAACTAATATCCCAAGTGAGTTTCAAACTGTTGGCACTCTACCTTAGAGCATTACACCATGCATGCCTCTCAGACAATATGACTTCTCTGAAAAATCAGTGGGAATGATGAATGCCTATTTATGAGTTTATTTTTTATGAGTGAAGTACAAGGTCTAAAAATGGTGTTTTGAGTGGCTAAGCTGGGTATATGCTGCTAGTATTATATAATACAACTTCATAATCCAATAAAATGTAATAATTATTATAATAAAAATCGATACAGCATTATTCAAATAATTAAGTTTTATTCAAAACATTAATGTCACTTCTATCGAATTTTCCTTTTCCTTTAGCCCTGGACCTGAAATGGGATAATAAAAAAGGTATAGAAAGAATTACAATGTCATGCAGGAAATGTGCTTCACCACGAACTCATATGACATGTTGGATGACTGATAAAATATTTAGTTTGAAAAAAAATATGGAAACCACAAACCATAGCATAATCTCCCTCATAAATTTTATTGGAGGTTGGAAAGCCTGTATATGTATATATATATATATATTCTATCAGCATATACCCAGCGCTGCCCGTCAATGTCAACATGGAAAATTATGGAATCCTCTGAAATCTTTACCTGGTTGGCCATTTAATTAGCTTTTGGCAGCCAGAAAGACTTTGTTTGGATGTGGCTAATACCAGACCACACACATTGCCACACCCACACATGGTTAATAATGCTCACCTGGTTACTTGGACTCCATATGCCAAATTTCAGCCTGATTGGTCCATAAATGAGTTTTTGCTAGGCATAATGACGTTCTCATTGACACAAGCACATGTGATTAGTAATGCTCACCAAGTGGCTATGAAAACTCAAATCAAAATTTCAGTCAGGTTGGTCGTTCAATTAGCTTTTAATAGCTAAAACAACTTCCAGTGGGTGTGGCTATGGCCAATCCACACCCATATGTGGTTAATAATGTTGTCCCAGGTACCTGGAGACCACATGCCAACTTTTTGCCTGATCTGTTTCTTATTAACATTTTTAAGCCTAACTTATTTCCTGTGGGTGTTGTTATGGCCAAACCAAACCCACTGCCATGCCCACATGTGTTTAGTAATGCTCACTCAGATTATTAGAGAGCACATGCCTAATTTTGGTCATTTTGTTTTCAGTGTTTGGCTGTGACGCCTAGACACATATATACAAATATACTTACAAACTAAAATATATATTAAAACTAGCAGCATATACCCAGCATTGCCCAACCAATTTCAACATCAAACACTATGTCAATGTTGAGTATATACACCATATATCAAATCTATCGCTACAAGTGTTTGTTTGGCAAAAGTACCATTTTTGTCCTCTTTTGGGCCTGACACGAAAACAAAAGTGGGTGTGGTCATATAAATGTACTTAAAACATTCCTCAGATTATATTGATTCTAAATATATATGGGTTCATTGGTTTAACTCCCTAGGTTCAAGTGATTTTGCTGAAATATCATTTTTGGCATTAATAGCCTTACACAGAGAAAGGAAGAGGTGTGGCCAGGTGGGACATAGCCCATATTACTCCTAGAGTAAGTTGTATATTCATACCAAGTTTTACATCTCTAGCTCCAATGGTCTTTCTGGCAAAAATACCATTTTTGGCTTTTAATCATTACCATGGTAACCATTTTGTGAAATTTTTTTCCAATGTTTTAAGTTGGGTCAAAACCTATCATCATGCCGAGTTTCAGAGAAATCCACCTACCGGTTTGGCCGGAATGATGGTAGAAACATACAGACAGACAGACAGACAGACAGACAGACAGACACACAGACAGACAAATTCTCTATATTCCCAGACATGCCACCTGGCTTAAAACTATCTCAGGATGGATCTCCTCCATCCCTAAAAGTTTGGTCAAAATCTAACAGATGGATTTTGAGAAACGGACGAATATAGTTACATAGGTAGTTACATAGATCTTCTAATATATATATATAGATGGATTCATGATATAGCTGACCCCTTAGGTCCAATCTTTAGTCAGAACTTCTTTTTTTTTTGTTACTTTTTCTCTTTACACACCAATGAGAAATGGTTTACCAAGGAGGGATCCCGCCCATGTTACTCCCAAAGTCAAGTTGTGTATGCATATTATGTATAAATTGGCCGCACCAAGGGTTTTCATGGCCGAAATACCATTTTTGGCTTTGTTTTGTGCCTGACATGGGTGTGGTCATATACATGTACTTAAAATATTCCCTAGATTATATTTATCCCAAATATATATGGGTTAATGGTATAACTCCATAGATTCAAGTACTTTTGCTAATATACCAATTTTGGCAATTTTAGCCATACACAGGAAAAGGAAGAGGTGTGGCCAGGTGGGACCCAGCACCATAGGAGTTTGGACACATGTAAGTTCAATCTATATTATTCCAGTAAAAGATTAATATTTGGGCAGAGAACCAACTTGAAACCCTTCCAATGTTCATTTCGCTGAAGTGGGACTAATCCTCACACTAATCCTTACATAATAAACTACACAGACTGAACAAGTTTGCTATCAAAGGAGGCTAATGGCTGATAGTAAAACTGCCCATAAAGGCAGGTTTTCATTAGTTATGATTTATTATTATTAAAATATTATTTCCCACCAATTTTTTAAATTCGCTATATATGTGTATAAAAATTAAATTAAGTTAGTATATTTCTCTATTATATTCTTGCTGTTATTATTATTATAAATTATCATTATTATTGTTATCATCATTATTACTAGCACCATATCATTGCTTATTAGGCCCACTTTTGGTGGGATATGGTCACATAATTGTCTAAGGGGGGGACAAGTCTTATGGAGGACATGTCCTAAACAAGAGTACAGACGAAATAACAGTCAAAGAAAATAAATTATATATTCATGCCAAATTTAGGGAGTTTGCAGTTGGAAGTGCAGTGTTCATACATAACTTTCTAGCTGGAAAGAAATGGTCGTCTGGAACTGTGTCTCAAATTAGTGGTCTAATATCATACAATGTCACTTTAGTGGATGGACATGTCATTTGTAAACATGTGGATTATGTACGTGCCTGCACATCTTCTACTGCTGATGAAAATCTAGATGATGATGTAATGGGAATCCTTGTACCCACAGTGTCAGTTGTCGACACCATTCAACCCATTCCTGAACCAGTTTCTCAATCAGACACAGGAGTCCCCACAACCAACAGATGCAACAGTGACTAGAGTCAGACTGTCAGTGTAATGAACCTTTACAAAAGTCATCTTGAGTTATTCACCCTCCTGATTATTTGAGATATTGATTTCATTCTTCATTTTATTCCAGTTCAGTTACCCTCTCAATATTCATTGGATTGGTCCTGCCCACACTTTGAGGTTGGTGAGTCTCAAAAGTGTGTTCCTTTGATGACCATCAATTCCATCCCCCCCCCCCCCACCTTCCTCCCAAAATGGTGGCTAAGAATGGTACTAAGGCTCATAAATGTTCAGTAACATTTTTGTGTATATGTTAAAAGTATATTAGGAAGTACTATGAAGTTGCTCAGTTTAGCAAAGGATCACACTGCTGATGACTTGGTGAGTGCTTCCCTGATTAAATTTACACTGCCACAATTCTTAATAGTGATGTTCAACTTAAAGTCAATTCCTGAAGGTCTGTTTCACTACAAACTAGTTGGAACCGCTCTTCAGCAACATAGCAGGTTTAAATTGTTTTCTTGCATTCATGAAGTATGAATTATTAATGTTAAACCTGATCCTCTTGCTCTATGGCAAGGGTCGTCTGCTTTACCTGTGCTGTTTATATATTGTACTAGCTCTAGTTGATTTTTTATTCCCTCCAGATTTCCTATGGCACATCAGCTTGTAGTCAATCCCAAATGCTGCCACTAAATGTCACAAACCCATGTGTTTCACCGATTACCAGTCCACAACTAAAGCCAACCCGACTTGGGTAACGGGGAAACAACTACACCAATTATACTAATAGTAGAGCAATAGCTGGAGAGAAAGTCTCTCACACACCTCAACACAGCACCTTCAAAAGCAACAACAAATCTTAACTTTTCAAGAAGACTCCAAAAAATCACAGTTGACAATTGCCAAAGCCTGGTACTCTGTGTGTGCATGTTCTGTTCAGCCATTCTTACAGCCAATTAGCTTCTAACTGCCTTTCTGCACACAAAACATACATCATTGAACACCATAAAAACACAAATCCATTTATTAACTACCACAAACCACATATCTGTTTAACAGTAAACAAAACACAGTTCAGGCAATAACGTTAATAATATATTCTTCTTTCTCTTGTCTTGTCAGTTCTTAAAACTTTTCAGCTTGTTCCCTGACATTATTTTATCAACTCCCTAGGATTTTTTGTTGCTGAAATACCATTTTTGGCATTTTTTGACTTACACAGGGAAAGGAAGAGGTGTGGCCAAGTGGGACCCAGCCCAGGTTAATCCCAAATTGAAGTTACATATGCATATCATGGTTTAGATCTGTTAGTCCTAGAGTTTTTCTGGCAAGATCACCATTTTGACTTTATCTCGTTACCATGGTAACTATTTTCAGAAATTTTTAGCCTATGTTTTAAGTTGGAAGTTGGTTCAAAGCCTATTGTCATGCCAAGTTTCAGAGAAATCCATCCACAGGTCTGGCCAGAATAATGGTACAAACAGACAGACAGGCAGGCAGGCAGGCAGGCAGATACACAGACAGACAGATATCTCCTTTTGTATATATAGGAGATATATACATAGGATTCTTTAAAAAAAATTAAATATATATGTGAGCCCCTCTCTCCATCCCTCTCTATTTCTCTATTTAATTTTTAAAAAGGATCTTGTGTGAGCCCTCTAAGTCTCTTTCAAAAAATCTGGAAATACCTTAGAAATCCCTGCTTGAGATAAGAAAAGGAAGGGGGGGGGGGGGGGGGGGGGTTGAGAGAAAATGAAAGAAAGGGGAAAAATCTGAACAGAACAACAACAAAAAATATATATATATATAAGATGCTGCATTTCCTGTGAATTCAATTGATAAATTATTTAAATGTAATATTCTTTGTGGGTCCAATGGTCATGATATTTTTGTTGTTTTTTTTTTTGTTTTTGTTGAATAAATTCTCAGAATTAAAAAGAAACAATACACAACCTCACAGGCCAAGAGGTCAAATGTAGTCACTTAATAGGATGTAAGTTAACAGCATAAGAAAAGAAACTAAATAGTTCAATAAGTTAATTTCAAAATATATAAATTATCTAATTTAGAAATAAATTTAAAAAAAAAAGGTTGCCACATAATTGTTTATAAAAGGTGGAATAGAGAGCAACAGAATTGTTCTTTAATATAACAGTCAATGTCATACTTGTAGCAGTAGGCCAGCATAGATCAGAGGTACTTTTTCATGTTCTTGAGAATTACATCTTCAAACTATCTCTTGGATTATTCCAGATTCCATAGCAGTGGATATGATGCACAAGGAAAAGCATATCTAACAACCAAAAAAAATTGCTTTTTTCCCACTTATCTGGATGAGTTATGTCCAGGATCAGTTATAGCATTATATAACCTAGTAAGACAGCACATAGCTACCCAAGGTACTCACAGCAATTAATTACAATCACTGAGAAGGGATTGATAGATATTTTTTACTTAGAGCAAAATCTGTTTCACCCCAAAAAGAAGTGGTACTTCCGGGTTATCTCCAACCCAAAAATGAATTATACAAATATACCACTTTGGTACTTCTGGGTTATCTCCTATGCATATTAGGGCTCTTGCTATATTAGGGCTAGTGCTAGGGCTAGGGCTAGGGCTAATGGAATGTGCATTTTGGATGTATTATTAATTAATACATGTAAGTAATACTTTATATTTAAACTTTTCAGTATCCTAGAATTCTTATTTGTATAATTCATTTTTGGTGGGGAGATAACCCAGAAGTACCTAGCTAAACCTGAATAGGAGCCAGTTAAAAATATTATATTAGGGTGAAACTTAATTTTATTGGTAGCAAAATACAAACCCCCCATCCCCAAAATCCAGGATCAGACCCTCAAGTTAGTTATAGTGCTGCATCCAGTGCTGACTACAAAACAATTGTTCTGTAGGTGATAAAGGAGTTGGCACACCTAGTTTTGGCTAAGTAAGAACATAATTAATGCACTATTTACATTAGCTATACACATTTATAGTGATCTGGTTAAGAATCTTGGTAAATAAATCTATACAGATATTGCTGTTTTGTTTCTACTCCAATGATGGTCGATTCCAAATAATTCCTTATAGTTACAAATACAAATAGCTACAGTAATTGATTTATTCTACACAATATAATAACTAATAGCCAGCATTCATTTTGAACAATCAATAGTTCTTAGGCAATAGCAACAATAACAAAAAAAAAAAAAAAAGAAAAAAAAAAAAAAGAAAAAAAAAAAAAAAAAAAAAAAAAAAAAAAAAAAAAAAAAATAGGAACATTAAAAAAGAAGAAAGTATAAAATATCAAGCATAGTGGTACTACACAGAATAGTTTTATCTCAATAAAATCTTGTCAAACTACTTTGTGCACATCACACAGTTCAGTTCTTGGAGGTTGTTGTAAGGAGGACAGGTGAAGCCAGTGGAGCGGGTTGCTTCAGTGTGGTAGAATAAAGCACCATTTGTGTTAGCAAGACTACCAGGTAAGGACTCCATAGCATTGTCCACACACTCAAATGTAGTTCACCTCTGACCCTTATGTTCTGACATTAGATAGCCATAGTACTCCCTGGTCCAGGTGGGAGGGCAGCTGACCTTAGCTGGGATCATGACTACAGTTGGTCTAGTAGACACACAACAGATAGACAGCACAGGGAACATTGTGGTCATGAGTTCCTTGGAGAGGTGATTAATACTCTGCTCCATGGATAGGTGACTGGCCTTGTTTTACCATACTGTGTGTGAGAGTAGAGCTGTATTCTGGATCTGTTGGCAGACAGATATAATTGGATCCACCTCCATCTTGATCCCACCAGGAGCCTCCAGTTATGCCTAAGTAGATTAGCTCAGTGCCTGTTACTTCAGGGCAAGAACTCTTCCCCCACCTGATGTAGGTGGCCGCTCCACTTGTAGGTCCAGGGAATCCTTCCTTCCCCTGGGGGCCATGTTCTCCATGAGGTCCAGCTGGTCTTGGTGCTCCATCTCTCCCCGGAAAACCATCTCTGCCTATCAGCAGCTCCACATACACACTGGATGTATTTGTCTCACTCACCTGCAGATGCTGTGCCACAGAATCTGGCAGTGATGCAAGGGGATAAATATATAGCCTCACTGTACAACTATACAGCACTCATACACATAGTTAGGTGGAAATACATTTGCAGTGGTAGAGAAAAATTATGGTGATGACGAAAAATATCTTGATTCCCATTTGTAGGATATAAGACTTGGAAAAAAACAACAACAAACTTATCTTCATCTATTTGATTTAAATCTGAACTTTTTATCAAAATCTTATATAACAACAGCAGGCCCAGCAGGGCAAGTAGCTAGTGGTCAGGTTGGTTTTAAGCCAAGTGTTGGTGCCAGCAACAACAAAAAACCCCAAAAATAAACCAAATTGAATTTAGCAACTAATTGTACATGCAGAATAAAAAAGAAATTACAGAAAAGTTTATACCAGATTATGACATCCATGAAGAGGAATAAGTTGAATCTGTTGCTAATTATGAAAGTCCTAAGTCTTCAGCAAAAAGTTCAGAGATACCAATCTATGAAAAGCCCAAAGATTCCAATCTATGAACAGAATAAAATAGATTATAGCCACAATGAAATTGGATGAGTATAGCAATAATTATAGCTATAATCACACAATAAGTGGACACAGAGACAATTTACTATTAATTAAATTGGGGGAGAGCACAATTTAGATGACATTTTTTTCAATTTAAACTGAAGCACCTATCACTTAATGGCATACTTCTGTGTATATGGGAAAGATGCTTTTAAATTGTCCTCTAAGTGGATACAGTGGATTCATTTTTTTCTATATTATTTCATTTTGTGCAAAAGATTATCATGATATTACAATTTGATTCACATAAATTTGCTGGTAAAATTCTTCTTAAGTTAGCATGTCTGGAAATATAGTATTTTTAGTGTAGGAACCTTTGTTGGACTCCAGATTTTTCAGGCATGGTAGAGCCTGAGAATGAAATGGAAAGGAAAATGAAAGGGTCTGAGCAGTTTCACTGACTTCATTTAGAGGGTGTTCAATATTGTGGCTTGTAGTCCTAGGAATAGTGCAGGTTGGTGATTTCTCTTTCAGGCATGGCCAGATAAAGAATAGACAAGCATACATATACACAAATATAAAATGGAAAAGGATGACCTCTAAGGGAAGCCATGTGCATGCTACAACCACAAGAAATGGTGGGGGGGGGGGGGGAAGGGAGGATAATCACATTCCATGTTGGTAATAAATAAAACAGATATTTATACCTTGAGAACAATCTGAACACAGGAAATACTACAATAATTGATAAAGAGAAGTGATGAGTAAGGGAACTGTAACAAACTTATGGAAACATGAACTGATGTAAAGCCAGTGAGTTACTAAATTTTGAAATTGAAGAAGACTTCCCAGCTATTCTGGGATTGAGTGTTCCTGGGGTACTTTCTGATGATCAATTATTTTATAGGTACTAATGTAGAAAGAGGGAATTTGATCATACATCAGGAGGAGAGGTGGAGGGTGGGAAAGATAAAACAACAGCAGAGTATACACATACAATGTTTTAGTCACAAGTCTCAGGAACTCAGCTATCATTTGGAAATGAATCTACTTTAAGAGTTAGTGTAACAATAGATGCTATGAACTCCTTTGAATTCCCACAAGGGCTGTGTCAACAGAAGCAGTCAGATATTATCACAGGGTCAGAGTCCAGATAACCATGTCACTTATTAAAGTGGAGTGTAGAGATGTCTGCCAGTGATAATAATATAGTAATAGCAATGTGATACGATTCAACTATTGTTCAACTTAGACGAACAGAAAAGACTAACTTAACACGGTGATGCAACATAGTATGTGTATTTATAGCTATATATGGGTGGAGGGGATGAGAGATCAAAATATTATAATAATTAAACAGTGTTCAAGATAGCATCCTTTGCAATAATTAATCACAATAGAAGTGGAGTAAACTACTTAGATACACATGTATGTGGCAGCAGGAGGGAGTTCATAGAGTCACATGTTTGTGATGTGATGATGGGAATACAAGGAAACCGTGCGTCACAACTTTTAGAAGATTTGTAAGTCACTATGACTGCATTAATTACTGATGTCAGACAATTAGTTTAAAGGGAGTACTACTACAATCATGTGGCAGACATAGAAGCCTAGGTAGCTATGAGGTTAGAAATTGTCATACAAGACCTACATTATTATTGTATACAGGAGATAAAGAAACACCATTATTATCTATTAAAATTCAGTTTTTGTACTCACTATATTTTAATATTTACTTTATTTTAATACTACTGCAATTATGTGGCAAACATAGAAGTCTATTGCTACAACTATGTGGCAGACATAGAAGCCTTAGTTAAAGTGAAGGTAGAAATTACCATGCAAGACCTGCCTTTTTATTGTATACAGAGATTAACAATATATTATTATCTATTAAAAAAATCAGTTTTTATACTCGCTATATTTAAATATTTACTTTATTTTAATACTACTGCAATTGTGTGGCAAACATAGCAGCCTAACTTATTGTGAGGTTAGAAATCATTATACAATACTTGCCTCTTTACTGTATACAGGAGATAAACAAAAATTATTATCTATTAAAATTCAGTTTTCATTCTCACTATATTTTAATATTTACTTTACTTTAATATTTAAGCAACAGGCAACTCCTGTGGCTGAGAGGTTCCTATATAGGGAGTACTTCTACAATTACACATGTCCAACATAGAAACCTACATAATTATGAGGTAGAAATTGCCATACAAGTCCTGCCTTTTAAATGTACACGGGGAGACAAAGAAATTACTATATTATAGTCTATTTATATATGCCCTTAATATTCACTGTATTTTAATATTTCTAAACATCTCAACTCTTGTGGATGTGGTGATCATTGATAGGTAATAGGAAAAAATTTTGAAATAGTGGATGGAACCAAAATGTCAATGATTACATAAAACTTCCCAATTGATGGAATGAACATCCTGTGAAAATGTGAGCATCATCAGTGCAGCTGTTCCAGTGATGGTAGAGGACACACAAACAGATTTAAATTGTTGTAAAGACAATAACTATGCTGCTGTAACTTGAAGACAGATGACCTCTGAGGGAAATAATATACATGCCTGAACCATAGGAAATCAAAGGGAAAAATCACACTTCATATTTATGGAATGTAAATCCACATAGCTTACCTTGGATAAAATCTTAACACAAAAAAGGTATAATATTTGATAAAGAGAAGTTTAATGGTTCTCAACAGCTATGTTCCAGAAGTGATAACTATGGAGGAGTTGATAACAAACTTGTGGCAACATGTACTTCCTAAAACCAAATGAGTTGCTAAATTTTGAAATGAAAGATTTCCCAGCAATTCAGGGAATTTGTGATGGCTGGGTGCATATTGATGATACAAGTACTTATTACATATTAACATAGAATGAGGATAAGAAGAGTGAGATTGTGAGTGCACAGTGACTGGTATAAAAATTTGACCACTTATCTGTGGAGGGGAGAGGGTTAACATATATTTATATAATATTTTAGCTAATAGTTTGAGGGAATTTTGTTCGAAAATGAATCTATTTCAGCAATCAGTGTAATAACAATATGCAATGGATCCAATTTTTATTTTAAGTTCCCATGAGATTCAGTATCAACAGAAGTTTAAGATATTGTCACATGATCACAGACCAGATAACTTAGTAATTTATAGAAGTGGAGACCAGAGATGCCTGTCAATGGTAATGATGGAATCATGAAAACTTACTACGATTTCACTATAAGTCAACTTCTAGAACAGACAATATGAACTTGGCATGGTAAACCAATGTGTGTGTGTGTGTGCGTCCGTGTATGTGTGTGTTATTATGTGGGAGGAGGGAGGAAAGATAAGAAAGACTATAGTAATGCAGCAGCATTATGGATAGCATCCTTGAAGTAATTATTCACAAATAAGTTGTGGAGAAGGAAGAATTCCCCAAGCACAAGTGGAATAAACTGCTTACATACACATATGTATATGGCAGTGTGATGTGATGATGGGAATACAACTAGGAGACAGATGTTTACTACAGGAGCTCCACATGTGCATCATAACTTTTAGAAGATCTGTAAGTCACTATGACTGCAGAAAATTACTGTTGTCACACAATTAGGTTTAAGGGAGTACTACTATCATGTGGCAGACATAGAAGTCTAAAGAATTATGAGGTTTGATAATTATGTGTCAATAAAAGCATAGATAATTAAGAAATTAGACAAAGCATACAAGATCTGTCTGAGAGGGAGATAACCAAACCACTTTATTATAGTGTATTTGAATTTAATCATATTACATACTCGATTTCAATATTTCAAGGAACAGCAACACATGGGGTTGAGGTGTTCCTTGATGGAGTGTAGAAAAAAATTCCGATATAGTGGATGGACCCCCAAATATTATTTGGCAATCATCAGCCAAACTGTCCCAGTGATGATAGCCAGCTCACAGACATACACACACACACACACAGATTTTGCAAAGATGATCATCCTGGGAAAAATGGAGTGCAAGGACCAGCTGGATCCAGTGGAGAACATGGTCCCCAGGGGAAGAAGGACTCCCTGGACATACAACCCTATAAATTTGAGCCTTTAGGCCCAATCATCTGGGAGTAGTTATTGTGCTATTAGTGCTACAGCCATGGATGTAGAAACTGTGGCAGACACTTATTACTTTTATCAAGGACAAAAAATAAACCAACTATTAGTTCTAGTTGAGGTTTAAGAAAGACAAATTTTAACCAATTGGCACTCTTGGAATTAGATAAACCATTCCAGATAGCAACAAAATATATATATTACTTAGCCAATTAGTTCAGTAAATTTAAAGGGTAACTAAAATTCTATTTATCCAACAAAAAAAAAATTTTTTTTTCATTGCAGTTTTGGGAAGTCATTGAACAAAAGCACAGGAAAATTTTTTCTTCTAGAAATAATTATTAGGAGATACAGACAGCTAAAGTTGCATATTTCAATCTACTTCTTTTTAGATGCATGTCTAATTGTGAAGCAATGTCTGGAACCATGGTAAGGAAACATAATGGAGTTAATTGCTAGTGGCTACTTGGTGGCCTGCTGTGAGTGCAAAGCTTCATGGACTATACATAGTTGTTGGTGTTTGTAATAACCTTGTTAGCAAAAATGTTACCATTAAATCAACTTTCCTATTCATGAATGAAATCAGAGTTTCAATGTGTAATCTTATCCATTCATTTTCAAAAGGACATTAATAGGGAAGTTGTATTTATAAATCACACTAATCTTATCTCAATTAAATCAATTTCTTATTCATTAATGAAATCAGAGTATCAATGTGTAATCTTATCCATCCATTCATTTTCAAAAGGACATTTATGGAGGAAGTTGTATTTACAAACCACACTAATCTCATCTCAATAGAAATAGAAAGAAGTACTACAGGTGCATCAGAATATTTCCTTTAGATTAGAATCCACAGTTGCTCATATCTGCAGACTACTTTGGGGCTAAATTCTCTTTTTAGTACTGTACATTATACATGCATGCAATATGCATACATAGAATGCACAGTTGTTCAAATCTGCAGATAATTTTGAGGTTAAACTCTATTTCTCATACCGTACAGTGTATATGAAATATGCATCTATAAAATTCTTAGTTGCTCAAATCTGCGGATAATTTTGGAGTTAACCTCTCATTCTTATACTCTACAGTATACAGGCAATATACATATATAGAATCCAGTGTGGTTCAAATTTGCACACAATTTCGGAGTTAAATTCACTTTCACATATTGTACAGTATATATATTTGTGGTGTATATGCTGTATACATATATAGAAACAACACTTGTTCAAATCTGCAGACCATTTTGGTATTAAACTCTAATATCTTGTGCAGGGACCAGAATCCATATTCAGTCAACTCTACTTTATTCCAACACCAATTTAGGACTAGTCCATGATATGGATATAGGATTTGGTCACTTAACATTGTCCAACAATGGATGATTTTCGAGAAAAAAAGTTACTTTACCGCAAAGGATGGATTTGACATGCTAATTTTGAAATTTCTCAATTCCTCACAAATTTATGCCCCCACTTCTATAATATTTACCTTAGAAATCCCCAACAAATCCCTCCCCTCCTCAACCCCTATTTCAAACAATAAGCTAACTGATCAAATTTGTGCCACAACAGACAAACCGCTCATATTTTTGCTAGTGTACATAAATGGAAGGATGTGTATGAGTGTCTGTATGTCAGTAACAGTCATAAATAAACTTGGATCTGGGGATGGAAGGTTCAATTCCAAAAGGAGTCTCTATATTTTCAATTCAATTCTTTATCTATTTTTCTTTTCTTTTTTTTCCCCTCACCTGTCTTTTCTTTCCCCCCCGTTTTTTTCTTCTTTTCTTACTTTTATATATCTTTTCTGTCTTTCATTCTTTTCTCTCTTTTTCACTCCCATCCTTTTCCCCCCTTCCCTTTCATTTTTTTTTTTTTTAATTTCTCTTTATATATATATATATATATATAATTATTTTTTCTTCTTTTCCCCTATTCTTTCCCCCTTGCTTTTCTTTCTCTTACTTTTCTTTTTTTCCCCTATTCCTTCTCTTTTTTCTTCATTAATATCCCTTCTCCCCCTTTATTATTTTTTTCTCTTTCTTTCTTTTTACTAAATTTCCATATTTCTTTTTTTTTGTTTCCCTCTCCCATTCTCTTTCTTTCCCTTTTCTTTTCTTTGCTCATTAAGAATTACCTGTGGTCCACTATGAAAGATGAAAGGCTCAACTATATGGCATTAATGCATGTAGAATCATCACCACAGGATATTAATTTTAACAATGTTCTGGATCAGTTTGTTGAAAAATTAATGAGACAAATGTTTAAATGGCTAAAATGATATCTAGGAGTATGCCAATACTAACATATTACCAGTTTTTAGTAATTATTTTGCTATTCAAATTGAATGCTGTCAGACTCAATAATATTATTTTCTTTGTTATTTCATATTTACTTTATGTGTAATAATATTGTAATATATTAAGTTGAATATTTGAGGTAGCTATTCTATGAATGCAAATTCAAACAGGAAGCAGACAGGGTGACCATCAGCAATGCCATCATGGCATCTGTGGTATTATTTAAGAACTTAGCATAAATAAAAGATTATATTTTTCAACCTCATTATGATAATCATAGAAGCGTACATATATAGAATAGGATGAAGAATGATGTCTCTCCTAAATATATAATAACATTAGCATGGCAACCAGTTATTGCAATAAAACAATGGGCGGTGCC
This sequence comes from Lycopodina hypogea, assembly GCA_963969325.1. Lineage (NCBI taxonomy): Eukaryota > Metazoa > Porifera > Demospongiae > Poecilosclerida > Cladorhizidae > Lycopodina > Lycopodina hypogea. Next base: position 8,322,889 of record OZ017786.1, on the reverse strand, counting down.
AATCTTAACATGTAACAGATTAAACACAAATCATAACATAATGATAATAATTCATTCCACATTTCCTTTTCTCAGGAATAGAGTTGAAAAGAATAAATCAATCTATCTGGTGGAATAATTGGAGTTCCTGTGGTTGATCTGGTTTTAATAGGACTCCAAGTTAGTATCATCTTCCACGATGTTTCTAATTGTAAATTGGGCTTCTGCTTGGGCAAAGCAAACAGCTGGATGGAAGTTTCAGAAAGTGGGCAATTTCACTGCCATTGCATGCTCTGCCATTTTTCACAGTCAAATGTGCAATTTGACCATCAGAGTCACCAATGTAGAGGTTAACAAACAGTGATAGCAAAACTTAACCAAAAAACTCTTATTAAAGAACTTCACCAAAAACAATGATGTTATCATGAAAATACAATAATGTCAATAAAACTAACAATTTGATTTTACTTCTACAATGTCATGTTAAAAGTACCAAAGTGACAATTAGACCAAACCATTGGTCATGCTCAGGTTCACATTTGGCCACACCTCTTCCTTGAGACACAGCTCCAAAGTGGACACTCTAATTTTATCCCTGGGCTTGACTTCCTTTTTTTCCTATTTTCCCTTTTTATTCCTCCTCTATTTCCCAAATGAATGTGAATTTTATTCAAATTTAAGGCCATATTGGATTTGCAAATTTAGCATCTTCCACCACATGGATTTTTTTTAAACTATTAGTATGTCATTCTAGGCACTTGCAGTAACAAACTCTCATAATTATAAGATTACATTGTATGGACAATAAGTTGGAGGGGGTAGGCATGGACTGGTATCACTGGGTGAGGGTAGGGGTGCAGGAGCAGGTACAGAGGGGTGTCCATGGGGTCAGGTCCCCCCCCCCCCCCCCCTTCATTGAACAAGTCAGTGGGAATAAAGTTGAAATTAGTGACAGAATATGAAAAAAAAATCCAATAAGGAAAAAAAAAAAAGAAGATTGAAACCATCAGCCTGAACCCATGAGCAAAGTAGACCTTCTACTTTATAAAGTGAATGAAGGAAAAATATATGTAGTGAACTGCAAACACTGCAAATCATTGACTTGCTTGGTGGTTTTATATTTTCTAGAGTACTTGTGATGATGGTCACCTACAACAAGGTGGATCAAATATAAATTTATTACTGAAATATAAAAAGTCTTTGAAGGGTAATTTAAAGTGAAATAAAAGTAGCTCAATTTTACAAATTAAAGGGGTAAAAAAACCTTTATATATAAAGAAGACAGACACTTTAAAGATAATAAAATTGAAAAGCCATAAAATTGGTCATTAGGGATAATTTAAAATTAAAGAAATGAGATAAAAAGGAATATAACAAAATTAAGGAAGGAAAATATTAAAAGAAAACAGGATACTTTGAAGGTATGTGGCTTGTGAGCGGCTACCCTAGCTTCAGCTAATATTATTCTGCAATCTAGGATAGCGGCCTGCTCCCTGGAAATTTTTGGGGAAAAATAGCCCCGTGGTCAGGGTGTTACTCTGATCTTCACCAAACTTCCTTATAACTACCCCAGGGTGATCCTCATTAAACCCTATATATTTTAGCCCTTTAGGCCCAATCGTCTAGGAAGAGTTAGCAATCACCCCCCTCCCCCCATCTTCATTATCACATCCCCAGACACATGGTGACCCCATCAAACCCTCAAAATTTGAGCCCTTTAGGCCCAGTGATCTGGGTGTACCTATTGGACAAACAAATCAAGGAGCATAGTAAGATATGCTTCATAAGGAATTTAGCAACTAACAGCTCCCCTCCCCCACTCTGCTGTTTGAAGGCATTTCAAGGGAACAAGGGAGGTCTGCACTATGACCTGTGCTAATTAATTACTATAATAATTTTCAAAATGTAGTGTTTTAGACTAGGAAAGGTAATTGTTTACAGCACTCATGATGATGCTAAAGTAATGGTAAGATTTTCAACTTACGTGTTTCCATATAGTAAAAGGACTTAGTTTTGACTACAGGTTTTCCATACTGTAAAGGTGCTTAGTTTTAACCACTTAGTTGTAACAAACAGACTTTTTGTC